>OW240920.1:62019048-62159953 GCA_933207985.1 Pelobates cultripes | reverse complement strand
CCCCCTTATTGTTTTACTAGGGCCCCCACCCACCGAGCAGGGGTGGGGGCCGTGGGGGGGGACAGGAGTTCCCCCCCATATCTTTATTTAGGGCCCCCACCCACCGCTCAGGGGTGGGGGCCGGGGGGAGGACAGTAGGTCCCCCCCCTTATTGTTTTATTAGGGCCCCCACCCACCGCGCAGGGGTGGGGGCCAGGGGTGGGGACAGAAGTTCCCCCCTATATCTTTATTTAGGGCCCCACTCACCACTCAGGGGTGGGGGCCAGGGGGGGACAGTAGGTCCCCCATCTTTATTTAGGGCCCCCACGGGCATGGGGGGGGGTTATTATTATTTTTTTTTTTTTTTACAGTGAGCAGCTATAAGCTGCTCACTGCTTACTACACATGCCCCTACTCGCGGTATAGCGAGTAGGGGCATTTAATTTACTAATACTAAGTAATCTTTACTTAGTATTAGTAAAGTTGGCTGAAAGACCAATTTAGGTCTTTCAGCCTTTTAGTAGATAGCTCCCTGATACCGTGGGAATTAGGGAGTTATCTACTAAGCGGCTGCAAGATGCAGCCACAGCAATGAATAGGATCAGAGTTTCATTCATTAGAATGAAATTGCGATCCGAATAAAGTGCCAAATTGCGTTCTAAAAGAAACGAACATACTGTTCTCATTCAGTTAGAATGCAATTCGGCAGTTTTGTGTAAAGTGACAGGAAGCATCGCGGGAACACCGAGGGAAGGTAAGGATCATGGGAAAATTGCTCTGACCAGCAGAAATGAAGCTCACTTTGCTCCTCCGCTGGTCAAGCGGAGGAATCCTCCATAAGGCAAAGAGTCCCTACTTTGTCTTATGATTTTAAAGAAAACTAAAGAAGACAGGAAGAAAAGAAGAACAGATCCTGAGAGAGGGGGAGAAGAGGAAGAGATTGAGGAAAGGTAAGTTCGGCATGACAGTGCCGCTTTAAGTTTTATTTTCTTTAAAGTATAATTCTGTTAACTTTCTGATTTGTTTTTGATGTGTTTTTGATGTTCCACTTTGGAGAGGATACTGTCATACAAACGCCAAGTGCTAAAAGGTTTATATATTTTTTTTGTCTTTTAATACAGACAGATTATAGCCATGATCCACCCATAGGTTCTCTCTTATTGTAATTTTTTGAGTCTGTTCTACTAAGCTATTCTATCACAATTCGTTTTCATTTGCATGGTAGACTCGCCAGATGTCCAACAAATTATGGTCTTAGAATATTTCCCAGTATCTTAGATTGTTTCTTTAGTTGTTTTTTTTGTTTTAATTTTTTATTATCTTTAATTTTCTTATCTTACCACAATTACAATCGCCTGTGACAACCAATATTCCCATTTTAACTTTTTCAACCCTATCCATTACCTTTTTTAAGATATTTTGTTGGTAATACGTTTGGCAAATAAAGTTAACAAAGGTATATGTTACTGAGTCTAGACCTTGGTATCTTCCTTCGCTATCCAACTCTTTATATAATATTTCCTTACTAATCCCATTTTGAAAAAATAATGACAACTCCTCTTTTTTTTCCCCTTCACCGATGCATGTATAACTTCTTCATACAACTCATACTTCCATCTAACTTTCTCTTCCTTTTTCTCTTGTATCGTGGCTATGTCTATTTGTTCTTTTCTGAGTAATTTGTAAATAAGTTTTATTTTACATGGAGTGTTTAGCCACTGTATATTCATAGAAATACACTTCAGAATTCTATTTTATTCCTATTTGCTCCCCATCCCTTTCTCAGTCCTCCTCACAGGATCAACACAAAAAACAATCACACAACATGGAAATTCCCTTCTATGGAAGGGATAATCGCATACATCCTCACTTACACAAAGTGTGACAAAAAGCCCCCTCTTAGTGTAACATCTAACATTATTCTCCATAATTTCACTAGCTCTTCTGAAAGATCTCCAAGCAGGGGTATTTTTAGGGGGTTGACATGGACCAGCACTTCAAATAGTAATTATTTATAAACCCTTTACCGCCATTTATGGCCAAAGAAAGAAAGAAAAAAGAAAAAAACAACAACAACAAAAAATAAATTTTATAAAAGAATCCTGAAATCTACAAGTCTGAACAGGAGGCTGTGGCAAATGTAGACTCGACATTGGAAAGCGGACTTTACACCTATTCAGGTTTATAATCACCCTTTAATTAAACACACCCGTTCGTGACACAAATTGTATTTCTCAAACTTATTCTATATTACCTAATATAATATTAACTTATTCTATATTACCTAATATAATATTATGTGCCTTTTAAAATTATTTCTCCCCTTTACCTCCCTTTCCCCTTCTCTCTTTCCTTCCCTTTTTCTATCTATCCATTTCCAAATGGCAAGTGTCTTAGCTATCTTTTTTCTATCTTCAAAGCAAGTGTTTAAAACATTTCATTATCTATCTTGTGTAAATATTAAAACAAAAAATATAATATTGTTTATCGTATCTCATATTTGTGAAAACTTCCCTACTTTCCTCTTATCTCTTCAGTTCTATTTTATTGTGTCTATATTACTCACTTAAAATGTGTCACATATTCTAAGTTTCTAGCTCACTAGTTATCTTATCCCTAAACATACATACATACATACAATATATATAATATATATATACACATACACACACACACTTTAAAAAGAGAAGGAGAGAAAGAAAATAAAACCTTATTTCTTTTCCTGCCCCTCTTCTTATATTCCTCTGTATATTTATTTTAGTTTCTTTTAAATCAGTAATTATAACAAGTTCCTCTCTTTCCTTCTCATTTCTTCACCCTTCTTCACCTTCCCTCACTTTATCTGTTTCTTTGCCCATTCCTCCAATTCCTTTGTTTCAGAAAATATTCTTAGTGTCTTTCCAGAACACTGTTATTAATTTGTTTGGCCCCCATCAGTATCTTATATTGTGTTGTTCAAGTGGTATCAGGGTTGTAATACATTTTTTTCTCCACGTTCTTGTATATAATGATACGTCCTGGTACATTACAATATCTTTAAATCTACCTTCTGTTAGTTTCTTCACTCTACTTGCTTGAATAGCTTGTTGTTTCATTTGAAAAGAATAAAAGAAAACTACCAGATCTCTCTGGCTTATTTCTGGAATATTTGGCGGTTTTCTCACACAATATATGTTTTCTATCAAAAATTCTTCTTTTCTTAAGTTGACGTCTAAATCTAAAAGAAATTAGAGCACAAATTATTTTGTATTTTCATAAGTAATGGATTCAGGGATATTTTCAGTCTGATGTTCTGTATTCTTTGGCTATCTTCCAGTAGATTTATCCTTTGTTCCAAGGTGTTTACGTCATTCTTCATTCTTTCTTGCACCTCAGTGACCGTCTTGTACTGGAACTGCATTTTTTCAAATTTTTCAACCATCTTGGTTATTTTTGCACCAATTTTTTCTATTTGTAATTTTAATTGGCATGTGCTATTATGAATTTCTTTTGTAATTGTTTCAGTTTGACTTTCCAAGTTGATTTTGAATTCAAATTAAACATTGAATTTCTCCTATCCTCCATTAAAGATTCTTCTGATAGTGAATTGTAAACATGCTTATCAAATTCATTTTTTCTGTTTTAAAATAGTTTGCACTACTATGTAGTTACTAACATTATGATGCATAGTTTCTTGTTCTTAGATGTTTTTAGCTGTCCTCAATGGAAAAGCCTCACACCCAAGTACTATTACAACTAGCTCTCCATGACTGCCATACAAATTGTATTGCTGAATGCGAGAGGGTTGAAAACCCCTGAAACCGGCTTTGGGCGATTTTCCCAATTTGAGAGCTGAAGTCGTGTTCATTCAAGACACACATTTTCATCAGGACTACTCCTGCTCTTAAAAACAAACAAAAACAAACAATACTACACTAAACTGGATCACTTTGCTGAAGGATTATTAATCCAATGTAGGAATTTTAACACTTCCCTAGATCGTAACCTTTACACCTCCTTCAACACATCAAATTACCCGGTCTCCACTCGTAGATGAATGCAAACACTACTAGATGATGCACAACTATACTGTGGATGCAGGTTCCTCCACCGTACAGCTAAAGACTACTCTTTTTATTCTCACACATCAGGCTCTTACACAAGAATCAATATGTTTTTCCTTCCAACATCCAACAAACTTTGTAAATATGGTTTCATAACTTGGTAAGACCATGCTCCTCTGTCTCTTGCCATTGCTATTCCCTTTCTTCCCCTCAAAATTTCCAATGGAAATTGAATGATATCCTTCTAAACAACCCTAACTTAAAGATGCTATAACTTCATATTTAACTCATAACACATACCCAGATTAGTCCCACACTACCATCTGGGAATAACATAAATGTACAATCAGATGAACTATTACTAAGATATCTTCAATACACAAACGTAAAAGAGAAGCGAGACCTACTACAAACAACTGAACTAAATTTACAGCTCTAATGGGCCTCCAAACGAAACATAAATTACTTATCACAAAGAATCTATATTAAACTCATGGAGGTTAGAGCGGCCGATTATTAGCCCTTGCTCTCAAAAACAAAAACAGCAAACCAAATTTATTCCTGCCATTACATTGCAAGATGGCAAAAAAAATCTAATTTGATGTCAGACATGTCGAATCTGCTATAAAATACCTAGGCATATTCCTCCCCAAAGCCACAGCAAAGCTTTACGATTTAAACTTTCCACCATTACAAGCCAATTCCAAAAAACTAATCTCATGGCATTTTCCACATTTCAGCTGGTTTTGCAGAACTAGCATCCTAAAGATGAACGTATTGCTGAGACTCCTATATATGATTCAGGTTCTACCAATATCCCAAACAAAACTATTTTTTACAAAAGCCTGTAAACTTTCACTGATTTTATATGGCCATAAAAAAAACATCCTAGACTAGCCTACTCACTCCTGGTCAGACCAAAAACAGAAGGATGACTCTGCCTGCCTATAATTGAGTTATATCGCAATGCTACACTATTATCCAGAATTTATGACTAGACAGATACACAAATCCAGAAACAATAAGTATCAATTTAAGACTTCTTCTTCAGAGCACCCATATATCAATCCTTTAGCATAAGACAGGACAGCCTTTTTAAAAACCCTCATGCCACCTAACCATAGCACCTACGCCTATGGTCACATATTAGAAAATGTAAAGATGTATCACCTTATCCATCTCCGCTCTACCCACTCACTCAAAACTCACTTTTCCAACATGGCAAACCCGGTGGGGAATAAAAAGAATACCATACATAAAAATACCTCATACTACACACTTTACTTGATGATGATTTTATTACAGCATTAAATTCTCTGATACCAAATGATACATACTCAGCACTTCAAAAATTCCACTATAATCAACTGACACACTTCCTCAGATCCCAACATCTCCACCCTCTCGCTTTGAGAACCTTTGCTATACACACACTCTGAAGAAAAAACAAATCTTAGCTCTTTATAACCTTCTACAAACCCCCACACATACTGAACTCCACACTTTCACGACCACCTGCTCAAGGGAATTTCAGATTCCCTTACCTCGGACAATTGGAAAAAACATTTTTACATTCATACACAAATCCTCCTTCAATTTGGCAACACAGGAAGTTAATTACAAAAGAATAGCTAGGTGACATTACACACCAGCGAAATTACACAGATTATAACTCGCATCACAAAACCTTTGTTGGAGGTACAATTAATCTATCAGCATTACCGCCCACATCAAGTGGCAATGCCCAGTCATAAATGCCTTATGGAAACAAATTGCTCGTTATATGCATAAAATTACAGGCTTGGTCCTCCCATTAAAACCAGAAATATTCATTCTTCTCCTTATCCCAACTTTTCTTTCCACATTTAAAGTCTTATTAGTGCAAAATCTTCTGACAACAGCAAATCAACTTATTCCAGTATATCCACCACCCATATGGGAATGGATCCAGAAAGTTGAAAACATTAGGCAAATGGAAGAATTCAGCCACGATCTCTGCAAAAAATACCAGCACTAGACATCAACCTCGGAACCCTGGCAGACACTCCTCCAGATCAGCTCCCATTGAACTAAGGTTACACCTTCTGTAATCACCCACAGGTCTTCTATATTTTTTATGTCTATGAAATTATTCCCCGAAAGGCGTTTCATCTTGTACAGCTTCCACTGCCTGTTATGTTATGTATTTTCTTTCATTTTGTATAATACATTATATTTTATGTTTCACTTTAATTCTACTTTGGCAAGGATGAAGATACCACAGACCCCACATAGGATGTACATGTTTCTTCTTGTACCACATACACCCTGCCTACTGTGTTGACCACTTTAAGCATAGGTGGGGGCTATTTTAATATTCACGTGGGAGGATCTAATGTCCCACCCAACTCTCATCCATTGGTGGGAGGGCCTTATTCATTATACAATAAGGGGGGTGGACATGCCATTATCCAACCCACCAAATACTTGTATGTTCCCCCCATTTCTCCCACACCCCCTGGGTGGCTTGGGGTTCCCTATCCTTTAACCACCCCTAAAATAAATAACCCCACTGACCCGAAATATTGAGAAGGGGGGACAATGTAATATCTGTGGAAAAAAATATTACCCATCATAAGGCAAGTGAATGATAATTTGTGAATGTGCATCTGCCAAATGCATTCGGTCCCTGTTACTTGGTATACGATTCTTTGCATAGAATTCAGATGTGAAAGCACAAATTTAACACAGATATTCTCTCAGGCTGAACAAATTGTGACCGCATTTGGCTATATTAAATATGAGAATTACCAGTGCAGAAAGGAATTCATAATTTGCATAGAATTTTGTCCATCTGGACAAAATCCAGTGTTTAGTGAAACAATGATATAGTCACTGTTTGCAGTTATAATTGCCCAGTTTATGCTTATTATTCCCCAGTGTAAAGATTTGTTTAGCACTCACACTAGAGAAATATGTCCACTTATTGAGTTTATGTATGCTCAGATGCCTGCCTAAAATAGTAAAAATAGTAAAAGTCATGGATAATTAAGTTGACTTCCAATGATAAATGTATTCCAATGCGATATTATTATGGATAGTTATTTGTCACTTTGGTTGCTATTATTAAGTTGAGTGTTAATCTCCTGTCGCCCTCATGTTGTTTTTGGATTTATTTTGACTTTTGTATAATTACTTTCCCTGTTCACTAATTGTACAGGTTAACGGCTTGCATAATCTAGCGTTTTATGAGCTGTTGTTTCATGATGCATCCACTATTAAGCTACAACATTGTCTAACAAAATATATATACTTTTTTCATTTTGGAGAAAACTTTTTGGGTTATATTTTTATATTGCATAACATATCTAAACATTAAAGGACCACTATAGTGCCAGGAAAACATACTCGTTTTCCTGGCACTATAGTGCCCTGAGGGTGCCCCCACCCTCAGGGTCCCCCTCCCGCCCGGCTCTGGAAGGGGGAAAGGGGTAAAACTTACCTTTTTCCAGCGCTGAAGCTCTCTCTCCTCGATCCGCCTCCTTTCGCCCGCCTGAATGCGCCGCGCGCGGCAAAGGCTGCGCGCGCATTCAGCGTCACATAGGAAAGCATTTACAATGCTTTCCTATGGCGCTTGTGCTGCTCACACTGAAAAAACACAGTGAAACAAGCGCCTCCTCTAGTGGTGTCAATGACAGCCACTAGGATAGGGGGGGGCTTAACCCATTCACAAACATAGCAGTTTCTCTGAAACTGCTATGTTATGAAAAAATGGGTTAACCCTAGAAGGACCTGGCACCCAGACCACTTCATTAAGCTGAAGTGGTCTGGGTGCCTAGAGTGGTTCTTTAATGTAACTTATGAATGTTTGCTAAATGTCCAAACTACATAGATTTGTAGCACACCAATAAATAATGTTTCCATGATATTAGAGATCTAATTAAAATATGTGCTAATAAAATCTTATTTTCATGGATGTCACTCAATGCCTAGAAATTAAAAATCTAAACATTATGAAAAAAAATTCAATAATACCCTTTTTATGGTTATTTCCTTTGCATCACAGTGGTTTTTTAATACATGGAGAACTCCAGAGAGACCCAGTATTATTCCATTCTTGGTTTCAAAAAAGGATCCATCCAAAGAGACATCATGGACAAAAGTCTGGAAAAGATCAGCAAAGATATACAGGAAAAAAATGTCATATACAGAAGGGTTTCCTAAAAATGCAGCATGTGCAAGTTCTCTTTTAATACAACTTTAATTATTAACAAGAATCAAACAATACATGTTTTTATTTGTACAATTAAAAAAAATATATAGAAATGCTATAACTAGATCAGTAAAGGCACCTTGTCATGGCGGATTAATTTTAAGTTATAACATCTTCTTATGCACTGACTACATTAAGACCTTATGATAAGATATATATTTACGATATGTTAATTAAATACTTACCTCTGTTCCACCTGCAACAAATCCACCACCATTATGCTGGATCTTTGGGCGTTACACTTACATAAGAGTAAACACATACCCCGTAATATATTTTTCTTCCCATAAAAGACAAAAGTACTTGAATTTGAACTGACTAAAAGAATCACCTAATGAAAACTTAAGTGGTGATTGAATTTAAAATATGTTAAAACAATATATTGGAATGGAAATTACTCCATTATTTTGATCCCTTAATTACATAATATTTTAATAACAGAAACTATGTTCCTTGGGATACCAATAAATAAAACTGGAAACCATTGATTCCTTTCAACTCATCCCTAAAATGTCAACAATATATTTTACAGTCACTAACATTTTTTTTTCATGAGAATGATGATCGTGGTTGGCAAACTTGGGCACAACCAGGTTTTGTATAGTCCATCTCCTCTGATGCTTTGAAATGAATATAGCTGTAAGTGCATTTGGGGAGATGTAATCCACAACAACTGGTGGTAAGGACTATGATTACAGAATTGTTGTGCTTTACAAAACCCAAAGAGGGCTGCTTATTTTATTAGAGTTGCTGCAAAAGAAATATTAACACAACATCTTTAAACATGGTAATATCTCAGTACCTGGTTTTCTCGTTTATAAAACATGAGCCAATCAGAGAATCCTAATAGTGTTGCTTTATGAATTCCACTCTTCAATTCTGCTGGTGAAAGCTTCTCTCCAAGAATGATATGGTATTTTAATGTTCGGTTATCCTAAAGACAAGAAGCCAAAAAGAATGCACATCTTATTTTTCTCCCATTAAAAAAAAAAAAAAAAAAGAGGAGAAGAAGTGGCATTATTTTGTAAGGAGGCATCTAATGCTACCTGAATCTGTGAAATATTGTGTGACATTGTAAGATTCTGGGATAGGACATAAGTCTATGAAAGGCTGTGGGAGTTTACAAATTGTCATCAAGGTCTGTAAGAAACCAAAACATCCTGTTTGAGATTGTGAGCAGAATGTCTGTGATTTGTTCTAAGAGCCATAAGAGGCTACAAAAATGTTCAATTGTGTTGAAAAAGCTGTAAAATTCTGCAAATCAATTTGAGAGTTAGAGAGTTAGTTGAGGTTGTGAGAGTCTTTAAATGGACACTTTAGGAAACTTAAATTAATTTCATTGAAGGGGTTATGGTGCCTGGAGCTGATGCATGGTAGTGATATACTGAAAGTTGAGCATTTTCAACCTATCACTGCCTCCCATCGCTGGTATGAATTAGTAAGGCAAATGCAGACATACACCTGCATTAGCTACATCTTCAAGTGGGGAACATATTATAGACCCTCATTCAGGGTTAAACAGATTTAAATTTGTCTACAGTGGCTATGGTGTCTTGAGTGTCCATTTAATAGATGCTGGAAGTCTGTGAAGAGACATGGGAGTCTTTGGATGATTATATTCTGTAAGAGCCTTTATAATCTATCAAAGTCTGTAGAAGGTCATGTGTGTATGAGAATCAATGAATCAAATCTGTGATGTGAGATTCTGTAAGAGTGTTGATGGTTGCCGATACTCTACAAGAAGCAGTACTAGTATTGGAAGCGTTGTAGAAAAGCTGTAAGAAACTCTCTACATTGAATCTTTTAAGTTCCGAAAAGTATTGAGAGAAACATCTCCAACAATCACTTAATTTGCCAAGCAAAATCTACAAATCATGGCTTTCATTTTCCGTTATAAATATAACATTTTAGTAGAAGAAAAGACATGAAAAATAGTTTAGTGTCATTCTGAGGCGTAACTAGAAACCACCGGCCTCGGTGTGAAAACTGCCCTGGGGCCCCAGTGATGTGTCTCATTTCCCCATGTGTCTCATTCCCTCCCCCAGCCCATCCACGTGTCTCATCCTACGCATCCTATGCAAGTGTCTCATTTCCTCCCCCCAGCCTCCATTGCCTCCTGTCTGAGTCTGACAGGAAGTGTTCTCTCAGCGAGCAATTCCTGTCAGACCCCTCGGCCGCGCTACATACAGCGGCAGGAGGGGAACAGCACAGCACATCACTCCCCTCCTGCCGGTTAGCCTGCGATCACAGGCCCCAGCTGTGCTGCTGTGCACCCAGTGATTGTGGTAGGAATGCCACTGGTGTCATTGCAACAAAATCCTGTAAGTTGTGAAATTTAACTTCCCTGACTTTTTCTGGTCAGATCTCAGAGATATAATGGTGTCAGTTATATTATGACAATAAATATCTGTAAATCATTCTATAATTTTCAAACCTTTAAAAAGGTACAACAGTATGACCCCCATATTAGCAAAAGGGAGATTAAAATCTCCCGAGTGCCCCTACTCGCTATGCTGCGAGTAGGGCCATGTCTACTAAACAGTGAGCAGCCACAGTTAATTCAAAGAATTAATGGGGGAACATAGTGTCCCCCCCAATCCCCCACTAGTGCCCCGCGTGTGGGCACTATTCAACTAAACGAACTAGCGGCAGGTGGGGGCCCTAAGTGACAATGGGGATGGGAACCTATTGTCCCCCCTCGGCTCCCACCCATGAGCAGTAGTTGGGGGCCCTAACTAAGAATAGGGGGGGAACACCTAACCTCCCTTCCCCCGGCCTCCACCTATGAGTGGGAGATGGGGGTCCTAAGTGAAAATGGGGGATGACGACATATTGTGGGTGAGGGCCCTTAGTAACAATAGTAGCTCTGTTTGGAATGGAAATAAACTGTACAAAGATGGTTTGCATCTTTCTCAAAAGGAAACAAATGTTCTCAGTGAGCAGTTCAGAGGTTTTGCTAGGATGTATTTAAACTAGGAGGCGAGGGGGTGGGGAGAGGTAAAAAGGTGAAACAACAATCCAATTTCCCACCAAAACAAGGACAGAAGGTGCTGTAGCAAGTGTGTTGAAAAATGATAAGCTTAGAGTCATGTCTACAAATGCTCGCAGTTTAGGGAATAAAATCCATGAACTTGTGGCAATAATGGCAGCTGATAATGTAGATTTAGTCGCTGTTACTGAGACAATGCATAATGAGAAAAATTACTGGGACATAGCAATACCAGGGTACTCTTTATATAGAAAAGACAGGGAAGGCAAGAAAAGGGGAGGGCTGGCCCTATATGTGAAGGATAGCATAAAATCTAGCCTATTAAAAGTTAGCTGAACATTAGACTTTGGTAAATACACAGTAACTTGTGTAGGTGTGATTTATAGGCCCCCATTACAAATTGAAGAGTTAGATAATCTACTAGTTAAGGGAAATAGCTAAAATGACAATGAAGTTATGATCATGGGTGACTTTAATCTTCCGGATGTGAACTGGAAAACCAATATAGCTGCTTGTGCCAGGAGCACACATATTCTAAACTCCCTACTGGGATTGTCTCCAAAACAAGTCGTTGAGGAGCCAACTCGTAAAGAGGCCATACTAGATTTAGTATTAACAAATGGAGATTTGGTATCAGATATTACTGTAGGTGAAAGTTTAGGATCCAGTGATCATCAGTCAATGTTGTTTAATATAAGAACAGTGACTGAGTCACACCACACAAAAACAAAAGTTTTAGACTTTAGAAAAACATATTTTTCTAAAATTAGAATATATGTAAAGGAGTCATTATCAGTCTGGAGCAATTTAAATGGAGTCCAAGATAAATGGGATTATTTAAAAGTTGCACTGCTGAATGCAACAGAAAATATCATTAGGCTTGTCAGTAAAATAAACAAATTTAAGAAACCACTGTGGTACTCCGCAGATGCGGCCAAACTAGTAAAAAACAAAAAGTGAGCATTTGGTAATTATAAAAAAAAAAAAAGTGAGGAAGATAGACTGATCTAGAAGATTAGGCAGAAAGAGGCTAAGCAAGTTGTAAGAGCTTCCAAAATCACACACAGAAGAGAAAATAACATTGTCAGTAAAAGAGGGGACAGAACATTTTTGAGATACATAAATGAGAAAAGGAAAGTAAAACAAGGATTAGTTAGATTAAAAACAAAATAAGAAAGGTATGTAGAAGAGGATAAAGGTCTAGCTGACTGCCTCAATTAATATTTTGTTCAGTATTTACAGATGAAAATGAAAGAAATGGACCCCAGTTAGTAAAAAAGGTCAAATGAGTCACTTGTTACGTGTGAGTTTACAAAGGAAGAGGTTCTATTTCAACTGTCGAAAGTAAAGACAAATAAGTCAGTGGGACCTGATGGAATACACACAACGTTAGTAAAAGAGCTTAGTGGTGTACTAGCATAATTTCGAATGAAATTCTGAACCAATGAAAAAATACAGAATGTCATCCTAACACAAACTGTACTCATTCTGTTAGGATGAAAACAGTAGTTTCACCGACGACCTGTCTATGTGACAGGACGTTTGAACGACAAATGAAGTGAGATCACGGAGGAGAGTGCGAGTATTGTGGGAAAATGTATTTGACCAGAGGAAATGAAGCGGACTTAAGCTCCTCTTTGGGTCAAAGATGGTTAAGCGTATGAAATATACATAAGACAAAGTAGTTTCTACTTCGTCTTATGTTTTTAAGAAAACTAGATCAGATAAGAAGAACAGATCATGAAAGAGTAAGAAAAGTGGAAGCGATTGGGGAAAGGTAAGTTTGGTGTGACAGTTCCACTTTAAGTAGTGTTGGGGAAAAGATAATGCCCCACTTTATTTAATGATTGTTATAATATAGATTGTACAACCCCTATTAATTCACATCAAAAAGCAAGAAAGGTTTTAATATGATATTTGAGATGTGCTTTCTTTTTTTTTTTTTATTAGCAGGATTAAAAAAGCACATGTATTGAAAAAACGTGTTTTGCAAGAAGGTTAAAAAAATCTAATATATGGTGCTATGAAGCTTTTAAATACAAAGGCTTTAAATACAAAAATAAAATACGATTACCAATTCATCAACTCCAGAATCATTGTAAAATTTCAATACTGCAGAATTGCTGGGCACGAAAATTGTAAACTTCTGTTCAGATGATTCGATTTCTTCAATAAGCCCTAAATTCTGCATTAAAAATAAAATAAACAGACAAAAGCAAAAAAAAACTATAAACTTCTTATACATCCAATACATGGAGAGAGATAATCATCATGGTGCAGATTGTCTCTCTTTAATACCAAATAAATTAAAATGGTAGGATCCACTGTAAGAAGACTAAGCCTTGATTGTCAAAAGATGGAGATACACAGTCTTGTGGTCCTATAATAAAAACCTCATCAACATTTTAGAAAGACAGGAGACTGAGTATCTCCAGGCCCCCTTTTGGCAAACTGGCCATTTCCTGGCCATATCAGTATTAAGGAGGTTAGCCCCAAATATACACAGGTGACTAACAGTTCTGGTTTTAGAGAACTATGAGACTTACTATTCATTGTTTTCTTTGTATTTACAGATAACCTTTATCAACATTGAAACTTACATTTAATGCTTCTTTAAACATCTTAAATGTTGGAACCTGATCTAATTGTTTTGAAAGTGTTGGTCGAGAAGGAGGTATATTTCCAATTGGTGGCTGCAACACCTGTAAGAAAAATGTAACATGCAATATTTTTAGTATTACAAGAATGTTGAACAACCAGTGAACAGAAATTCTGCCTCAAAAGAATTATTAAAGGGTTACGCCAAGTATCACTGTAGTGCTTATGAAGTCAGGAGTACCCTGGACATGTTACCCATTAATAGAATAAACTGTTTTGCATTGATTATCCCTCTTACCTGGTTCCCTGATGGGAGTTGAGGGTCCTCCAATGGTTAGTGATGATATCCCGCTTTTGCAAAACAACAGAAGCTGGAAGTTCATTGGCTAAGAGCATCAGCACAACACTTTCAGCTAATCAATGCAATGCTGTGCATGGGAATATGCACAGAATTGACATTAGCTGGAAGGTTACCTAATGATGCTCAATGACACTGATGGAGGTGAAGTTACACCGTCAGTAGCAGAGGGGTTAAACTGACACTTTTTTTTTTTTTTTACTAACGTTCCAATAGTAGTCCCATTCCAACTACAAAATCCAGACATTGTCTGGAGAGACAAAGTAAGACTTGCTGTCAGAGCACTCTCATGTGCATCCTGTCAGGCACATTGAATTATGAATTTTGTTTATAGTAATGCTTTATGAATCTTCTGAATCCTACAGTTTGTATAGCATTCAGATGTGAAATCACTGATTTTATTCTGGATGCCGAATGCAGCCATGCTATTGCAGCACGAACTCTAGGTCTGACTGAATTCGGACTATATTTGCATTTACCTAATATGAGAATTGCCATAGTGGTTGGAATTGTCTGCTTTTAGTAAATAGCCCTATATGTATGTACAGCGTTTCATAGTGAAACACTTCACATATAGTGTCTCCATACATACACTGTCAGAGTATTTATATCGGCAGACATTTTGTGCTATGATAGAAACTAAAAGTGTATATTCTGAGTCACTCTGAACAGACCAGACTCCATTTTGTTATTTCAAGTTAACAAAAAGACACTATATTTCTATCTGCAAGCTAACCACTTTCCCAGAGCTAAGGAATGTATAGCATAGTATAAACAAGTGATAAGAAGAATATAATCAAATCTAAACCCAGACAATTGTGACAGAGAAGATTAAATAATTTAATATTTAACTGTCTATACATATAAGGTACCATTGTATGGAAAAGGGTAAACTTAGTTCATGATCTGTCATATCAGAAATTATAGCAGATTTGCAGACACAAAGTCTGGACAAAATTTAAGAAATCCTTTTGAAATTTTGAATTATGGCGCTATAAAGATAACGCAAAATGACGTCAAAATAGCCACCAGGAAAAGTTAACTCTTTCCTGGATAGGTATGTTTAGTGGGACAAGACTGCCCTCTACAGACCAAATAACTAATTTGCGATCTGGAAGATAACCACACCTCTAGTGCTTCTATTGGGTTATCAACTGATGACGTACAGAGAGTCTGGCCCTTTAAAAGTTAAGACAAAGGGAAGATAGAGAGACAAGACGAAGGAGGCAGATGCAAGATATGCAAAGGAGAGAAAAGAGAGGAATTGGAAGTTTGGGGACTCCAACCTCCATGCAGAGACACATCCAAATAAATTCCTGAGACTACCAATCGGATGAAATATCTACTCAACTGGTAATTATACTGGTTTCATTTAATTAAATTAAATTAATTAAAATGTATTAATAGCATTATATATGACTGGATAAAGCACGGTCAGATTTCCATATTAAGAAATCTTAGTTAACTAAGAATATATAGTTATAAACATTCCATTCTGCAGGTGGAATTAAGAATAATTATATATTGATGTGATATTATCACGTGTTAGCATACCGCTGTTTTTATCCAGGTGTATTGATTTGCTCTAAATTAAGATAGATATCTTTTAGACAAATTAAAAATCTGCTTATATAATGTGGTAAATTCTCTTATGGATGGTTTAAGAAAATGACTAGTGAACTGGTTTAAATGTTATTTTATTTAAAAATTACATAAGAATAGATCTTAACTACCTAGGAGATCTAGCCAGCATTGAAAGGGTTATTCTAACTGTCTGCTAAACTTTACGACCTTACGCTGCAATCTGAGGAATTCTGTTCTTAGCTGTGAAAAGTCTGTGTTAAAGATAGTCATAAATCGTCAGAATTCTTGACAGATAATGCCGTTTAGCCATTGAAACGTAATCCCCATTTCTTTGTATTGCATATAATTTCATACTGGATATTCATTGATTATTGTCATGCATGTTACATAATATTATTTGTTAATTATTGGTTATCATAAATAAAATCTATTTTTATACATTGTGATATTATTATATGAAATACATTCCACTTAACACGATAAACGTTCTTTGGGATCTGAGAATTGAAATAGTGGGCAATTCTCAACTGTTACTATTATTATCCCATAAATATCCCCACATATTGGAGGCACGGTGCTGAGATCGTTTAAGTTGAAATTATATTTCATATATAATAATAATATTGGTGTAATTCATGCAATTTAATCTTAATATAGAAAAGAGTTTTGTATTGAGATTAATCAATAAAATAAAAATAAAAATGGCCAGTGGCAGTGATAAATCTGTAACAGATAATACTGAAATAATTGAAGACCTAAGAAAACATGCTCTAGTTCATATTCATAAACATATGAAAAATGATGCAACCTATGAGGTTTGGTTGAAAAGCATAGAATGGGAAGCTAAACACACCATTCTAACTGATGAACACATCATCATATATCTTAAAGAAATTGCTGAACAAAAGAACATAGAAAGGAAAATGGCGTTCATAATACACTCTTGGCCTTTCTTTATGACAGCACTTCTTAAGGTGTGTGATGAAAACAAGTCACTGAATGCCAAATTGGACACGTACAGTGACGATTTGGGCATTCAAAATGGGAAATACCAAGATTTACTTGCTGAGCATAAAACTCGTCAGGCTGATCATGAAAAAGAAATGGAAGCTTTGATGGATAAATATGCACAGGAAATAAATCAGCTTAAAATGCAATTGGATGAGTATGAAAAGGAGAGTCAGAAATTAGACAGTGAGGTTGGTAGTCATCATTCTGTGCCAAAAAGTTGCACAAAAATGCAAGAAAAGACTATCTGTAAATCCCCTCCTTATTATGATTTTCCCACACCAAACCAGGTTTTCATAAAACAGTCTGTAAGTAAAGGTGTGAGTAATTCTAAAAAATCACCTGTGGAACAAGATTCCCCATCTCATGACATTACCAAGCCACCTTGGCAATCTTGGGCAGAACAGTTTGAAAAAGCTGTCTTGGCCAAACTTGAGAGGGAGAGTCCAATTCAAGATGATAGGAATGAAAACAGACATGGTTCTGTACACTGGCAGGATTCTGATGCTGATCAGAATTGTGACAGTGAACAAGAAGCTCAGAGTGATGGGAGTGAAAGTGATTGCACTGTCCACTCTGAAGGCCATGTAACTGATATGCCATCTGCACTGTTGTACGGGTCTAATTCCTCTTCAGCAGACAGATCGCATAGACGTTTACCCAAACACAGAAACAGAGATCGTAAATCAACGACGCCTGTTTATGAAACACCAAAGGTCATCAAATTCCTTAGAGAGACTGTCCCACAATTTTCTAGAGGTTCAGGAAACATATCTGAACATCTGGAAAATTATGATAGAGCAATGAATTCATTGGGCATGTATGATGACATTCATAAGAAATGGTTCATTACATGGACCTTTGATTCAATGTGTCGTGTTTATCTAGAAAGTCTTCAAGCTATACAGTTAATGTCCTGGTCCAAGATGAAATATGAAATAATCATGGAATATGGTAAGTATAAAACCATTGCCTCTGCAAAGAAGGCGCTTTATAACTTAAAGTGCCGTCCAGATCAAAGCCCCAGAGAATTTTTAATAATTCTTAAAAATGCATACTCCGTGGCCCAAAGAAAACCCAGGTATGAAAGCACAGACTTCAAAGATCTGTATTTTCATGCCATGCCGGTAAACATACAAATGAATCTCGCAAGAGATTACGATTGTAAGTTGCCATTAGAATGGCTAGTCAGTCAGTGTATGAAGTTGTACACTATACACCATGCACATGATGAAAATCAGCCAAAGGTTAAGAAACCTGGTGATAAAATGGTGTCAGAGACTAAAATTCAGTTAGGTTTAGAAACCCAACAGAAAAAGAGGACCTATTCTGAGGTTTTGAAATCTCCAAAACCTCAGAAACAGGAAAACGACAGAAGCAATTCTGCAAATTCCTCTAATAACTCTGAAAAGTCCAATGCCAATGGGAATAAACGCCCCTGGGTTAATAAGAACCAAGGCAATTCCCAATGGAGAAGGAATCCTCAGGGAAATAGGAGATATGGAAACAGAAATAACCAATCTGCTTCCTATAACTCCCAACAGTCTCAGCCATCCCAACCAAATTCTAATGGGCAAAGACAAAACGGCAATGGGGGAAATAATTTGCGTCGTCAGGTTGGTCAATTGACAGACCAGATGGGCAAATTAATGGAGGAAATGACAAAGATCAACCAAGTCTTTGCTCTAAATCCTTTTTTAGGGATAGCTCCAATTGCAGAACTACCTGTGCAACCGCAGCAACAACAACAGGTGCCGCAGCAATAATAGCCACTGTGACTAAACAGGCTAGGTTATCAGTAGATGTAATGCCTAACCCTGTTTCCTTTCCAGGTACTCATAGTCAAACAAATAATAGTTGTGTTAGAAAACCTATTGCCTATACCGTCACTTCACTTCCGGGTGAAGGAGGCGCGACGTGTTCCTCTGTTTTTTCATTTCAGCCAAAGGCTAAAGTAGCCCCAGCAACCACTAGTTTCCAGGATCCAGACCTGAAAGGGTTAACTGATGAGATGCCGACCACTAGTTCCCGCTTGATAGTTCAAGATGTTCCTAAAAAGGATGGGCCTGTGGGTAAGACTGAGCATTCCTCAGTACAGGTAGAAACTACTGCTGTGACCGGTAATGTATGGAAAACAAGTAATATGTTGACACATTCTAAATTCTTATGTGAATTAGAAGAACATGAAGGAAGGTACTACATGTCTGTAGAAATACAGGATTCGTTACCCCAGCCTTTTAAAGGGTTAATAGATACTGGTTCACAAGCCACTATCTTATCCAATACCTACTTCCAGCAGGTAATGGACTTAGCAACGGATAAGCCGAAGCTAAGAGATTTCCCCAATGCTCTGTTGAGTGTAGGAGGAAATGCCCTTCATGTTATTGGCAATACCTGGTTAAAGTTTAAAATAGGTAACAAAACCTTTAGACACCCGGTGATAGTGGTAGATCTCCCCTATGACCGACTGATTCTGGGTATAGACATACTCAGAAGACTTAACACGATTATTGACTGTGTGAATGGAATTGTATGGTCACAAGCTAAGGTTCCCATAACCTATGAGAAATCACATGTACAATCTGATCGTAACTGCCATGTGATAGAAGAAAGACCTGACTCGATAGAGGTTCATTTTAGGAATAGTCAGTCACCTGACGTGACTATCCTGCAGGTGAATGATGCAATCGCACCTGTAGATGAGCATTCCGTAAGAATTGCTCCAGAGAGGATCCAGAATGTCTCTCTGGAAGGTGATGTTTTAACCATTTCTCTCCACAGGGACTATGTTGAATCTGTAGATCTGGCAGGTCATGCTCAATTCCTTGCCAGAATTGAAAGGGTTAATAACAACTTATTCTTTCCTATGCAAATACATGACTTAGGAAGAAGTAGGAATGCAAAGCTGGACTTAAAGAGTGAGAACAGCTATATTAGCAGAAGTCTGTTAAAGCAGATCGCTAATCCTAAAATGATCAGGTACGCTTCCCCACATGACAGGTGGATCCAGAACCTGGATGGCGAATCAGAGAGTCACAATGTGATAGCAAAATGTTTACTATCTATTTCCATCGGAAATAAGACAGTTAAACATTTATTCCTAGTGATAGACGAACCTCGCTATCAGGTTTACGTTGGCAATGATGTCATACATCGCTTTGCCATACACCTTGATCTGATTAATTCCAACTTGTGGACAAGGTTAAAAGGTAATCCTTGTGGATACCTACACGAGGAAAACGCCCTGAAATCAGGACAAATACTCCCTTATGCGGTAAGTATCCAAGTACCTGATGACATAACCATTCCACAGGGGACAAGTAATTTTCTTTTACCCCTGCAGGTAAAAGAGGGTCAGAGATTAGAAAACTCTGATGCCCTAATCTGTTTATCCAACAGGATACAACAATTAGGGATGGTGGTAACACATACACCAATGGTAAGTATTGGTAAGAATCCCACCTATATCATGGTCAACAATGTTACACCCAATAGTGTTACTTTACCAAAAGGAACATCATTAGGTCTAGCATTGGATGCTGAGTACTATACATTTGGTTTCCAAAACCAAATTATAGGCCTCATCCCTGAAGAATACTTAACTGAGGACGAAATTGTCGATCAAATATTCCATTCCTCCCCAGAAGGATTATTCACTATCCTATCTGTATATCCCTTCAACGTCGAAGAAGGCTCGTGTAAAATCGAAGAAGCATCTATCACCTTCGATCATCCGCTCAATGAGCAGGAATCACAAGAGTATCTCGACCAAAGAGAAAAGGTAAGTCAACACCGAACTGACCTAACTTCTAGGCTTGAAGAAGCTTATGAGATAGGCCAGCCTGAAATCTTTCCAGGATTTCAGGAAAGGCTAGAAGAGCAAATATCTTTAGCTGACGGTTGCTCCAACGATGCTGAGCGGCAACAGCTAAAGGAAATCCTTTTGGAATTCCAAGATATTTTTGCCAAAGATTCCTACGACTGTGGGTTAACTAACCTCCACGTAGCCAGAATACAAACTGATCCAAATTTACCACCTGTATTTATCAAACAATATAGACTCCCATTAGCATCATATGATGGTCTACAAGACATCATTCAGAATTTAAAGGAAAGGGGCATTATACGTCCAGTGCACAGTTCGTATAATAATCCGATCTTGGGGATTCTGAAACCTAATGGACAATGGCGTTTATGCGCTGACTTACGACAGCTAAATAAACGCGTCTATATGTCTGGTTGGCCAACACCATACATAGACCAATGTTTGGTACAAATGCAGGGATCCAAAATATTCACTGCCATTGACTGTGCGCAGGGATATTGGACTGTACCAGTCCATAATGAAGACCAATACAAATTGGCCTTCACATTTGGAAAGCAGCAGTATACCTGGACCCGTATGCCTTTCGGTTACATAAACTCTGGTCATGAATTCGCTGTGTTCATGCATAAAGCTATGCCTGACGCACTCGAGAGAGGAACGTTATCATATGTCGACGATGTCTTGCTGAAAAGCACTTCCTTTGATAAGCATATCTTAGAGATTAGACATGTTCTCACTCAGTTAAGAGAGGCAGGGATTAAACTGTCTTTACAAAAGGCGCAATGGTGTCGCACCCATGTCAATTTCCTCGGACATGAGGTAACTTCTGAAGGATTAAATCCCCAGAGGAAGAAGGTTGAAGCCGTACTAAAGGCTAAAACACCTTCAAACATCAGGGAATTAAGATCGTTCCTTGGTATGACTAACTACTCCCGTAAGTTTATAGATAACTATGCAGAAATAACTAAACCACTCTTACACCTGCTTAAAAAGGAAACTACCTGGAACTGGGGGGAGCCTCAGGACCAAGCGGTAAGTGAACTGAGGAGGAAGCTCACTCAGGCACCCTGTTTAGCATACCCAGAGGGGGGTAAACCTTTTTATCTGGAGACAGGATATACCGATTTAAGCATTAGTGCTGTTCTGTATCAGAAGCAGGATAGTTTAAACAAAGTTATTGCATATGCTAGCAAGACTTTGTCACCTGTTGAAGTTAAATTCAACACGTGTGAGAAGGCGTTATTGTCGACTGTATGGGCACTACAAAATTTTCGTAGCTATATTCAAGGTGAGAAAATAATTGTAGAAACAGCTCACCAACCTCTACAGTATCTGCAGAGTGAAAGAATTAGAGACGGTAATCTCTCTAACAGTCGGATTACTGCATGGACTCTATCCTTACAGGGATGGCCGTTAGAAGTCCGTTATAAACATAATAAGAGAAGCCCAGTTGCCCAAGGTTTAGCAGAATTACATGACTGTACTGCTCCATCTCTGGATGATAATGACACCGGAGATGACTTCCTAGAAGAGCAATTGCTATCTCCTTATAAAGTTTATGACGAGGAATACTGTCGACCACTACCGTGGGTATACATTGATGGTTGTTCATATCACCACGTAGTTGGTACTGAACGGAAGTTAGTTGCAGGTATCGGAATCGCCTGGACAGGTGATTATCCTAATGTATCTATAGGATATAATATTGGTCCCAAAAGCAGTCAGATAGCCGAACTCTGTGCAGTATATAAGACCATTCAAATGGCAATAGAATATGGTATCAAAGAATTTGTTATTATAACTGATTCCAACTATGTTCGCAACAGTTTCGTCGAATATCTGCCTAGCTGGAAACGTAACCAAATGCTGAAAAGCAATAACAAACCTGTTAAACATGGGAAATTGTTTTGTAAAATCGATGAGTTGGTTAAGGAAAATGGTTTAACCATATATTGGAAGAAAACCAAAGGCCATTCTAAAATAGAAGGTATTGACAAGGATGGTAATGACTTAGCCGATTCACTGGCAAAACAAGCTGCCATCAATGGTGAAACCCTAAACATTGATGATCTTATGGGTTCAATTCATGTTGAAGCCATAACTAGACGACAGGCCAGAGATAATGCCGACTTAAACGTCGTGCAATGGAGTCAAGAAGCTCCTAGTGATGACCTGATTACTAGTCAAAAGAATGATCCCGTCATAGGCATTTTCTATAAACATATAGAAGACCCTACTGCCAATCCCATCACAGATGAGGATTGCAAAAATAATGAAGATTTACGAATCTTGATGAGATATAAAGTCCAATTTAGTATCATGGATGGGTTACTGGTCAGAACTTCTAAACATGGTATACAACAATGGGTAGTCCCAACTGTATACAGAGGGTTAATGCTCCAACACGCACATGATGCACCTACATCTGGGCATCGTGGTGATAAGATCACATATGAGATATTGCGTGATTATGCATATTGGCCACACATGTTAAGGGATGTTAAGACATACTGTCAGGGATGCTTGATTTGTCCGCAATATCAACCCCATGGTCCAACCCATCGTGCACCACTTCAGAAGAGGGGGGTGTCATTACCCTGGTCTGATATTCAAATTGACTTTATAGGTCCTGTAACAAGATCTTCAAGAGGTAACAAATACATGTTAACCGTTACATGTATGTACACAAAGTGGATAGAATGTTTGCCTTGTAAAGAGAACACGAGTACCGTGTGCGCCACTTTGTTGATTAACCATGTCTTTTCCAGGTTCGGTCTGCCTCAAAGAATTGAGTCAGACAGAGGTAGTCATTTTACCAGCGAAGTAATGGCTAAGATGTGGAACATTCTAGGTGTTAAACGAAAGCTACATATTGCATACCGCGCTGCGTCTAGCGGGGGGGTAGAGCGATATAACCAGTCTATCGTTAATATTCTGAAGAAATATGTTAAGGAGTCTGGTAAAGACTGGGACATTAAATTGCCCCTAGTTTTAATGGCGATTAGAGCTACACCTAGCACTGCTACCAAATTGTCACCTTTTGAATTGATGACAGGAAGAAAGATGGTTTTACCACAGCATTTACTATATCGTACTTCGGATCATAACTTGATCAATGCTGCCACTACGCATCAGTATATCGAGGATTTGCGCAGGCATTTACAGCATGCGTTTGCTTTTGCCCAAAAGAATCTAGAAAAAGCAGCGACAGGGGTTAAGACCTATTACGATTTAAAAACCACGAAAAAGGAATATGAGATAACAGATCAAATCTATCTGTATAACTTTGCGCGAAATCAAGTCAAGGAAAAGAAATTTTTACCTTCTTGGAAAGGGCCATATGTCATTATTGACAAAATTTCCCCAGTAGCGTACAAGATAAAAATTCCTAAGGATGGTGATTTTATTGAAAAGTGGGTTCACATTAACCAGTTGCGTGCTTGTCATCCTAAATCTCAATTAAGGATTATAGGTGTGGATTCAGACGCAGAAGGGTGAACGACTAACCTGGATGAATGCTTGATTCACGTGGTATAGTATGATGTGAAATGTTGTGATGTGCCATGATCTCATGTACGTTCATGTCATTAACCATTTCCTTGCCATCCAATAACTACATTTTATAAGCAGGTTACTAGCTTGTTTAACTGCTATAGGCAAATTGCTGAAGAGTCAGTAATAAATGTAGTGAGGGATGAAGTTATAAAAATAGAATTAGACAGAATACATATGTGATGAATCGTAATAATGTGTTGTCCTAGGCCAAGTGATGTCACACTGTTATAAGTTTGTATGCTTAACAAACCTTGAATCATTAGTAGATAAGTCTGAAACGAGTTCCTGATCCGTGACTGTCGAAAGATGTCCAAGAAGGATGTGGCGTGTTTCTGGATCGTACTGCTCCTGTGCCAAGAGCTACGGACCGACCCGATCGCAGAGATGGGACCATCCTCCGGCATCCTGATTCAAGAGACACCAGGGTTCATCTTAACAGAGAAGAGGATCCTGACCCGACGTGTGTTCGTCAGCTTGGACCCCAAGATTTCCATCGAGAAGGCATACAACATTTCATCGATGCAGCTTCCTGAGTTACAGACTTGGTACCAGATGCACCTCCAAAGAGCACAGGATCATGTGCGAAACATCTTGGAGCAAGCCCGGAAACCATTTGTATCCAGTTCTATTCCGATGAGCAACCGACCCAAAAGGTTCCTCACCGCTATAATTGTTGCATTAGTTTGTGCCACTGTCGGTGCAGTTGTCGCAACTGGAATGTCTGCAGCCAACTCTATTACTGTCCAAAAGCTGGATATGGAAATCTATGCGCTAAAGCAACACATTAACGATATTCATCAGGTGATACAACAGCAAAGAACACTTCTCCAAGACGTGTTAACTATTGTGGAAGACACAGTTGTTACAACAAATTTGCATTCGGAGTTAATTGCCAAATCCACTGAGTTGCACCAAAGTCATGACTTATTTAAGCATGAACTTTTATTTCTGCATGACCCAATATTGTTCCACACACTTGCTTTTCTTGACGAAGTGCAAACTGGAATGATCGAATTGGCAGGGGGACGCATACCTCTGTATTTTGTATCCAAGGATATTGTTCATGCGATGCTTGCCAATGTGGATGGAGAGACAATTGAGCCTATGCAATTAAATCTGGCCTTTGAGATGGGGAGCGCTATACCTCTCTTAATTGATCCGGAACGTATGGAGATTTGCTTTTTATTGACCATACCATATGTAACTCCCAAAAACATTTTTCAAATGAAAATAATGTACTATGTAATAATGATATTATGGTTGATTGTACTAAGTGTAAAGTTCAAAACTTTTACAGGTACAAATATATACAAAAATGTTCATTCCACGCACGGGCCTATGTTAGAAATGATGTGATTGCACAATATGTCTGGTAACTTCTATAGTGCTTATTCATAAGCTAAATTAATTTTGGCTATGAAATGCACTAAAGGGGGGTTATGTCAGAGTATTTATATCGGCAGACATTTTGTGCTATGATAGAAACTAAAAGTGTATATTCTGAGTCACTCTGAACAGACCAGACTCCATTTTGTTATTTCAAGTTAACAAAAAGACACTATATTTCTATCTGCAAGCTAACCACTTTGCCAGAGCTAAGGAATGTATAGCATAGTATAAACAAGTGATAAGAAGAATATAATCAAATCTAAACCCAGACAATTGTGACAGAGAAGATTAAATAATTTAATATTTAACTGTCTATACATATAAGGTACCATTGTATGGAAAAGGGTAAACTTAGTTCATGATCTGTCATATCAGAAATTATAGCAGATTTGCAGACACAAAGTCTGGACAAAATTTAAGAAATCCTTTTGAAATTTTGAATTATGGCGCTATAAAGATAACGCAAAATGACGTCAAAATAGCCACCAGGAAAAGTTAACTCTTTCCTGGATAGGTATGTTTAGTGGGACAAGACTGCCCTCTACAGACCAAATAACTAATTTGCGATCTGGAAGATAACCACACCTCTAGTGCTTCTATTGGGTTATCAACTGATGACGTACAGAGAGTCTGGCCCTTTAAAAGTTAAGACAAAGGGAAGATAGAGAGACAAGACGAAGGAGGCAGATGCAAGATATGCAAAGGAGAGAAAAGAGAGGAATTGGAAGTTTGGGGACTCCAACCTCCATGCAGAGACACATCCAAATAAATTCCTGAGACTACCAATCGGATGAAATATCTACTCAACTGGTAATTATACTGGTTTCATTTAATTAAATTAAATTAATTAAAATGTATTAATAGCATTATATATGACTGGATAAAGCACGGTCAGATTTCCATATTAAGAAATCTTAGTTAACTAAGAATATATAGTTATAAACATTCCATTCTGCAGGTGGAATTAAGAATAATTATATATTGATGTGACATTATCACGTGTTAGCATACCGCTGTTTTTATCCAGGTGTATTGATTTGCTCTAAATTAAGATAGATATCTTTTAGACAAATTAAAAATCTGCTTATATAATGTGGTAAATTCTCTTATGGATGGTTTAAGAAAATGACTAGTGAACTGGTTTAAATGTTATTTTATTTAAAAATACATAAGAATAGATCTTAACTACCTAGGAGATCTAGCCAGCATTGAAAGGGTTATTCTAACTGTCTGCTAAACTTTACGACCTTACGAGGCAATCTGTGTTAAAGATAGTCATAAATCGTCAGAATTCTTGACAGATAATGCCGTTTAGCCATTGAAACGTAATCCCCATTTCTTTGTATTGCATATAATTTCATACTGGATATTCATTGATTATTGTCATGCATGTTACATAATATTATTTGTTAATTATTGGTTATCATAAATAAAATCTATTTTTATACATTGTGATATTATTATATGAAATACATTCCACTTAACACGATAAACGTTCTTTGGGATCTGAGAATTGAAATAGTGGGCAATTCTCAACTGTTACTATTATTATCCCATAAATATCCCCACAACACTTCAAATCACTGAATTGAAGTAACCCTTTAAGACAAGTCAGAAGCTGTTTCCTTGTTTAGATAAGCTATTTTCTTGTTTGGACATATTGTGATTTTTAGTAGAAAGATAGTAAAAGAGTTGTCATTCTAGCTTATTAATAATGGATCAATAGGGAAAAAAAAAACACACACACACACACAACAACACTTTCTCTATTAGTTAATGCAGGACTAGTAATGTGGCTCACCGTAGTTAAAAAAAATTCTGGGCTTATTCCAGCCCCCATAAAGCTTCATTGAAATGGGTTGGAGTTGCGGGGCAATATCTTACCAGTCGTTGAATTGTAGACATGTGCAATTCGTTTCAGCCGAATTTCGGGTAATTCGGACATTCGGGTGCTTCCGAATGTCCGAATAGCTAAATTGCCGACGTGCCGAATTGCCGAAGTCCCAAAATTACTGAATTTCTGAAGTGTAGTAGTGCCAAAGTTGCCGAAGTTCCGAGGTGTCAAAGTGCCGAAGTTCTGAAGTTCCGAAGCACAGTATTGCCTAAGTACTAATATACTTACCCAGTGAAAGAAGAAGAATGTTACACTGTATACAATTTCAAATAAAAAGTATACAAACATAGACAGGATTCAGCTGTAAGCATTTGCAACACTTACAACAATCAAGTAACACACATTCATATAAAATGTAAGTTACTTAGCCAGTCATGTAATGACAGGAATGAATAAGTAGATAACTCCCTAATTCCCACGGTATTAGGGAGTTATCTACTAAAAGGCTGAAAGACCTAAATTGGTCTTTCAGCCAAATTTACTAATACTAAGTAAAGATTACTTTGTATTAGTAAATTATGCCCATACTTGCTATACTACGAGTAGGGGCATGTCTATTAAACAGTGAGCAGCCTGTGGGGGGGGGGACCTAATGTTCCTAAAATTGGTTTGAAATCCACCAGAGTGCCCTGTGTCATTTTACGCAGCGTGGAAAAGTTCTTTGGAATTTTCCCACGCTCTGTAATTTGACTCATAACACTCTGATTGGTTACTTAATCCACCAATCAGAGTGTTATGAGTCAAATTACACAACGTGGGAAAATTCCAAAGAACTTTCCCACGCTGTGTAAAATGACACAGAGCACTCTGATTGGGGGGGTTACATTTGCATTTAGGGCCCCAACCCCCCCTTATTCTTGTTTAGGGCCCCCACTCACTGCTCAGGGGTGGGGGCCATGAGGGAGGACATTAGGTCCCCCAATTTGTATTTAGGGCCCCCACCCACCGCTCAGGGGTGGGGGCCAGGGGGGAGGACAATAGGTCCCCCCAAATTTGTATTTAGGGCCCCAGCCCTGTGCGGCAGGGGGTAGGACGTTAGGGCCCCCACCCACCGCTCAGGGTGGGGGCCAGGGGGAAGGACAATAGGTCCCCCCAATTTGTATTTAGGTCACCCAACCCGCCGCACAGGGGTGGGGGCCAGGGGGGAGGACATTAGGGCCCCCACCCAACGCTCAGGGGTAGGGGCCAGAGGGGAGGACAATAGGCCCTCCCCAATTTGTATTTAGGGCCCCCACCCACCGCTCAGGGGTGGGGGCCAGAGGGGAGGACATTAGGTCCCCCCCTTATTCTTGTTTAGGGCCCCCACCCACCACTCAGGGGTGGGGGCCAGGACAATAGATCCCCCCCAATTTATATTTAGGGCCCCCATCCGCCGTTCAGGGGTGGGAGCCAGGAGGAGGACATTAGTCCCCCTCCCTGGCCCCAACCCCTGAGCGGACCCCACCAATTAATTCTAATTTGTATGTAATAAATTAGCTTACACACACACACTGTGAAGAACAGGCTGCTCATTGTTTACTAGACATGCCCCTACTTGCGGTATAGCGAGTAGGGGCACAATTTACTAATAAACTTTCCTTAGTATTAGTAAATTTGGCTGAAAGACCAATTTAGGACTTTCAGCCTTTTGGTAGATAACTCCCTAATACCGTGGGAATTAGAGAGTTATCTACCAAGCGGCTGCAAGAAAAGTCCCGAAATGCCGGAGTTCCGAAGTTCCGAAGTGTCTAAGATCCGAAGTGGCGAAGTGTTTAAGTGCCGAAGTCCCGAATTGACAAAGTCCCGAATTTCGGAATGCCGAGCCAAGCCGAGCAGAAAATTTTCCCCATGCACATGCCTATTGAATTGTTTTCGAAAACACAGAGGGATTGCATTTAAATTACTAACCTTGTTAATGATAAATATGAATCCATTTGATGCTGGAATGTCACGTCTAATGAAACTTGCATTATGAATCATGATGTTCTGAAATAAAGAACAAATTTGCAGAATGCTCAACAGTAGGATGAAACTCTCCCTTGGGGTCACTCTTCAATACTAAAAGGAAGTCGGAGGTAAAGCAACCACTATACAACTATGTGAAACATACCATATTTTTCTGAAATTAGGAACTTTTCACAGTGCGGTGTTGCATTATGTAAAACCAATTGTAAGATCTGTTGCTAATTAATTCTAATTTGTATGTAATAAATTAGCTTACACACACACTGTGAAGAACAGTTAGCAATTCCTTATATATATATATATAGTTTATATTTTTATATTTCAAGGTTTTAAATCCACTAAACTGATGTCTGGCAGAGTGTGACTGTTGTCACAATCAGAAGTAAGCCAGACCTTTTTTTTTTTTAAATTGTGTTGTACAATGCAACTTAGTTACCATCAATTTAGCTCGTTTGAGTACAGGTTCAATAGTAAAATGGCAGCAATGTTGATGTGTGGAATAAATAAATGCTACCAGCAATGACTACTTATTATGAGCAGTTGGTTTTAAACTGCCTTTAATTCTTTGCCCCGTGTGGGATGAATTGATGTTTGGAGTGCTGGAAAATATGATAGGGGACGTCTTTACAATAATCTTATCTGCACATGGACCTTCAGTATACAAATAATCCATCTCAATAGGGAGCTTGATAAATTTGTTTCATTCCATACTGGACTTTATCACATATAATTTTCTCAGATCTCCTTACCCCATGTAAGCTTTCAACTTCCCATTTCGTTCTTGGATCTAATGTAGATAATTCTTGTCCAATGTATTGCTTGAGCTGCTCAGAATTAAATGATCCTCTAAGAAAATGTGCTCTGCAATAACAAGCAATAAAATAAGATTTACTTAAATAAAATAATCATTCAAAGTGCAGTATGTATATGTATATCTGTCTCCAACATCAGGTTTACTACATGATGATATTGCAAATACAAAATCGTTCACAAATAATTTATGTAAAATGCATCTTGGAATAAATAAAGATGAACCTAAAACATACAGTGGGTTTAGAAAATAATTTTTATTTATAGGTTGTATATGGCAGGCACCAACCACTCACAGCTTATTGGGTAATCACAAACTAAATATACTGAAACAAAGGTAGGAAAATGGTTAAACATGTGGGGTGAGAGAAACCCAAAATTGGAGACTTCAAATATACATGGGTGGCTGAAAACACTGAAAGGATGTTACAAATAGAAGGTAGGATGCAAATGGGTGTAGAATGGATACATATGGGAAGGATGGAAGCATGGATACCTGGAAAAAAGGAGCAAGAACTAGTATCCTGTGAAACTGGAGGTTAAATTTGTCTTAGCTTGAAATAGGGCAAGGTGCATTTTTATTGCAGCGCTGGGGAGTATGTTGGAGCTTTAAAATTGCCAGTAATAAATACATTTAAAAAAAAAAATGCATTGGAGTCTGGAAATTGAATCAGCTAAGGTTATGTGGAGGAAGACATAAAAATGCTTGTCAAGTGGATGTAAAAAATCTATATATATATCAACAGTCACTGGCGTAACTACCATAGTCACGGGGTCGCAGCTGCGATAGGGCCCGTCACTCTATGGGGCCCGGCTGCCTCTGCGACTGTGGGCTGCCAGAAGAGGACTGTAGCAAACTCACCCCTTTAAGAGAGTTTGCCATGAGCTTTTGGAGGGGCTTGCTTGCCCGCCTCCTGCCATGTGACTACGGCCCTGGGGGTATTGCCCTTTAAAGAGAGTATTTGGGCATGATGGATTTGTATTATGCGGCTACTGGCCCTTTAAGCACAGTGTATGGACTTCTATTAGACTGTGTATGGATTGTGTATAGGAAGGTGTACCCCTCCCCCGTTTCCTGTCCCATTGTTCTCCAGCAGGGCGTTGTCCCAGGCACACTGCCAGACTAGTTGGAACTGGTTTGGGCTGGAAAGCCATGCTTCAGTGGACCTAAAGGGACCTCTACAAAACTTTAAACCCCCATAACTCCCGAACCCCTGGTCCGATCTGGGTGATTTTTTAATATGTTATTCACCCAGATCAGGGTGTACCCTATGTATTTGTACTTTATTGGTTAATGTACTAATTATTGTGAATCCCTCCCTTGCATGGGAGAAAGCTTTAAAAGAAGGTTGTTGGGAATAAAAGTTCAGTTCTGCTTGACCTCAAAATGAAGTGTCGTCTCGTTATTGGGGGAATTGGATTGTATGCTGATTGCCAGGAGTGTAAGCTGATTGTATGCTTTTCCTGTTCAACTGCTTACAGCATTCATATGCTTGAGAGCATTTGTATGGTTCTCCGGTTCGGTGGTTGTGGTGTCTGCTGCAGTGCTTGGAGTCCTCAGGAAGCGCTAGGAGCATCCTTCAACGGAGGTACCCAGTCGGGGTGCCAAGTGATCCGTTACAAAGACCTTTAGGGCCGATGTACAGCAGCACCAGCCGGGATCCGGGGTAGCAGGTTAACCGGCAGGAGGGGAGTAATGTGCTGTGCTGTTCCCCTCACTGAGAGAGCACTTGCTGTCACACTCAGACGGATACCAGGCCGCGGCAAACAGTTTGGGGTGGGGAGAAATGGAGGGTGTGCAGGGGAAAGGGGGAATGGGGGAATGGAGAAATGGAGAATGTGCAGGGGAAGGGGGGAATGTAGAAATTGAGGATCTGCAGGGGAAGGAGCGGAGAGAAATGGAGGATGTGCAGGGGAACGGGGGAGAGAAATAAAGGGTTTGCAGGGAAAAGGGGGGAGAAATGGAGGGTGTGCAGAGGCAAGGGGGAATGGAGAACTGGAGGATCTGTAAGGAGAGGTGGACCTGTTTTTGCATAACTGTAGAATTAAGGGGTTTATACATGCACCGTGTCTGTATATACATATGCATGCAGGGGTGAGTCCCCACATACCATCTCCTGGAAATTCTGGCTTGTAAGCCCTAGGTGTGAACCCATTGTTTATGGTATCTGACCTCACTATTGGAGTTCTAGAGGTGAATCCCCTTTATGGTACCTTCCCTTACTACCAGGGACATAGGGTAAGCCCCCTTTTCTGATTATCTAATGAGTGTTTCTCCATTATCGTCAAGGGTGACTCCCTTTACATTATTGGCCCCTCATACTTTTACCATCAGTCCTATCCTACTGTGTACGTTTTGCGCTGCCTCCCCTAGGTGAGCCCCAGTTGTACTTGGCAGAAGGACACCCCCTACGTGCCCTGTTACATTCCTGGCTAGCTAACACATGTTGCTTATACCACCATCCCCACCACAAACATAGGATATGCAGTACATGATAAATGCTATGTTGGCAGCCTCCAGGGAGAAGGCTCTATCCAAATTGCTGATGTAACCTTCGCCTGAGATTTCTGTTCAGGGAGCCGTTTCGAAACTGCCATTAGCTTGGAGGCATTTATCAAGAAATTCCCTCCTTGCCCAAACACCACTGGAAAGGCACTTTTGTGTCCTCCAGGTCAAAAGGGAAGGTGCCAGCCAAACATTCTAAGCATGTGGCAGTGCCAGATATGCCTCTTCCAGTACCATCCTTTGAGGAGGAGGATGGTTACCGTTTACTTCTGCTGGTGATTCTGGATGAGGCTTCGGTGGATGACAAAGGTAGGCAGGTCATACCTCACTCAGAATCTGGATATGTTAGGGAGTCTGTCATGGAAGACCACCTCCCTCGGGGTGATGCACAATTGTCCCTCTTGCTGGATGAGGACAAGTTTTTTCTAGTTGCCTAGAGTAATCCTTTCTTACATGCAAGGTCCATCAGGAATCCCAGGTTGTCAGAATAAACCATTTCTGGCTTTGGAAAACCCTGGACTATGGGGTTCGAATGCACCTTTGTGTGAAATGCAACAGGTCTTCTCTCCTGAACAAAATGGCCAATACACCAAAATTTGATTTTATGGTGGTTTATTCATGTCCTGAACAGATGCGATCAATGTAAGAAGATGGAAAAGAGGTTCGAGGTGACGCAAGACAAACTGTTGGATCTACTTGTCCACTGGCAAAAATCCTCTACTTCACTGACCTGGTGCTATCAAGGCATGTAGCTTGACCCAAATGCCATGACAGAATGGGTCCAGCATTCCAGCTGCTTGCTGGGGAATACAAATGCAGCATTATTTGCCAAGAGGCTCAAGACAACCCATCTGTATACTGACAAAGCTCACAGACCTGGCCTCTAAAGGACTTGAGCCCCGAGCCAAAGGCCTTCTCTTTGGCGAATCCTTCATTGTGGAACTGAAGAAACACTTTTCTTTATTAACAACACTTAATAAGGAACAGTCTTCCATGAAGTGCTTGGATGCGTGTGAATATGAAACACTATAGTTATAACTCCATCTGTGGTGGCATCATTAATCAGCCTGAAACAGGGCTGGACTGCCTTTTGCCCATTCTGTGCATATTTATATGCACAAATGCTCATTCATTGATTGAGAGCTCTCAGCTGGCACTCTCATCCAGTGAATGACAATCAGGACATCATCCAGCTTCTGCAGCTTTGCAGAACATAGTTGTTGTTAGGCTACCTGAAGAGAAGACCTGGCACCTGACGAGACCCAGGTAAGGGTACAAAATGTGCACGGTACCAGGGAGGTCTTGGTATTATATCCACAACAGTGGGCTACAGTGGTTATAATGCTTGGAGTAACAATTTAAATTCACTTATTTTTTTAAGTTTTACAAAATTTCACAATAACAAGAAAATTAAGGGAAGATGCAATGATTATAAAAGAACTACCCCCCCCCCCCAAAGAAATAGAAGATAAGAAGGACAAGACCAAATACCAGATCAGTCCCCTACCCAGCAGCTTAGTTCTGCACATATATAAAGCGATGATCGCTAAAAATATGTGCAGCCACGAGACCCCCGGCTCCCTGTATTTGCAGAGGGGGCCCAGCAGACTGCAGCAGTACATTACAGCTCTTCCCTCTCTATAACTACCGCGAGACGTGCAGCCGTCAGAGCATTGCCACAGGTTACCATGGCAATGCTCTGCGCAGCACGCACGCTACGCTCGTGGGAGTTAGAGAGAGGGAAGAGCTGTAAAGTACAGCTGCAGTCTGCTGGGCCCCCTCTGCAAATATAGGGAGCTGGGGGGGGCCCACAATGCCACCGGACCACCAGGGATGGAATCTCCCCCTCCCAGAACCAGGTAAAAAGCAGGGAGGGGGGAATAACATTTATTACATTTAATGTGGGGGGAGGGGGAAATGCTCCATTTGCACAACATGCGCCCACTAGTAAACACCCACTCTGCATTCACTACACTAACACCCACTCTACATTCACTACACTAACACACTGCATCCACTACAGACTTTGTGCTTTGTCAGGGGCCCCAAAATGTCTGATGGCAGTCCTGAAAGTAAGTACAAACCTGCTTGAATTTTTCATTAAGGCTTTTGATAAGGTTCCTCTGAAAACTAGTATAGTACAAATTTATATATTTGGTTTAGAGTAAATCTCTTTCTGTTGGACTGAACATTGGTTTAAAGACAGAATGAGCAAGTAGTTAAAGGAATATTTTAAAGTTGGACAAAAATGTTCTGGGGAGTTAAAGGTTCTGGGTCCACTTCCCTTTAATGTGTTTATTAACGGTTTTGGAAAATGCATTCAAACTCAGTTTGCAGATGACACAAAAATGGGGTAGTATAACACAGTATGAGCATATACAGCCATGAATAAAAATAAGTACACCCTCATTGAATTCTATGGTTTTACATTTCAGGGGATAATAACAATTATCTATTCCTTGGCAAGTATTAAAATTAGGAAAACACTGCTGGTCCGTGAATTGCCTGTCTGATATTATGTGTGTTTCCCCATCTTTTTGTATCTTCTGCCCACTCCCCGTTCGGGAGGGCTTCCACAAAGGGAATTCTTTCGCAACCCAAATGGGGAACACCCCTATACCCCCATTTAGAATGTTGGCTTAGAACCCTCACACCTTGTAATATAGTGTCAAACCGCAAAATGCAAGGAAAACATTGAGCACTCCTCCAGCTGGCTGCCATTCGTGCAGACAAAAGCCAGCCATGGGGAGCGTTCAAGGATTTTTTCCCGACTTGTTTGTTTTCCGAACGAGGGACTCCCCAGTGCCCCATTAGAACGTTCCCACCAATTAATCAGAACGTTCACACTTGCAACATAAGTGTGGAACTTCAAGTGAAGTAATTATTGAATGCTCCCCTGTGTAGCTGTCATTTTGTACAGACTAATGCCATCCAGGGGGAGTATTTGTGTCCCAAAAGGAGATGCTTCCCTCGCAAGCGGAGTCTGGTTGAGGAAGGTACCGCTGCGAGGGTCCCTGAGATTACTGTGGGCACTGGTGAGTTAGGCGGGTTTTTCGGTGCACGCTGGGACAAAGAGACGGGCAGGCTCTCTGTGCCTGTGAGACAAAGGGGCAGTCCTTTTTTCCCGTGCTTGGTCTCCCAGGCACAGAGGCTCTTGGGATGAAGACCCCCCTGTCCCCAGATGTGGGAAACCCTGTGTTTGGGTGGCGGGCTTTTGGAGACAAGGGCACAAGGCCCTTTCCTGTGTTAGGTTCCCGGGAGGAGGAGGATCCTGGGAGGGGGCATGGGGTTATGCTTAAAAGCCGTGTGTGGCAAATAAAGTGTTCTTGTACCTCCAGAACTGTGTGTCATCCAGTTACTATGAGAACTGGTTCCTGTTCAGCTGAAGGAAGGTAACTGGTCAGGTTACCTGTGTCCTGCTGCAACTGGTGGCAAGCGACAGGAACAGAGCTAGCGTTCAAGAACTGAACCAGCTCATGGACTACACGACCCTAATGAGGCTAACACTACAAGAGTTGGTAGTAGCCAGAGGGCAATTGGCTGGAAATCGCACAAAGGCTAAGCTGATTGATGCCCTTATGGAGGACGATCGCTGAAGCAGTAAGGCAGCCATGCCACAGCCGGAGTGGTCAAGGGAGGCTCTGTGCCAAGATTGGCTTAGTGCCTAGAGTTCCACAAAGAAACTCACTCGGAGGAAACTATGACAAAGATTTTCTCTGAGGCTCAAGCCTTTGTCCTGGCTCAGAAGCATGGAGCGAAACCCCCACAACCAATGGGACAATGGGCAGAAGAGAGGTTCCCGGGAAGCCCAGCAACACCTGCCCGAAAGCACAAACTGCCCTTCGACGCTTTAAAGGAGTTCAAGGAATGACTTCCTGCAGAGGACTTTGAACGCTAGTGCCTCCTGCAAGAATTCACCCCCACCGACTGGATCACCATATTAGCTAGGCAGCCAGCGGGGAAGTCACTGGAAGCCTACCGGGATGTTCCAGAGGACCAACTCTGGGAGTACTCCATTGTGAAGAAGGTCTTACTGCCCAGGTATGCCGTCACTCCGGAGGCATACTGCCAGAAATTCAGGGAGACCAAAAAAGGGGAGAAGGACTCCCATGTGGAGTGGGCCTGCCGCATCACCAGAGCCACCCGGAACTGGATGAACTCCCAGCAGGCAAAATCTCCCGAAAAGATCCTCCAGCTGTTTATGCTGGAGCATTTTTATAATGGATTTGCTACCAAAGTGCAAGTATGGTTAAGGGACTGGCAACCCAAGACTTTAACTGAGGCAGCCCAGCGTACTGACAAATATGCCGATACCCGGCGGTCCCAACACTCCGCTGCTTTTCTCAGCCACCGACCCCCCTTGCACCCGGTAGCCCCACCTACCCACCCCCAAAAAAACACCTGGGCCCGGGGCCACACCTGATGGGACCACCGCCCGTGGGCTACGGGTGCCATCACCGCCACCAACCTGGCCACTTCAAGATAGCGTGCTCCCAGGTTAGAAGCTGACCTCAGTTTGTTTGCCCAGTGACTGTCCAAGCTCCACGAGCCGCAGCCCACTACTATCAGGCTGCACCCTTGTACCCACCAATCCCCAGTGAAGACGCCTGGCTTGTCCTGCGAGGCAGACCCCCTCCAAGCTGGAGATGACAACAGGGCCCACCAGGGGCAGCCAGTCCAGCTGAACGCGTTCCGTTCATGTGCTACGAGACTAACTCTGGTACAAAGCTAGCTCACTGCAAAGGCGGAGAAGAAGGGCGGAACAGTCTCTGTCTGAGTACTCGTGGGGAAGGTCTATATTCCCATGGCCCACGTCCACCTAGACTGGGACAACAGACACAAGAAGGTGGAGGTTGGGCTCATGGATTACTCGGAAACAACCTGGGCCACCTCACCTCCACTTATGTGCAAACCCAGACACCGGAGGAGACCAACCCTGTGATGACCAGGCAGCAGGCTTGCACCACCCGGCACAGCTCACACTCTGAGGCTCAGGTACCCCCTCAACTTCCCACAGCTGTCCCGGTAGGCAGGCCCCCCATGCGAGGTTGTATTTTTCAGCTTTTAAGACCTGCTAAGGAACAGATGATTGTTATGTCCTGATATGTAAAACCATAAAATTGAAAGAGGGTGTACTTCCCCCCCCATGACTGTATAATTTATCTGAAGAGAGATTTGGATAAATGTGGAGATTGGGCAGTCAAGTAGCTGATGAGATTTAATGAAGGTAAAAAGCAAATTGTTACGGTACCTACGGCACTGAAATGTACAAACCGCCGTTTAGCGAGTATTCCCCGTTCGCAATAATGGGGTCGGGTAGCGGGTATAGTAAAACCATGCGAACCGCCAGCCAGGGAACACTCCAAACTCCCGAACGGTACCTGTACGGCAAATTCCCTTCACGAGCCGCAAATCCACGAACGGCAATCAGTAACCGAACGACAATCTCTCCCAAGCGGCAAATAATCCAAATAAGCAGTCTCTCGCCGCTGGTATCCAAATCCCCCCAATAACGAGACCAAGCTCCGCTTTGAGGGTAAAACACGAACTGGTTTACTGTGGGCTACCTGCCCGGTATTTATGCAGGTCTCCCACTTGGTGGACACTCCCCTAGGGGCCCAAATGGGAGACTGAAATCACAGAGGGACATGGGGACATTCTGGACATACATCCCCACAATATTCCCAGCATGCAGTACAGTTCCCTCCCCTCTGCTCGGGGGATAATTGGGAAGTAATTCAATTATCTCCCCGAGCAGAGGCAATCGCCATTTTAGATACAAGTTACAAAACCACACAAAAATCCATAACTTAATAACTGCTGAACATTTTACATCAGTCTTGCATATCCCCAGATAGCCTGGATCTGAGGGCACATTATTGGAGAATAGCGCTTAGATCCCATTCGCACAGCTCAATCGCTATGGGAGTCAAAGTTCTTTCGTTTCGTGCGATTGACTCTATGGGATGGCTGTCGTTCGCATGCTTTTGTCGATTGAGAAGGGGAGGTCGACGGCTTCAGCGGTGTTCGGCTGAAAAAGTGTCCGCTTTCCGATCCATGAAATAATCGTTGAACACCGCTGGTCGTTCGCATGGACAAAATGGCCGCCGCCTCGTGGTCGACATACGAACGACGACCACCCGGCATTCGGTTTTTAATTGAGAAGTGTCTGTGGTTAACCGCAACGCTCTAATTGGGATCAATAGGTTAACCAGCAGCACACTTCTCTTCTGGGTGGCCGTCCGTTCGGTAGTTCCGTTCGACAAAACCGACATTCCCTTAAACAAAGCATACGAACGGGGAAATTCATGAAAACGGCAAAACAGACGAACAAAGCAGTTATAATCCAGACAGATGGGTCTGTCACACGGCTCCCCCCTTGTGGAACACTCCGGCAGACCCGGCTTGACCCTTTGGCGGGTCAACGTGGGGATGACCGGACTGAGGAGGAGTAGGGACGTCTGTTTGCCGAGATAATCCATCCGCATTCCCATTCTGCTTACCGGGTCGGTAGCTGATGGTGAAGTTATATGGCTGTAGTGCCAAACTCCACCTCAGCAGTCTGCCATTGTCTCCTGAGACCCGGTTAAGCCAGACGAGGGGGTTATGGTCCGTAATAAGGGAAAATTCTTGTCCATACAGATAAGGGCTCAGTTTCTTCAGTGCCCAGACCAGGGCTAAACATTCTTTCTCCACTGCCGCATAACTTACTTCCCGGGGTAGTAACTTTCTGCTTAAGTATGCGACAGGGTGCTCTCCTCCATCTTCCCCGACCTGGCTTAGCACAGCCCCCAGTCCATACATGGAAGCATCTGTATGAACAAGAAAACGTTTGTTAGGGACTGGGGCAGCCAGGACAGGAGCATTAACAAGAGCTTGCTTCAGTGCCTGAAACGCGGCTTCACAAGCTGGAGACCACAGGACCTGCTTAGGCAAATGCTTCTTAGTCAGGTCAGTCAAGGGCTTGGCAACCGTACTGTAGTCGGGGACAAAACGTCGGTAATACCCTGCCGTCCCCAGGAAAGCTAGCACTTGGGTCTTGGTGATAGGTGTGGGCCAGTTAGCTACAGCCTCTACCTTGGCTGGCTCCGGTCTCTGGCTCCCACAGCCTACCCTGTGACCCAAGTACTGTACTTCTGCCATGCCTAGATGGCACTTGTCGGGCTTCAAGGTCAGGCCTGCGGCCCGAATCTTGTCCAGTACCACCCCCACGTGTACTAAATGTTCTTCCCAGGACTCACTGTAGACCGCAATGTCATCCAGGTATGCACATGCAAAGTCCTGGAAGCCATCGAGGAGCCTATCCACCATACGCTGGAAAGTAGCCGGAGCATTCTTCATCCCAAATGGCATAACCTTAAACTGGTATAGGCCAAATGGGGTGACGAATGCCGACTTAGGGATAGCATCCTCGGCCAGGGGAATCTGCCAATAGCCTTTGCACAGGTCTATGGTGGTCAGATAGCGCCCCCTGGCAATACGGTCTAATAACTCGTCTACCCGGGGCATAGGGTAGGCGTCAGTGGTGGTCCGCTCGTTGAGCCGCCTGTAGTCCACACAGAACCGGGTGGTCCCATCTTTCTTAGGCACCAGAACTACAGGCGAGGCCCAAGGACTGTCCGAATGTTCGATAACCCCCAGCCTGGTCATTTCCTGTATCTCCTTCCGCATTCCTTCTCGGACTGCTTCAGGGATACGGTATGGGGGTTGCCGTAGGGGGTTCTGTCCGGGTGTCTCGACCTTGTGTACAGCTAGGGTAGTGTACCCGGGTTCTTGGGAGAACGTGGCCTGCTTCTCCCACAGTAATTGTCTTGCCTGTACCTTCTCTGCCGGGTTTAGTCGGTCCCCTAGCTGTACAAGACTAGTAAGGTCTGTCTGGGGGTCCCTCTCTAGCAAGTCAGGTAACGGTAAGTTCTCAGGGTCGTCAGTAGCTGGGGCACATACTGCCGCAACATCCTCCGGTCGTTCCTGATACTCCTTCAGCATGTTCACATGGAAGGATCGCTGAATCCTTTCATCTGTACAGCTGGCTATAAGGTAGGTAGTATCGCATACCTGAGCTAACACTTTATACGGGCCCTGCCAAGATGCTTGCATCTTGTTCGTCTTCACAGGCTTGAGTACCAGAACCTTCTGCCCAACCTGGAAGATCCGCTGTCGGGCACCCCGATCGTACCACCGTTTCTGTCTCCCCTGGGCCGCCTGGAGATTCTCCCTACCATCAGGGACAGTTTCTCCATGCGGTCCCGGAGTTCCAGGACATATGGTACTATGGGGGTCCCTTCTTGCTCTGTCTCCCCCTCCCAGTGTCCTCTAATGAGGTCTAGGGGTCCACGGACCCTTCTCCCATAGAGTAACTCAAAGGGGGAGAACCCAGTAGATTCCTGAGGCACCTCTCTGTATGCAAATAGCAGATGAGGCAGGAATCGCTCCCAGTCTCTGCAAGTGTCAGTAAAGGTCCTCAACATCTGTTTGAGGGTGCCATTAAATCGCTCGCAGAGACCGTTAGTCTGTGGGTGATAAGGTGAGCTAAGCAGAGGTTTAATACCGCACACCTTCCACAGCTGCTGGGTAAGCACAGCGGTGAACTGGGTTCCCTGATCGGAGAGGATCTCCTGAGGGAACCCGACCCTAGTGAAAATTTTAACCAGGGCATCAGCAACCGTCTCTGCCTCTATATTAGACAGCGCTACTGCCTCTGGGTAACGTGTGGCATAGTCCACCACGGTGAGAATATACTTCTTACCGGATGGACTAGCCCTGGCCAGTGGACCCACAATGTCAACGGCTATGCGGGAAAAGGGTTCTCCAATGATGGGCATCGACTGAAGCCTAGCTTTTGGGTGATCCCCCCGCTTACCTACCCGTTGACAGGTGTCACACGTGCTACAATAAACCCGCACATCTCGGTTAAAATTGGGCCAGAAGAAATTTTGTGTGATCCTATGAGCTGTGCGGCGGGAACCTAGATGGCCGGCTAATGGCACATCATGCCCAATCCGCAGAATCTCCTGCCGGTATTTTGCGGGCACCACTAGCTGTCGATTCTGCGGAGGGGTATTCGGCTTCTGGGGCGGTTTCGGGATCCTGTAGAGTCTATCCCCCACCCACTCGTAGTGCTCCCCATCTACTCCTTCTCCCCCAGAATCGGCCCTGGCCCTGTACTTTGCTAGCGTCGGGTCTTCCCTGGTTTCCTTCCCGTATATCTCTGGGGTATCCCAGTCTAAAGGGGCCTGGTCTAAGGTACAAGTCGGGGTAGAGAGTCTTACCTGGGTCTCAACAGCAGGTGGGCCGGTCTCGGCGGCACGGGTCTGGGCACGGGTCGTGACAGCGTCCACTTCAGCAGGACCCATGGGAGCGAAGGCGGAAACAAGGGGCGCCAAGTCATTGCCGAGGAGAACATCCGCTGGTAAGTCCTTCATGACCCCCACATTCACATGTCTAGCGCCCACTCCCCAATCCAAATGTACCCGGGCAACGGGCAGACGGAACACGGCACCTCCAGCTACTCGTACGGCGACCGTGTCCCCTGTATGTTGGGCTTCGGATACCAGGTGTTTCTGGAGCAAAGTCATGGTTGCCCCGGTATCCCGTAGACCACTGACCTCCTTCCCATTGACTTTTACACATTGTCGGTGGTGCTGCCGGTTATCCCGGTGGGCAGCCTGAATGGGGTCTGCCTCATGCAGGATGCCCCAACACTCCTCTTCCTCTACACAGTGAGCGGCTGGGATGGGGGGTCGTGGATTGCCGCCGGCTGGTCTCCTCCAGGACTGGTTCTGGTTGGCGCTGTTCATCGGGCACTCGGGTCGCTTGTGCCCTAGTTGCTTGCACAGGTAGCACCGAATGGGTTGGGCATACTCCCGTGAGTTGAACCGAGGTGGCTGTTGGTATGGGGCAGATGGAGGAGGTGCCGATGGGTGATTCATGGGAGGCTGGTATAGGTTGGCTGCTGTTGGTGCTGTTGGCCTGTATTCCACTCTGGCGGGAGCCTTGCTGATGAGACTGTCCAGTTTGCGGGCGTCAGTATATTCATCTGCCAGGCGAGCTGCTTCGTGCAGAGGGGAGGGTTTACGGTCCCTTACCCACTCTCTGACCCCTGCTGGCAATTTATCAAAACAATGTTCCAAAAGAAACATCTGCAGCACCTCTTCTCCGGACACAGCCTGGCACCCCGCCATCCAGTGGGCGGCTGTGCGATGCACCTTACATGCCCATTCCACGTATGAGTCCCCAGAGGTCTTGACGGTGTCTCGGAACCTCCTCCGGTATGCCTCAGGTGTAACGGCATACCGGGAGAGTAAAGCTTCCCTGACGGCCACATAATCCCCAATCTCCTCATCAGGAATGGCCCGAAATGCCTCGCTGGCCCGGCCGGATAACTTGCCGGACAATATAGTGACCCAGTCTTCCAGGGGTACCTTGTGCAGGGCACATTGCCGCTCAAAATCAGCAAGGTACCCATCAATCTCTCCTTCTGTTTCACTGAAGGCTTTAAACGCAGTGAATGGTACCTTTTTCCTATCCCCCGGGTTTGCTGTGACTGGGGCTGCTGCAGCACCGCTTTGGCGAAGCAGGTTGGCCTCCACAGCTGCCATGACCCGGTCAATGGTCTCTGTAGTCGGGTTGGGACCATAATGTGCCAGCCTGATTCTTACCGCCCGGTCAAAGCTTGCCTCCTCGGGGGTTCTGTCAGCTGCGCTGGGTCCATTGGTTCCCTCTGCCGCTGGTACTCCATCCATTTCCAGCAATAACGTAATAATATCCCTCTTCCTGAGGTTACTGGCTTGTCCCCCTCTTTGCTCCAATAAATCCTTTAGGGTAGCCCTCCTCAGGTTTTGGTATTGTAATTCCATTTAGTCCTGGTTGTAATGGTCTCTTTGGGCGTTGGGGATCATCCCGTCACTTGCCACCAGTTGTTACGGTACCTACGGCACTGAAATGTACAAACCGCCGTTTAGCGAGTATTCCCCGTTCGCAATAATGTGGTCGGGTAGCGGGTATAGTAAAACCATGCGAACCGCCAGCCAGGGAACACTCCAAACTCCCGAACGGTACCTGTATGGCGAATTCCCTTCACAAGCCGCAAATCCACGAACGGCAATCAGTAACCGAACGACAATCTCTCCCAAGCGGCAAATAATCCAAATAAGCAGTCTCTCGCCGCTGGTATCCAAATCCCCCCAATAACGAGACCAAGCTCCGCTTTGAGGGTAAAACACGAACTGGTTTACTGTGGGCTACCTGCCCGGTATTTATGCAGGTCTCCCACTTGGTGGACACTCCCCTAGGGGACCAAATGGGAGACTGAAATCACAGAGGGACATGGGGACATTCTGGACATACATCCCCACAATATTCCCAGCATGCAGTACAGTTCCCTCCCCTCTGCTCGGGGGATAATTGGGAAGTAATTCAATTATCTCCCCGAGCAGAGGCAATCGCCATTTTAGATACAAGTTACAAAACCACACAAAAATCCATAACTTAATAACTGCTGAACATTTTACATCAGTCTTGCATATCCCCAGATAGCCTGGATCTGAGGGCACATTATTGGAGAATAGCGCTCAGATCCCATTCGCACAGTTCAATCGCCATGGAGTCAAAGTCTCTTTCAGTTCTTCGGTATGCGATTGACTCCATGGGACGGCTATCTGGGTTAAGTCCATTCGTGTGGTTGAATCTCCCGAACGGCTGTCATTCGCATGCTTTTGTCGATTGAGAAGGGGAGGTCGACGGCTTCAGCGGTGTTCGGCTGAAAAAGTGTCCGTTTTCCGATCCATGAAATAATCGTTGAACACCGCTGGTCGTTCGCATGGACAAAATGGCCGCCGCCTCGTGGTCGACATACGAACGACGACCACCCGGCATTCGGTTTTTAATTGAGAAGTGTCTGTGGTTAACCGCAACGTTCTAATTGGGATCAATAGGTTAACCAGCAGCACACTTCTCTTCTGGGTGGCCGTCCGTTCGGTAGTTCTGTTCGACAAAACCGACATTCCCTTAAACAAAGCATACGAACGGGGAAATTCATGAAAACGGCAAAACAGACGAACAAAGCAGTTATAATCCAGACAGATGGGTCTGTCACACAAATTATGCTTTCTCAGATAAGAAACACACAAGAAACTTATACACAAAATAGGAGAGACTTATGTAAACCAATAAGGTCTTGGAAATAATTATAGACAATAGGCTAGGCAAAACATTAAATTTGAATAGACTTTTGCACATTGATAAAATTCAATTCATCTGAATTGATTCCTCTGGAATTTTGTTGTGGACTAATGTTGTTTCATCCATTTTGTGTTTCATTTCAGATACATTAGTAAAAAGATTCAGACAAACAAAATCCGATGAAAATTACCAATTTTCAACAGCATTGGCAATTCTGTATTCATTAAAGCCAAATGACTCAAGGATTTGGTCGGTCCAACTGATTTTATATACTTTTTTTATATTCACCCACAAAAAATGGCAAATAAAAATCCATAATTCCCAACATATTTAAAAAATAAATAAATAAATCTGTGCCACCATAAAATTTAGAAAAAAAAACGTCTTATACACGGAAAAATATGGTAATTCATCTTTACCCATGCAGGACTCGCCACAGATTGAGTGCTGACAGTAGAGAATATCCTTATATAGGTTTTCCCATGATATGTTAACTATTGCAAAGCTATCACCACGCTTTGATATATAACCAAGAGCTCTTGGATTGGTTCGGCTAAGTAAGCCAAGCAATTATAATGCTCTAACAGCCAAGTCTTGATAGAACTGAGACTTTTCCCATGGGTTTGTGATTTACCACACAACAAAATAGTCCATATTTTGTCTTATAACTCTGAATTGTGTTGGATTTTCAGTGAAATTCCAACAATGTCTTGATCAATATTTCATAAAAATTACATCTTCATAAAATCGGAAAAGTAACAGATCCTCTGTAAATTTATTATCAGGGCACGTGTTTTTTTTTTTAAGAGGAGTTAAACCTAGGATTAAGTTAATGAAGTTTTTTCAGATTTATGTTGTGAGTGCTTAAAGGGTTAATCTAACCTGTGATGAAAAGGGACTTTAATGTGTCACATGGCACAAGAGGCACAGCACCCCCACTCCAGCTGGTACTAAAAACAGTTTGTGTTACAGTCTGTCATGCTGAGATATCTACCTGGCCAATCTAGATATGTTGTGGACATGGTGGACTTGCAGATGGGGAAAGGGAAGTGTAGCGATAATGGTGTAGTTTGTAGTTTCCTGATATGAAGTGAAAATAGAGTTCCGTTACAGTTTGTACCAAGAAAGAAGCTGGTTGTCACTTCCTTGAGGTCTTATGGGATATTAATATTTATTGCCCTCTATAGAGTAATTAGTAGTAAGAGTCCAGAGGACTAGATAGACAGAATATCTTAAAGTACAAAACTACTTTAAATTACCTCCTACCTACCCTATCACAGTGGGCCATGTTGATGGCAACACTCTCTTGATCTTATTTTCTATCATGAATGTACAATCTGTAATCTCTGCAACACTCCATTTCCACTCTCAGATCACCACCTCTTATTGTTTGCACTCGAGAGCCCCCTCACCCAACAACCTAGCTTAACTCAGCTAGGTAAAACAGAACTCAGGGGGAATCTGAATTCTATTAACCTCCAGCAGTTGTCAAATGATATTGATTCCCAATTTTTATCCATCCCTACTTTCTCCTGTCCCTCATTGGTTATCTCCTCATATAAGACTACCCTCACCTCTTCCCTGGACATTGCAGCCCTGCTCCAAACATGCACCTCAAGGAGGATACAACCCCAACCGTGGCACACTAAATCAACACGCTATTTGCAGAGATGCTCTCGTTCTGCTGAACACTGCTGGAGTAAGTCTCACACCCAGTCAGACTTCCTTCACTACAAATTCATCTTGCATTCATACAACGCAGCCCTTGTCCTTGAAGAACAGTCATACTTTTCATCTCTCAATAGCTCATGCACATGCAATCCCAGGCATCTCTTTGATACCATTAACTCTCTTCTTTGCCCTGCTGTGGTCACCCCCAAACTAACCTTACAGCCAATAGCTTTGCATGCTACTTTACCTACAAGATTGAACAGCTAAGGAAATAATTCTCCCCATCTTGCCCCTCTCTTTGTACTCTGTAGTACCCATCTTAAAAAATAAATAAATAAATCTCTTTACCTGTCCTCCTCTTCTAACGTCCCATATCCCTGCTCCCTTTTTCCTCAACGCTTCTGAAAAGACTTGTCTGTCTGGCTTGATTCATCAATTCCAGCTCTCTCCTTGACCCTCTTCAGTCTGGCTTCTGGCCCCTCCACTCTACTGAGACTGCTCTTGTTAAAGTTGCTAAAGACATAAATGCAGCTAAATCCAAAGGGCATTACTAATTATTTTTGACCTCTCTGCTGCCTTTGACACTGTTTATCATGTTCTACTTCTCCAAACTCTTCAATCACTTGGTTTCTGTGACACTGTCCTCTTGTGGTTTTTCAATTCAATGTACTAATCCACAACTATAAAGCACTGAACAGTTCTAGCCCTTCCTATATCTCTTCACTGATTCATAGATTCTCGGTCTCTCCGCTCTGCCCATGACCTTCTCCTGTCTGCTGATTGCACCCATACAGCCAACTCACACTTGCAGGACTTCTTACTCCTTTCCTTTGGAATAGCCTTCCTACCACCATCAGGAATTCACAATCCTATATTGGCACAGTGCTGCTAAAAGGTTGCCTACACCTGTCCTAAACAATGACCTGGCTCTTGTTTACGCTCTGCCTGCATGTAGAAATTTGCCTTATTTGTGTTAGGTACTAGCCCGGTCAATCTAAGTACCTTTACATGTTCTTTTAGGCTTCTGACAGCCTTTTTCCAGTGTTGCAAAGGGATATTTAGTTCTGCTCTTAAACAAAGTTTGTTTTCTGCAGTTATTTTAGTGTGTGTTATGGTTTGTCTTTTCCTTTTTAGTTGAAGGGGTAGCACCACTCTGGAATTCTGCTATATCTAGGCATGAATAAAGAAAATGTATTCTTATTTATCAAAACATTCTTTTTCTGACCATTCCCGTAGCATATCATTACTTTCGCTAACTGATTTATACTGATCATACAGGAATAGCTAGGGAGAAGAAAATTCAAGAGAATACAATTTTCTCTTTAATAGACAATGAGAAATCATATAAACATTTGTCTATACATTCTGGTTCAACAGCAGACACAGAATGCACAAAGGGCTTAACTTTTTCTTCAGCCTATTACTTTCTAAATCAGTGACTCATTCGGAAATATATATTATAGCAAAATACAGTCTGCAGAATACCTTCAAGCATTTCCCAGTATCTAATGGACTTTTAATACAACTGGAAATATAGAGCATTTATGGAAAACTATATAGGCTTGGGGCCTAATAAATGTTATGTGCCTCTTCCAAATATTGGTGGCCCACTGAAACTTTAAGGAGACCCAATTTGGAGTCCCAACACATTTAGTAATACATATTGATTTATTCAACCCAAATACTATGTCTGGTGCAAAATGTGTGAATATTATTTAGAAGGCCAAATCACAAATAAAACTATAGTAGTAATGCTTTAAACTGCAGGTAATAAATAAGTCTTAACTTTTTTCAACCACTTGACAAAAACCTTAGCACAGATGAGTATGCTGGGAGTAATGAGGGGGTTCTAAGGCAGACTTAGACCACCTTCCAATGCAGGGAACCACTTCTGTATATATTCCTGTGAGTGTATTTTATTTCTTTATTTTTATAATCAAAATTATTTGCAGAGAGCACTATGTCTCTGTCTTTTGTATTTTATATCCATCAGATCATATATACTTTATTCATTAAAGAGATTTGTTTTCAGCTACTTGGAATCTCCTGACTTTTCCCCCATAGCTGGAGTATTCCAAACTGCATTATTGTAAGCTGAAACAGTTGGGACTAAATAAGGACATCACCTTTTATTTCAAATATATGGACCACATTTTAGAGACTTATATATTTCTAGTATATTTATCATTTTAGCATTTAGCACTGCTCCAGATATCCAATTGTTGGTTCTGTTTATTATCCATCTATTTTTCACTGTTTAGTGAATCCACCTGCTATATTCACTTTAACTTGAACCGAATCCTGGTGGAAAGTTTGTGTACGTACTCGTTGCTTTCACAATTTCTAGCCCTGGGTGGTGCTTTATAACCAGTAGCAGTCGGCATCAACGTACACTTTCTCTGTTTCTTTTTAAAGTGATATCTGATAAGCAAGATATACAGCATTTTATTGTGTACAGTATTTTCTGTCTGACTTACTTTTTCAGCCTGCTACTTTTTCTTTAATAAATAAAATGGCAAGGTGTCACTTACCGTCACTGCTACTGGCAATGACAAAAATTCACTTCTTGTTTATAATGGCAATCCCACAAAATCCCTTCACTACAAACCTATGTACAAATGGCCAGGAAACTCTGAAACAACTTACCTTATGAAAAAAGGCAGCATGTATGAATCAAGCCAAACTTTTTTACGCTCTTCAGAAATTGTTTCCATTGCCAAATTGGACGGTACAAGCGCAGTGGCATTCATTTCTTTAGGGATAATGATGTGAGAATTCTGTTTATCAATCACAAAATATAAAAATGTAATACAACTGTTTGAAATAAAAAAAGCAATATTTATGATTTTAAAAAGCATCTATATTTATTTTTCTATCTATATGTTCAATTCAATTATGAATGAATCAATGAATGGGTCCCTGAATGAATGCAATGCCATTTGTTAATGTGTTCATGGCATGTACAGGACGTTGCAGCAACTAGTGTTTTCTGACCAATCGTAACACCCCAATCAGGGCTATTTTGATATTGATTATTTTATAAGCCAATCAATGTCAAGTCCCGACAAAATTAGTCCAGTCTTGAACACGAAATGGGTGGCTTTGAAAATCTTTAAATAGGACGGACTGTCAGTTTTAATTTCTTGATGCTTGAACAATGCAACAGTGAACTATGTTGGTTGTTTGATTGTGTTCTGTTTTTTGCAATGTAGAGGCTTGCTTAAAGAATTTGAATATTAAAGAGAATTCATATTTTCAGGAGTTTTAACCACTGGAGATTTATTTTCTCTATTCTCCAGTGTTTATATTTAGTTGTTTTTTTTTTGATGGATAAAAAATTTCATAACGAATTAAAGAATCAAAATGAAAATATTTTCCGTGCACAATTCTAGTTTTCAATCCACATCTGGCAGCACAGTATGCTTAGGAAGTTCTTATCTCCTGCTCTGTTAATTGATCTTTAATCACACAGAGTAGGCTATTAACAGAGATAAGAAATTCTAAATTAAATGCAGTGTGCAATAAGAAAAGCTAAAAAGGTCTCAGTATAAGCCCGCACGAGGAGAGGTGTGGCTAAGGTATTTAACTCCTAAACAGCAGAGAATTGAGCAATCTATATACGAAAACCACTTCATTAAGTTATTTTGTTGCTTAGAGAGTCACCTTTTTTAATTAGGTCAACAAAAGCCACCATAATAATTCTGTATTTGTTAGTGGAATTTATCAAAGTCCTCTTTGGTTCAATATCCTTTTTCTTTATATAGTTTGGCCAGCATTTTACAAACAAAACAATGATCTACAACCAGAAGCAGATTATTAATTCTATCATACTAAAAATAAAACCGTAACGACATAAAGGATCTAATCTATTCTGTTATTATGAATCTCAAATGTAACTTTGTCTCAGGTTTAGATGAACAAGTTTTGTTGAACGTAGCTGTAGGAGGGTTTGCAAATAAATGTACACATAGGCTTTTATTTACTTTACATTATTTCGTATTCGGCTGAACATGCCTACAAATTACTTGAGTGTATAAATGTATAGCTGAATGCTTATTACAAATATATTGCAAATGTACATAAGCATCATATTATTAATCTGTGATACATACCATTAACCACTGGTGAAACATAGTCAGATCAGGGTTCCGTGACAGTTCCTATAGGTGGAAATATATAAATATCACAATACAAAAAGTGAGAATTCAAGGTGAGTTAAAAGTGAATGTCAAATTTAAGGCCAGAGTAACTGGTGGGGATATTCACTAGAGCATGGGGAATAGGGAAAAACTATCTGGTTGCTTCCTGGGTAATTCAGACTACAAAATCCAGACATGGTTAATGCAATTTATCAATGTCCCGGATATTGTAATACACAGCCAAAAGGGGCCTGGATTTCAGTCGGACCAAATGTCACCAGCTTGCTGAAATCTGGAACCAATGCTGCAAATTCCGAGCCAGAGGATTCAAATTCCAAGCCCATATTTAAAAAACAAAATTAAATAAAAAAATCAGAACTGTTTGCCCACTTGCAGCGCTAGCAGCCATTGGGTAAATAGTTAAAAACCCTAGATGTCACAAGGGATAAATATGTGGCAGCTAGCCAGCGCTTGCCAACTGCCATATTAAAAATAATAAATAGAAATCCTATTGGGGTCAATAAGACCCCCATATTAATGTAATGGAGGTATTTTACCTCTCTATGCTCCCACTTGCCGCATATTTACTGATATGTTAAACTAGCAACTGGGCAGTCATTGCTGACCAGCTGCTATAAAAGGCCCTATCCCATAGGTAGATAAATATTATCCTGCAATGTGTGGGTTCTGAGGTGGAACCCTAGTTTCTCCCACACAAATATTTTAATAACCCCCTATCTGCTGACCATGCGTGGCGGTGTGGGAACATAAATATGTCTCCTTTTTTTATTTTATTACAAGTGCCTACCCACTGGCCATGGGTGGAGACAGGAGGTTGACAGTGATCTGTCAATCCTCCATTATTTATTTAAAGCTCCCCCGTTCAATGCCAATGGTGAGGGCACAAGTGGGGGGACAATGTCCTTCAATGTTATTTCCCAGGTCCCATCCCCATGCGTGGCCCGACTGGGCAGCATTGGCTTCCAAGTCGCTAAGTTTAAAGGTTTAGTAAACATGTCCCCACTTGACCCTTATAGACTTATTTATTACTTTTTTTTTTTTTATGTGGGTGCCGCCATATGTTTAACCCTCACACTGCTTAGGTTTTTTTTTAACTATTTGCCTGCTGGCTAGCTCTGTCAGCAGGCAAATAGTAATTCAAATTATAATTTATGTACATAAACACAAGTGAAAGATAATTTGCGAATGTGCAACCTGTCCGATGCATTTGAGCCCAAATTTTATTAATATGAGTTATTTGTGAATCTTCTGAATCCTACAGTTTGTATAAGATTTGAAGCCGAATGCATCGAGGCAATTGCGTCAGATTTGCTCGGGCCAACTGAATTCCAACCACATTTTGCTTTAGTTAGTATGAGAATTGCCAGTATGGTCAGAATTTGGTCATTTTCACCAGATTTTGTCTATCCAGACAAGTTCGGTGTTTAGTGACTAACCCCATGAGTCTTTCAGTGCTGTGCAATGCACCTGCAACATAACAAGTCATAGGTCTGGCACTTTTTGAAAAATTGCCAATAAAGAAATATGTGAGGTGTTGCATGTGCTATTACATATCTACATTTATGGCAATATATCTCTTTTTATGTAAATAACATTGTTTATAAATGTATATGGATAATTTCCTGTCAATGCTATTGTTTCTTACGGGATTATTTACTAAAGTGAGAATTGTGGGGAATTTAAAGTAAATGCTAAGTGCATTTCAAATGCAAGGCCAAAGTAGACAAATTAGCATCACAGCTGAATTGGAGAACATGAAAGTTTTGCTACTTTAGCCTTAAATTTTGAAATTGAAGAGAAAGCTATTTTAAATCATATCCCAATAATGAACATACAAATGTAAACACTCATAATTCAGCCTCAACTAAAACAAAGTCATAGGTGTTAAAGCAGGGCTGTCCAACCTGCGCCCTCCCAGATGTTGCTGAACTACAACTCCCATGATTCCCTGGCTATCTGTTTCATTGAAAGAAACATGGGAGTTGTAGTTCAGCAACATCTGGGGGGGCCGCAGGTTGGACAGGCCTGTGTTAAAGGGTGTTTTTCATGTCAAGTGCAAAGTATTTGAATCAAAAAAAATTTGCCTTGGAATATCCAACAGTATGGCCTTGGGGAAGTAATCAACATGGCCCAGGGATTGCTGACAACTTGATCCATGGAAGCTGAACACCTTCTGATAAGTTGAGCATGGGCTAGCTCTGTTCCAGGGCATGCAATAACAGCACATTTTGCATTGATTTAATAATACTCTATCTATAATTTGTGTCAAATGTCCTAAAACTTATAAGCATTGTTTTAGAAAATCTATACGGGTTTACTGTGTTTTAAGTATGTTGCATTAGGTTTTTACAATATCTCATATCTACCTCCAGATACATCCCATGTATTGTGTAGTATGACTTTTCTCGCATCACTTATATTGCCAGCAAATAACACATAACGTAATACCAACCATTAATATATCTCCATAGCAATCCAGCCCGTCTCCTTCGAAACCTTCAGGGCACTTACAAGATTTACCTCCTGTTGTGAGTGGTGTGCATTTAGCCTAAGGAAAATGAAGAACAAAATTATATTCATTGAAGATGCCTTGTATTAATAAAAGGAAAGATGTATATAATAAAGGTAATGAACACTCCCAGCCAGGGCCGGACTGGGAAAAAAATTAGGCCCGGGCATTTTTCAATTAGAGCGGCCCCCCCAAGAAGGGGGCGGGGCCAGAGAGGGTGTGTTTTGTCATCACTAATGACAAGCACGCCCCCTCTCAAAGTGAGCATGTTGGTTCAATGTGCAGAGCCCCGCTGAAGAGCTCTGGCTTTAGAAAAAGGCCCTGTATTTGTTCTGCGCAGCGCAAGCAAATGTAATAACATGTTTGCACTGTGTTTGCTTTTAAATTGTCTCTGGTGTCTCCACAAGTGGGATATCAGAGGACAAAAGGGCCAGGAAAGTGTATGGTGCATGTGTTTGGCGCCTGCTTGTGGGATTGCCTGTGTGTAGAGTGTGGTGTGGTATTGTGTAAATAGGTGTAATATGTGTGGTGTAATATGTGTGGCTATGGGCTGTAGAGAATGCGTGTATAGGGGCATAGTGTTATAGGGGATGTAGCGAGTGTGTGCACACGGGCAGTAGTGTGTGTGTATAGGTGATGTAGTGTGTGTAGGGGTTGTAGAGAGGGTGTGTTTAGAGAATGTTGTATGTGTTTCCTTACAAGGAATGTAGTGTGTGTGTAAGAGATCTAGTGTGTAAAGGACCCAGAGTGTGTATAGAAGATTGTGTGTGCAGAGGATTAAGAGTGCATATAGGGTAAGGGATCTAGCGTGTATCTGGAGCTATGTGTGTCTCTCGGTGTGCTGAGTGTGTCTCTGGGGTGCTGTGTGTGTATCTGGGGTGCTGTGTGTGTCTGGGGGTGCTGTGTGTGTATCTGGGGTGCTGTGTGTGTGTCTGGGGGTGCTGTGTGTGTGTCTGGGGGTGCTGTGTGTGTCTGGGGTGCTGTGTGTGTGTGTATCTAGGGTGCTGTGTGTGTGTGTCTGGGGGTGCTGTGTGTGAGTGTGTCTGGGGGTGCTGTGTGTGTTTCTGGGGTGCTGTGTGTGTTTCTGGGGGTGCTGTGTGTGTTTCTGGGGGTGCTGTGTGTGAGTTGGCTGTGTGTGTCTGGGGGTGCTGTGTGTGTGTCTGGGGTGCTGTGTGTTTCTGGGGGTGCAGTGTGTGTCTGGGGTGCTGTGTGTGTGTGTGTGGGGGTGGGTGCTGTGTGTGAGTTGGCTGTGTGTGTCTGGGGTATGTGTGTGTGTCTGGGGGTGCTGTGTGTGTGTGTCTGGGGGTGCTGTTTGGGAATTAATTTTAAGTATATATTTTTTTTTATTAATAATTTTTTTTAAAGTTATGTCCCCCCCCCCCTCCCTTCTTACCTTTAGCCTGGGAGGGGGGGGGAGCCGTTCTGCCTGGCAGGGGGAGCCTTGAGGGGAGCCATGCTGCATTCCCTGGTGGTCCAGTGGTGAGAGTGAACTCTAACCTGCAGGTTAGAGTTCACTCTCGCGAGATCTGAGCGTTGCCGCGGCAACGCTCAGAATCCCGCGAGAGGACCCGGCGGAGCTGCTTGATAGAGCTCCGCCGGGTCCTCCCTCCCTCCCTCACCCAGCTGGCGGCCGCATCTCCCTGTCTGTGGGCCGGTGAGGGAGATCTTTGATCTCCCCACCGGCCCATGGAGGCACTATGCAGGGCCGGCGCTCGGATAGTGCCGGCCCTGCAGGGGCCGGCCGGGGAGATCCTGTGATCTCCCTGCCGGCCTCGGCCCCACGGCCATCGCGGCCCACCGGGCATTTGCCCGGTATGCCCGATGGCCAGTCCGGGCCTGCTCCCAGCACCAAAGACACTATAGCATGCTAGCACAGACAGAGAGTAGGGCTTAGCTCATTGGTTGGGAGTGATTAGCTGATCCCAGGTAATGAGCTAGTCATGCACTGTAGAATGAAGATACACAATATATATATATATATATATATATATATATATGCACATATATACACACACACACACATATGATATGTATTAAGGCTTTTACCTGTAATTGTGGGAGGGGTATGATTTCCCTACTTAAAAGGGACTTCTTACCTTGCTCTACACCGTTCTTGGTCTAGCGATTTGCATGTGACTACTTCCGGGTCACATGCAGGTAACCATCTTGCAAACTTACCTGTTTCTCCACGTGGTTACCTGTACCTGCTGTTTTCCCCTGGTCATGGCACTCTGCTTAAAAAATCATCCACTCTCGGCCCTCCAGGTTGCAGCTCCGAGGACGGAACCAGAAACACCCCAAAAAAAGTAAGATAATGACCTAACTGTCACGCCAGTCACAGTCCCACGGCATCATTACGGTTTAGATCTGTCAGGATTACTAGTTGATCCAGCACTCAATACAGTGTCACACCTAGGACTAAGAATAATGTATAACCGGACCTTAGAATGGCCGGACTTAATGTCTCCAAGAATAGTCAAAATACTTGCCGAGGTCAGAATCAGACAACGATGAGGGAAAGCCAAAAGTCAAGGATACCAGATATCAGGGAAGTCAAAACAAAGCCAAAGACCAGAAAATCAAGATCAGGAACACACTCTTGTATAACCATAGGCATAAAACCACGACAGGGCAATGACCAAGAGGAGAGTTGGGTTTAAATACCCCTCCTGTGGATCCGATTGGCAATTACCAGGTTTCCATGTGCATGATTGCTGCTCAGCACAACTTTTCCTGTCAGGACAGTAAATGCCATTAACCACATTTTTATGTGCGGATGAATACGTGACAAGCTCTATCTCATTGCTTGTTCAGTTTCACATACTTCCTTTTCGTATACTGTTTTATGTCAAACTCCCGAATGATTTTGTGGAGCTAGATTAGTTCAGTCGACCAGGTATCACCCGGCATTATCACTCCTATCGGGGCATGCACTTTAACCTACATGTTTTCCTCACTTATGCAACGATATGCATGGGCCAACAAGAGGCTTGACTCTTTGTTTGACCCATGTATGGTCCACCTTTCAACCGTTTTCCTTCAATTACGATACATGCTCATTTACAGCCTTCCAGTGCACTGAGTGTGCACTTCCTTTTAGTCCGGCCGGGTACAGGAAACAAAAGCTCCCTTTACCCGCGGACCATACAGAGCTCGGCCGCGCTACAACAGAGGTGGGGGGGGAGGGAATACATTGAAGGGTGGAGAATAAATTGTCAGAGTATTTATATCGGCAGACATCTTGTGCTATGATAGAAACTAAAAGTGTATATTCTGAGTCACTCTGAACAGACCAGACTCCATTTTGTTATTTCAAGTTAACAAAGAAGACACTAGATTTCTTTCTATAAGACTGGCCTCTTTGCCAGAGCTAAGGTATGCATAGTATAAACAAGTGATAAGGAAGGGGGTTGGACAGACTGTCTAATGCTAAAAGAATATAATCAAATCTAAACCCAGACAATTGTGACAGAGAAGATTAAATAATTTAATATTTAACTGTCTATATATATAAGGTACCATTGTATGGAAAAGGGTAAACTTAGTTCATGATCTGTCATATCAGAAATTATGGCAGGAATTGCAGACGCTAAGTCTGGACAAAATTTAAGAAACCCTTTGAAATTTTAAATTATGGCGCTATAAAGATAACGCAAAATGACGTAAAAATAGCCACCAGGAAAAGTTAACTCTTTCCTGGATAGGTATGTTTAGTGGGACAAGACTGCCCTCTACAGACCAAATAACTAATTTGCGATCTGGAAGATAACCACACCTCTAGTGCTTCTATTGGGTTATCAACTGATGACGTACAGAGAGTCTGGCCCTTTAAAAGTTAAGACAAAGGGAAGATAGGGAGATAAGAGAGAGGAGGCAGATGCAGAGATATGCAAAGGGACTTTCCCAACCTCCATGCAGAGAGACTACCAATCGGATGAAATATCTACTCAACTGGTAATTATACTGGTTTCATTTAATTAAATTAAATTAATTAAAATGTATTAATAGTATTATATATGACTGGATAAAGCACGGTCAGATTTCCATATTAAGAAATCTTAGTTAACTAAGAATATATAGTTATAAACATTCCATTCTGCAGGTGGAATTAAGAATAATTATATATTGATGTGATATTATCACGTGTTAGCATACCGCTGTTTTTATCCAGGTGTATTGATTTGCTCTAAATTAAGATAGATATCTTCTAGACAAATTAAAAATCTGCTTATATAATGTGGTAAATTCTCTTATGGATGGTTTAAGAAAATGAATTTAAACTGGCTTAAATGTTATTTTATTTAAAATTTACATAAGAATAGATCCTAACTACCTAGGAGATCTAGCCAGCATTGAAAGGGTTATTCTAACTGTCTGCTAAACTTTACGACCTTATGCTGCACTCTGAGGAATTCTGTTCTTAGCTGTGAAAAGTCTGTGTTAAAGATAATCATAAATAAAGTCTTGACAGAAAATGCTAGTTGGCCATTGAAACGTAATACCCATTCCTTTGTATTGCATATCGTTTTATACTGAATATTCATTGATTATTGTCATGCATGTTACATGTTGTTATTATTAATTTGTTATCATAAATAAAATCTATTTTTATACATTGTGATATTATTATATGAAATACATTCCACTTAACACGATAAACGTTCTTTGGGATCTGAGAATTGAAATAGTGGGCAATTCTCACTGTTACTATTATTATCCCATAAATATCCCCACATATTGGAGGCACGGTGCTGAGATCGTTTAAGTTGAAATTGTATTTCATATATAATAATATTGGTGTAATTCATGCAATTTAATCTTAATATAGAAAAGAGTTTTGTATTGAGATTAATCAATAAAATAAAAATAAAAATGGCCAGTGGCAGTGATAAATCTGTAACAGATAATACTGAAATAATTGAAGACCTAAGAAAACATGCTCTAGTTCATATTCATAAACATATGAAAAATGATGCAACCTATGAGGTTTGGTTGAAAAGCATAGAATGGGAAGCTAAACAAACCATTCTAACTGATGAACACATCATCATATATCTTAAAGAAATTGCTGAACAAAAGAACATAGAAAGGAAAATGGCGTTCATAATACACTCTTGGCCTTTCTTTATGACAGCACTTCTTAAGGTGTGTGATGAAAACAAGTCATTGAATGCCAAATTGGACACGTACAGTGACGATTTGGGCATTCAAAATGGGAAATACCAAGATTTACTTGCTGAGCATAAAACTCGTCAGGCTGATCATGAAAAAGAAATGAAAGCTTTGATGGATAAATATGCACAGGAAATAAATCAGCTTAAAATGCAATTGGATGAGTATGAAAAGGAGAGTCAGAAATTAGACAGTGAGGTTGGTAGTCATCATTCTGTGCCAAAAAGTTGCACAAAAATGCAAGAAAGGACTATTTGTAAATCCCCTCCTTATTATAATTTTCCCACACCAAACCAGGTTTTCATAAAACAGTCTGTAAGAAAAGAGGTGAGTAATTCTGAGAAAACACCTGTAGGTTCTTGGCAATCTTGGGCAGAACAGTTTGAAAAGACTGTCCTGGCCAAGCTTGACAGAAAGAATCAGATTCAAGGTGATAGGAATGAAAACAGACATGGTTCTGTACACTGGCAGGATTCTGATGCTGATCAGAGTTGTGACAGTGAACAAGAAGCTCAGAGTGATGGGAGTGAAAGTGATTGCACTATCCACTCTGAAGGCCATGTAACTGATATGCCATCTGCGCTGTTGTATGGGTCTAATTCCTCTTCAGCAGACAGATCGCATAGACGTTTACCCAAACACAGAAACAGAGATCGTAAATCAACGACGCCTGTTTATGAAACACCAAAGGTCATCAAATTCCTTAGAGAGACTGTCCCACAATTTTCTAGAGGTTCAGGAAACATATCTGAACATCTGGAAAATTATGATAGAGCAATGAATTCATTGGGCATGTATGATGACATTCATAAGAAATGGTTCATTACATGGACCTTTGATTCAATGTGTCGTGTTTATCTAGAAAGTCTTCAAGCTATACAGTTAATGTCCTGGTCCAAGATGAAATATGAAATAATCATGGAATATGGTAAGTATAAAACCATTGCCTCTGCAAAGAAAGGCGCTTTATAACTTAAAGTGCCGTCCAGATCAAAGCCCCAGAGAATTTTTAATAATTCTTAAAAATGCATACTCCGTGGCCCAAAGAAAACCCAGGTATGAAAGCACAGACTTCAAAGATCTGTATTTTCATGCCATGCCGGTAAACATACAAATGAATCTCGCAAGAGATTACGATTGTAAGTTGCCATTAGAATGGCTAGTCAGTCAATGCATGAAATTGTACACTATACACCATGCACATGACGAAAATCAGCCAAAGGTTAAGAAACCTGGTGATAAAATGGTGTCAGAGACTAAAATTCAGTTAGGTTAGAAACCCAACAGAAAAAGAGGACCTATTCCGAGGTTTTGAAAACTCCAAAACCTCAGAAACAGGAAAATGCCGGAAGCAATTCTGCAAATTCCTCTAATAACTCTGAAAGATCCAAAGCCAATGGGAATAAACGCCCCTGGGTTAATAAGAACCAAGGCAATTCCCAATGGAGAAGGAATCCTCAGGGAAATAGGAGATATGGAAACAGAAACAACCAATCTGCTTCCAATAACTCCCAACAGTCTCAGCCATCCCAGCCAAATTCTAATGGGCAAAGACAAAACGGCAATGGGGGAAATAATTTGCGTCGTCAGGTTGGTCAATTGACAGACCAGATGGGCAAATTAATGGAGGGAATGACAAAGATTAACCAAGTCTTTGCCAAAATCCTTTTTTAGGGATAGCTCCAATTGCAGAACTACCTGTGCAACCGCAGCAACAACCACAGGTGCCGCAGCAATAATAGCCACTGTGACTAAACAGGCTAGGTTATCAGTAGATGTAATGCCTAACCCTGTTTCCTTTCCAGGTACTAACAGTCAAACAAACAATAGTTGTGTTAGAAAACCTATTGCCTATACCGTCACTTCACTTCCGGGTGAAGGAGGCGCAACGTGTTCCTCTGTTTTTTCATTTCAGCCAAAGGCTAAAGTAGCCCCAGCAACCACTAGTTTCCAGGATCCAGACCTGAAAGGGTTAACTGATGAGATGCCGACCACTAGTTCCCGCTTGACAGTTCAAGATATTCCTAAAAAGGATGGGCCTGTGGGTAAGACTGAGCATTCCTCAGTACAGGTAGAAACTACTGCTGTGACCGGTAATGTATGGAAAACAAGTAATATGTTGACACATTCTAAATTCTTATGTGAATTAGAAGAACATGAAGGAAGGTACTACATGTCTGTAGAAATACAGGATTCGTTACCCCAGCCTTTTAAAGGGTTAATAGATACTGGTTCACAAGCCACTATCTTATCCAATACCTACTTCCAGCAGGTAATGGACTTAGCAACGGATAAGCCGAAGCTAAGAGATTTCCCCAATGCTCTGTTGAGTGTAGGAGGAAATGCCCTTCATGTTATTGGCAATACCTGGTTAAAGTTTAAAATAGGTAACAAAACCTTTAGACACCCGGTGATAGTGGTAGATCTCCCCTATGACCGACTGATTCTGGGTATAGACATACTCAGAAGACTTAACACAATTATTGACTGTGTAAATGGAATTGTATGGTCACAAGCTAAGGTTCCCATAACCTATGAGAAATCACATGTTCAATCTGATCGTAACTGCCATGTGATAGAAGAAAGACCTGACTCGATTGAGGTACATTTTAGAAATAGTCAGTCACCTGACGTGACTATCCTGCAGGTGAATGATGCAATCGCACCTGTAGATGAGCATTCCATAAGAATTGCTCCAGAGAGGATCCAGAATGTCTCTCTGGAAGGTGATGTTTTAACCATTTCTCTCCACAGGGACTATGTTGAATCTGTAGATCTGGCAGGTCATGCTCAATTCCTTGCCAGAATTGAAAGGGTTAATAACAACTTATTCTTTCCTATTCAAATACATGACTTAGGAAGAAGTAGGAATGCAAAGCTGGACTTACAGAGTGAGAACAGCTATATTAGCAGAAGTCTGTTAAAGCAGATCGCTAATCCTAAAATGATCAGGTACGCTTCCCCACATGACAGGTGGATCCAGAATCTGGATGGCGAATCAGAGAGTCACAATGTGATAGCAAAATGTTTACTATCTATTTCCATCGGAAATAAGACAGTTAAACATTTATTCCTAGTGATAGACGAACCTCGCTATCAGGTTTACGTTGGCAATGATGTCATACATCGCTTTGCCATACACCTTGACCTGATTAATTCCAACTTGTGGACAAGGTTAAAAGGTAATCCTTGTGGATACCTACACGAGGAAAACGCCCTGAAATCAGGACAAATACTCCCATATGCGGTAAGTATCCAAGTACCTGATGACATAACCATTCCCACAGGGGACAAGTAACTTTCTTTTACCCCTACAGGTCAAGGAGGGTCAGAGATTGGAAAACTCTGATGCCCTAATCTGTTTATCCAACAGGATACAACAATTAGGGATGGTGGTAACACATACACCAATGGTAAGTATTGGTAAGAATCCCACCTATATCATGGTCAACAATGTTACACCCAATAGTGTTACTTTACCAAAAGGAACATTATTAGGTCTAGCATTGGATGCTGAGTACTATACATTTGGTTTCCAAAACCAAATTATAGGCCTCATCCCTGAAGAATACTTAACTGAGGACGAAATTGTCGATCAAATATTCCATTCCTCCCCAGAAGGATTATTCACTATCCTATCTGTGTATCCCTTCAATGTTGAAGAAGGCTCGTGTAAAATCGAAGAAGCATCAATCACCTTCGATCATCCGCTCGATGAGCAGGAATCACAAGAGTATCACGACCAAAGAGAAAAGGTAAGTCAACACCGAACTGACCTAGGATTTCAGGAAAGGCTAGAAGAGCAAATATCTTTAGCTGACGGTTGCTCCAATGATGCTGAGCGACAGCAGCTAAAGGAAGTCCTTTTGGAATTCCAAGATATTTTTGCCAAAGATTCCTACGACTGTGGGTTAACTAACCTCCACGTAGCCAGAATACAAACTGATCCAAATTTACCACCTGTATTTATCAAACAATATAGACTCCCATTAGCGTCATATGATGGTCTACAAGACATCATTCAGAATTTAAAGGAAAGGGGCATTATACGTCCAGTGCACAGTTCGTATAATAATCCGATCTTGGGGATTCTGAAACCTAATGGACAATGGCGTTTATGCGCTGACTTACGACAGCTAAATAAACGCGTCTATATGTCTGGTTGGCCAACACCATACATAGACCAATGTTTGGTACAAATGCAGGGATCCAAAATATTCACTGCCATTGACTGTGCGCAGGGATATTGGACTGTACCAGTCCATAATGAAGACCAATACAAATTGGCCTTCACATTTGGAAAGCAGCAGTATACCTGGACCCGTATGCCTTTCGGTTACATAAACTCTGGTCATGAATTCGCTGTGTTCATGCATAAAGCTATGCCTGACGCACTCGAGAGAGGAACGTTATCATATGTCGACGATGTCTTGCTGAAAAGCACTTCCTTTGATAAGCATATCTTAGAGATTAGACATGTTCTCACTCAGTTAAGAGAGGCAGGGATTAAACTGTCTTTACAAAAGGCACAATGGTGTCGCACCCATGTCAATTTCCTCGGACATGAGGTAACTTCTGAAGGATTAAATCCCCAGAGGAAGAAGGTTGAAGCCGTACTAAAGGCTAAAACACCTTCAAACATCAGGGAATTAAGATCGTTCCTTGGTATGACTAACTACTCCCGTAAGTTTATAGATAACTATGCAGAAATAACTAAACCACTCTTACACCTGCTTAAAAAGGAAACTACCTGGAACTGGGGGGAGCCTCAGGACCAAGCGGTAAGTGAACTGAGGAGGAAGCTCACTCAGGCACCCTGTTTAGCATACCCAGAGGGGGGTAAACCCTTCTATCTGGAGACAGGATATACCGATTTAAGCATAAGTGCTGTTCTGTATCAGAAGCAGGACAGTTTAAACAAAGTTATTGCATATGCTAGCAAGACTTTGTCACCTGTTGAAGTTAAATTCAACACGTGTGAGAAGGCGTTATTGTCGACTGTCTGGGCACTACAAAATTTTCGTAGCTATATCCAAGGTGAGAAAATAATTGTAGAAACAGCTCACCAACCTCTACAGTATCTGCAGAGTGAAAGAATTAGAGACGGTAATCTCTCTAACAGTCGGATTACTGCATGGACTCTATCCTTACAGGGATGGCCGTTAGAAGTCCGTTATAAACATAATAAGAGAAGCCCAGTTGCCCAAGGTTTAGCAGAATTACATGACTGTACTGCTCCATCTCTGGATGATAATGACACCGGAGATGACTTCCTAGAAGAGCAATTGCTATCTCCTTATAAAGTTTATGACGAGGAATACTGTCGACCACTACCGTGGGTATACATTGATGGTTGTTCATATCACCACGTCGCTGGTGCTGAACGGAAGTTAGTTGCAGGTATCGGAATCGCCTGGACAGGTGATTATCCCAATGTATCTATAGGATACAATATTGGTCCCAAAAGCAGTCAGATAGCCGAACTCTGTGCAGTATATAAGACCATTCAAATGGCAATAGAATATGGTATCAAAGAATTTGTTATTATAACTGATTCCAACTATGTTCGCAACAGTTTCGTCGAATATCTGCCTAGCTGGAAACGTAACCAAATGCTGAAAAGCAATAACAAACCTGTTAAACATGGGAAATTGTTTTGTAAAATCGATGAGTGGTTAAGGAAAATGGTTTAACCATATATTGGAAGAAAACCAAAGGCCATTCTAAAATAGAAGGTATTGACAAGGATGGTAATGACTTAGCCGATTCACTGGCAAAACAAGCTGCCATCAATGGTGAAACCCTAAACATTGATGATCTTATGGGTTCAATTCATGTTGAAGCCATAACTAGACGACAGGCTAGAGATAATGCCGACTTAAATGTCGTGCAATGGAGTCAAGAAGCTCCTAGTGATGACCTGATTACTAGTCAAAAGAATGATCCCGTCATAGGCATATTCTATAAACATATAGAAGACCCTACTGCCAATCCCATCACAGATGAGGATTGCAAAGATAATGAAGATTTACGAATCTTGATGAGATATAAAGTCCAATTTAGTATCATGGATGGGTTACTGGTCAGAACTTCTAAACATGGTATACAACAATGGGTAGTCCCAACTGTATACAGAGGGTTAATGCTCCAACACGCACATGATGCACCTACATCTGGGCATCGTGGTGATAAGATCACATATGAGATATTGCGTGATTATGCATATTGGCCACACATGTTAAGGGATGTTAAGACATACTGTCAGGGATGCTTGATTTGTCCGCAATATCAACCCCATGGTCCAACCCATCGTGCACCACTTCAGAAGAGGGGGGTGTCATTACCCTGGTCTGATATTCAAATTGACTTTATAGGTCCTGTAACAAGATCTTCAAGAGGTAACAAATACATGTTAACCGTTACATGTATGTACACAAAGTGGATAGAATGTTTGCCTTGTAAAGAGAACACGAGTACCGTGTGCGCCACTTTGTTGATTAACCATGTCTTTTCCAGGTTCGGTCTGCCTCAAAGAATTGAGTCAGACAGAGGTAGTCATTTTACCAGCGAAGTAATGGCTAAGATGTGGAACATTCTAGGTGTTAAACGAAAGCTACATATTGCATACCGCGCTGCGTCTAGCGGGGGGGTAGAGCGATATAACCAGTCTATCGTTAATATTCTGAAGAAATATGTTAAGGAGTCTGGTAAAGACTGGGACATTAAATTGCCCCTAGTTTTAATGGCGATTAGAGCTACACCTAGCACTGCTACCAAATTGTCACCTTTTGAATTGATGACAGGAAGAAAGATGGTTTTACCACAGCATTTACTATATCGTACTTCGGATCATAACTTGATCAATGCTGCCACTACGCATCAGTATATCGAAGATTTGCGCAAGCATTTACAGCATGCGTTTGCTTTTGCCCAAAAGAATCTAGAAAAAGCAGCGACAGGGGTTAAGACCTATTACGATCTAAAAACCACGAAAAAGGAATATGAGATAACAGATCAAGTCTATCTGTATAACTTTGCGCGAAATCAAGTCAAGGAAAAGAAATTTTTACCTTCTTGGAAAGGACCATATGTCATCATTGACAAAATTTCCCCAGTAGCGTATAAGATAAAAATTCCTAAGGATGGTGATTTTATTGAAAAGTGGGTTCACATTAACCAGTTGCGTGCTTGTCATCCTAAATCTCAATTAAGGATTATAGGTGTGGATTCAGACGCAGAAGGGTGAACGACTAACCTGGATGAATGCTTGATTCACGTGGTATAGTATGATGTGAAATGTTGTGATGTGCCATGATCTCATGTACGTTCATGTCATTAACCATTTCCTTGCCATCCAATAACTACATTTTATAAGCAGGTTACTAGCTTGTTTAACTGCTATAGGCAAATTGCTGAAGAGTCAGTAATAAATGTAGTGAGGGATGAAGTTATAAAAATAGAATTAGACAGAATACATATGTTGATGAATCGTAATAATGTGTTGTCCTAGGCCAAGTGATGTCACACTGTTATAAGTTTGTATGCTTAACAAACCTTGAATCATTAGTAGATAAGTCTGAAACGAGTTCCTGATCCGTGACTGTCGAAAGATGTCCAAGAAGGATGTGGCGTGTTTCTGGATCGTACTGCTCCTGTGCCAAGAGCTACGGACCGACCCGATCGCAGAGATGGGACCATCCTCCGGCATCCTGATTCAAGAGACACCAGGGTTCATCTTAACAGAGAAGAGGATCCTGACCCGACGTGTGTTCGTCAGCTTGGACCCCAAGATTTCCATCGAGAAGGCATACAACATTTCATCGATGCAGCTTCCTGAGTTACAGACTTGGTACCAGATGCACCTCCAAAGAGCACAGGACCGTGTGCGAAACATCTTGGAGCAAGCCCGGAAACCATTTGTATCCAGTTCTATTCCGATGAGCAACCGACCCAAAAGGTTCCTCACCGCTATAATTGTTGCATTAGTTTGTGCCACTGTCGGTGCAGTTGTCGCAACTGGAATGTCTGCAGCCAACTCTATTACTGTCCAAAAGCTGGATATGGAAATCTATGCGCTAAAGCAACACATTAACGATATTCATCAGGTGATACAACAGCAAAGAACACTTCTCCAAGACGTGTTAACTATTGTGGAGGACACAGTTGTTACAACAAATTTGCATTCAGAGTTAATTGCCAAATCCACTGAGTTGCACCAAAGTCATGACTTATTCAAGCGTGAACTTTTATTTCTGCATGACCCAATACTGTTCCACACACTTGCTTTTCTTGACGAAGTGCAAACTGGAATGATCGAATTGGCAGGGGGACGCATACCTCTGTATTTTGTATCCAAGGATATTGTTCATGCGATGCTTGCCAATGTGGATGGAGAGACAATTGAGCCTATGCAATTAAATCTGGCCTTCGAGATGGGGAGCGCTATACCTCTCTTAATTGATCCGGAACATATGGAGATTTGCTTTTTATTGACCATACCATATGTAACTCCCAAAAACATTTTTCAAATGAAAATAATGTGCTATGATAATAATGATATTATGGTTGATTGTACTAAGTGTAAAGTTCAAAACTCTTACAGGTACAAATATATACAAAAATGTTCATTCCACGCACGGGCCTATGTTAGAAATGATGTGATTGCACAATATGTCTGGTAACTTCTATAGTGCTTATTCATAAGCTAAATTAATTTTGGCTATGAAATGCACTAAAGGGGGGTTATGTCAGAGTATTTATATCGGCAGACATTTTGTGCTATGATAGAAACTAAAAGTGTATATTCTGAGTCACTCTGAACAGACCAGACTCCATTTTGTTATTTCAAGTTAACAAAAAGACACTATATTTCTATCTGTAAGCTAACCACTTTCCCAGATCTGAGGAATGCATAGTATATACAAACAAGTGATAAGGAAGGGGGTTGGATAGACTGTCTAAAATGCTAATGGAATATAATCAAATCTAAACCCAGACAATTGTGACAGAGAAGATTAAATAATTTAATATTTAACTGTCTATATATATAAGGTACCATTGTATGGAAAAGGGTAAACTTAGTTCATGATCTGTCATATCAGAAATTATGGCAGGAATTGCAGACGCTAAGTCTGGACAAAATTTAAGAAACCCTTTGAAATTTTAAATTATGGCGCTATAAAGATAACGCAAAATGACGTCAAAATAGCCACCAGGAAAAGTTAACTCTTTCCTGGATAGGTATGTTTAGTGGGACAAGACTGCCCTCTACAGACCAAATAACTAATTTGCGATCTGGAAGATAACCACACCTCTAGTGCTTCTATTGGGTCATCGACTGATGACGTACAGAGAGTCTGGCCCTTTAAAAGTTAGGACAAAGGGAAGATAGGGATATACAAGAAATACAGGAGAGGAGGCAGATGCAAGATATGCAAAAGAGAAAAGAGAGGAATTGGAAGTTTGGGGATTCCAACTCGGACAACATCTGAGACTAACATTCTACTCCTAAAACTCTAACACTTAGAATTTACTGACTTTCTAACCAACACCTCCATGCAGAGAGACTACCAATCGGATGAAATATCTACTCAACTGGTAATTATACTGGTTTCATTTAATTAAATTAAATTAATTAAAATGTATTAATAGCATTATATATGACTGGATAAAGCACGGTCAGATTTCCATATTAAGAAATCTTAGTTAACTAAGAATATATAGTTATAAACATTCCATTCTGCAGGTGGAATTAAGAATAATTATATATTGATGTGATATTATCACGTGTTAGCATACCGCTGTTTTTATCCAGGTGTATTGATTTGCTCTAAATTAAGATAGATATCTTTTAGACAAATTAAAAATCTGCTTATATAATGTGGTAAGTTCTCTTATGGATGGTTTAAGAAAATGACTAGTGAACTGGTTTAAATGTTATTTTATTTAAAAATACATAAGAATAGATCTTAACTACCTAGGAGATCTAGCCAGCATTGAAAGGGTTATTCTAACTGTCTGCTAAACTTTACGACCTTACGCTGCACTCTGAGGAATTCTGTTCTTAGCTGTGAAAAGTCTGTGTTAAGGATACCTCATAAATCCTCGGAATTCTTGACAGGTAATGCCGTTTAGCCATTGAAACGTAATACCCATTTCTTTGTATTGCATATAATTTCATACTGGATATTCATTGATTATTGTCATGCATGTTACATAATATTATTTGTTAATTATTGGTTATCATAAATAAAATCTATTTTTACACATTGTGATATTATTATATGAAATACATTCCACTTAACACGATAAACGTTCTTTGGGATCTGAGAATTGAAATAGTGGGCAATTCTCAACTGTTACTATTATTATCCCATAAATATCCCCACAAAGCCCAAGCTTCGAATATACTCCATTGACTACAACCCTCTGTTGCCTGTCACTCAGCCACTGCCTTACCCATTCAACAATATTGGAATCCAAACTTAAAGATTGCAATTTATTGATAAGCCTTCTTTGTGCAATAGTGTCAAAAACCTTACTAAAAACTAGGTAAGCAATGTCTACTGCACCACCCTGATCTATTATTTTAGTTACCCAATCAAAAAAATCAATAAGATTAGTTTGGCATGATCTCCCTGAAGTAAACCCATGTTGTCTCTGATCTGGAAACCCATGTGTTTTAGATGTTCAACAATCCTATCCTTTAACATGGTTTCCATTACTTTCCCCACTACTGAACTATGGCTTACTGGCCTATAGTTGCCCAACTCCTCCCTACTACCTTTCTTGTGAATGTGCACAACATTCGCTAACTTCCAGTCTTCTGGGACTACTCCTGTTAACAATGATTGGTTAAATAAATCTGTTAATGGTTTTGCTAGTACACCACTAAGCTCTTTTAATAGCTTTGGGTGTATTCCATCAGGCCCATTGACTTATTTGTCTTTACTTTTGCCAGTTAAAATAGAACCTCTTCCTCTGTAAACTCACATGTAAAAAAATGACTAATTTGTCCTTTTTCCTAACTGAGGTCCCTTTCCTTCATTTTCATCTGTAAATACTGAACAAAAATATTAATTGAGGCAGTCAGCTAGACCTTTATCCTCTTCTACATACCTTCTTTCTTTTGTTTTTAATCTAACTAATCCTTGTATTACGTTTTCTTTTCTCATTTATGTATCTAAAAATAGTTTTGTCCCCCTTTTTACTGACTGTGCTATTTTCTCTTCTGTTTGTGATTTGGAAGCTCTTATAACTTGCTTAGCCTCTTTCTGCCTAATCTTAGAGATCATTCTGTCTTCCTCACTCTGGTTTTCTTTATAATATCTAAATGCTAACTTTTAGTTCTTTACTATTTTGGCCACATTTGCGGAGTACCACAGTGGTTTCTTGAATTTTTTACATTTACTGACAAGCCTAATGCAATTTTCTGCTGCCTTCAGCAGTGCAACTTTTAAATAATCCAATTTCTCTTGGAATCCATTTAAATTGCTCCAGTCTGATAATTTCCCACTGGGAAATTTCCCAGTATCCCGGTGGACCAGTCCGGCCCTGACAGTAAAGGGGAATTCTATGCACTCTAACATGTGCAATTTGCATATGCTATGGTTCTTAAAGTGACCTTTTAAAGTTGCCTAAAAAAAAAAGAGTAAGTTGCAAAAGGTAGAGGAGTTTACGAGGGATTCCTTAGGTGTTGCACTGAAGCTGGATTTTGAGCTTAAAGCCCTGGATGTGGATCTCTTTATCCCAGATCTGTTCAGATGGCAGAACACTAGGGCTCAGGGCTGCCATCAGAAATGTTGGGGCCCCTGACACAGCTCAAGGTCTGGGCCCCCCAGGCCCCTAGTCCGCCCAAAGTGCTGCCCCCCCCCGAATCCCATCACAATGCCCCACCCATATGATCTGCCATGTTAACTAACACCAGTGCTGCAGTGCCGCCGTGTTTACATTAAAAGGCCTGCAGGGACAGGCTATAGACACCAGAACCACTACATTAAGCTGCAGTGGTTCTGGGGACTATAGTGTTTCTTTAATGTGAGGTAAATTAGAGATTAGTGCCACGAATAATATACTAGATTGCCTACTTACAACCAGATGAGGATGATGATGGGCTCTAGCTGCCGTCTGGCTCCACTGGTCTGGTGTACAACAGGCTCTCTGGAGGCGGTTTGTAACTGTGGTCACAAAAATCACTGTTCTGGGAGAACGGGAAGCAGCTCCATTTTTTTGAGGGCCCTTTACACAGCTCAAGGTCTGGGTCCCAGGGTCCACCTTCATGTTCCACCAATGAGTTTGTTCACAGGGAGTGGAGTGTGTGTGTGGGGGATGTCCTGATGTGTGTAAGGAATGCATTGTGTGAATCTGTGTTTGTATGTGTAAGGGCTGCAAGATGAGTTTGTGTATGTATGGGATGCAGTGTGTGCGTCTGTAAGGGATGCATTGAGTGTGTGTAAGGGGTGCATTGTGTGTTGCTGTGTGTAAGGGATGCATTGCTTGTGTACGTGTGTCTGTGTGTAATGCATTGTGTGTTTTTCTGTGTGCAAGGGGTGCATTGTGTGTGATGGATGTCAATCTCTCCCCCTCCCCCCGTCAATTTCCTTCTCCCCCCTCTCCCTCCAATTTCCTTCTTCTCCCCCTCCCTCTCCAATTTCCTTCTTCCCCCCTCCAATTTCCTTCTTCTCCTCCTCCCTCTCATTTCCTTCCTCTCCCCGTCTCTCAAATTTCCTTCCTCTCCCCCTGTCCCTCAAATTTCCTTCCTCTCCCCCCGTCCCTCAAATTTTCTTCCTCTCCCCCGTCCCCTCAAATTTCCTTCCTCTCCCCGTCCCTCAAATTTCTTTCCTCTCCCCCGTCCCTCATATTTCCTTCCTCTAGCCCATGGAGCAGTGCAGCTAAGGGTAATAGGCCTTGACACTGCTAGGAGACAGGCATAGAATAGGGGTATGTATAGATTGGCTATGGGGATATTGGGGGGTGGGTTTTTGAGTATAAAGGGGGCCATTTTAGATTAGGTGCCATCTTACTTAATCATCACTTACCTGTTATTGTGGCAGAACGGTCTGGTGTCTCTGTTTTTGTCTTTCGGGTACAACTTGCTGTTGAAGATGGAGGAGCTGTTGGCTGGACTCCAGAATGATGTGCTGGAGAGGGGAGTGGAGTGGCTTCAAGATGCTTTTTGCCTGGCCGGGCCTTCCTCTGAATCCCAGGGAAATATGCCCACTAAGAGGACCAGGCTGCGGCAGCGTTTGAGCCCCAGCGAGAAGCCCGGCAGTCGGGGGAGCCGGAGCCCAACAGTGTAGCCTGGTAGGGCTGGAGTGGCGGCTGGCCGGAGTCCCACGATGGTCGCACCGTGAGGATGGTGTCGTAGTGTGGCCGCACGGTCAGGACGTGTTCCCACGAACAGGATGGTGCAGGGATGTTCGGGCCGCGAATTGGTGCAGTCGGGCACGGCTGGTCATTCGGGCCGAGAACAGGTTCGGTTCCCATGGTGGGCAAAGCGGGTACAAGGAGGAAGGTGGTTTCCTTGGCAGTGGACTCTGCGGTTGGCCGGAATGACGCCGGGAGGGCTGCAAGGACCAGATCGATGGTGGACGGTGCAGTTTCAGCTAAGGGTGAGTCGGCCACCAACACAGTGGGTCGCCTGCTTACTGGCACTGGGGCGTCACGCAAGGTGTGCCTCGGGTACGAGGCTCAAAGGAGGGAAGGGGTTAGTGGAGTACGCAGTCCTTAGGCAAGGGTCAGTTACCCCGGATGGATGGGGGGCTAGGAACAGCTCCTTATGGTCCCCTCCCAGACTGGCAGGGAGGGCGACCCCGCAATAGAGGGGACGCACGCAGGGGGAGACGTACGCTAGAAGGTCACCACTTGGATGGGTTGATGGTGGGCAGACTGATAGGGGTACCCCGCGGGTGGGCGGACATCATCGCAACCAGGGAGATGGTGGCTATCGTGCGGGAAAAGTTGATGAAGGAGGTTCAACTGCGGAGGATGGCGGGGCCATTTGTGGCGCCACCATTGGCGGATCTTCGGGTTTCCCTCTTGGGGTGGTGCTGAAGAAGGAACCTGGTAAGTACCAGCTGATACTTCATTTGTTGTATCCGAAAGGATTGTCTGTGAATGATGATATCGACAGGGATCTTTGCTCGGTTTCTTATACGTCATTCGACAATGCGGTCGAGTTGGTTAGGAGGGCGGGCCAAGGGGCGTTGTTGGCTAAGGTGCACGTGGAAGCAGCATTCCGCTTATTGCCGATTCACCCGATTATCATCTACTGGGCCGTTTTTTTAAGGGCAGTATTTTGTGGATTTGTGCTTGCCTGTGGGTTGTTCCATCTCGTGTGCTTACTTCGAAAAATTCAGTTCCTTTTTGGAGTGGGTGATCCTGGTGGAAGCAAGCACGAAATTCATAGTCCATTATCTCGATGATTTTCTTTGCGTCGAGCCAGTAGGGTCGGATGTGTGCCAGGTGGGCTTGTGAACACTGGAATGGGTCGCACATGTTTTCGGCGTGCTGCCGGCGCGGGATAAGAGTGTGGGTCCCACAACTTGTCTATCCTTTGTGGGCTCAGAGATTGATTCAGCGCAGGGGGTGTGTCGCTTGCCGGAGGACAAGCTGATTGCTCTTCAGCAGGCGGTAGCTGAAGTCCGCGGGTCCAGGAAGGTTACTTTGTGGGCTCTGCAGTCCTTGATTGGTCTTTGAATTTTGCTTGCCGGGTGATTCCGGTGGGTAGGGTGTTTAATAGGTTCCTGGCTAGGGCTACAAGTGGTGTTTCGTTCCCTCACTATTTTGTACGGGTATCAGCTACCATGAAGGCCGATTTCGAGGTGTGGTCGGTCGGGTGTTTTTTTGAGAGGCGGCGATGGCTTGGCCAGATTTGAAATTGTTTACAGATGCGTCGGGGAGCGTGGGGTTTGGAGCTTATTTTGCTGGGCATTGGTGTGCGGATGTTGTTGCTGACTCGCTCTCTCGTTTTCATTGGGCGAGGCATTTCGGGTGAGCGAACTGGTCAGTAGCAATCGTTTTGGTGGAGGGGGTTTCGGAGGTCTAGGTTTAGTGGCCTTGTCATCTTTTTTTTTTTCGTCAATATTGGACAGTTGCGTCAAAAGTTTTTTTTTGTTTTTTTTTAATCTCAATAGGGTATGTAATTTATTTGGTGTTCTTGGGTGTCCCACCATATAGATGGAAAGGAGATGATGATGAAAACTTCTTACAGAGTTAATTTCACTATGTTGCACTGACTAACATAGTTGTCCTTGCGTGCTGGGGGTGGCCCAAACAGAGTTCACCCTATAGTTTGACTTAACAAAATCACAAAAATGTTGATTATGTCAATGTACAGTTATTGTTTTCGGTTACCTACATAGGGATCGGGGTAAGATTTTTTGTTATAGCTCTCTGTATCATGCACTGTTCATGATTCACTACTGATTGTCTGGTACCTCTGGGCTGTTACTCCCCAATAGGAGATTGTGCTGTCACATTCATTCCTCACACCGTCCCCAAAAATCCGCCAGTCACCCCCTTACTCACCCTATCACAGTCACCCCCTGAAGATAGTCATTGTCATACACAGTCACCTCCCACACATACACAGCCTGACCACAAGCTGCCTCCCTAGCACACACATACGCATGCACACTGACACAGATACACACATTCACACACAATGATGCTCTGTCACAGGTACACAGACAGTGCCAGAGTCACACTCCTGAACACACACATTTCTGCCATTTGAATTAAACTCTTTGTTTCCTGAATAAAACTGTAACCCATGTATTTTATTATACAATTTCAAATTAATTGGTGAACTCCGCAGTTAATTTACACTCCATAGCTGAATAATTAACAGAACCCAAACTACTCTTCTCTTCTAGAGAGGGGAAGCAGAATATTATATTTCCGCTCGCACCAGAACCGTAAGATCGAGGTGCGGGCGGGCTCAGCTAATGATTGGCAGTGCTAGCTACCAACCTGTGCGTTCGGCCGTAGTCCTCGCGAGATCGAGCCCGGGATTGCCGGGGCGCAGACTGCATGGACAACATGCCGGGCGAGCAGCAGCACGATTCGGTCCACCGGCAGATCCGCTTCGCCGACGGCAGCGGGAGCAGCAATGACACCGACAAGGAGAGCAAGGGGATCGGCAGCCCGGTGCAGGAGGTCCGCGAGGATCCCCTGCATGAAGTGGGACCCCAGCTCAAACTGCTCCCCATGAATGACCAGATCCGGGAGCTGCAGACCATCATCAGGGACAGGTGAGCTGCCACCCTGGGGGAAGGGGGAGCCTGCCTGAGAGTGATAGGAAGAAGCCTATATACTGCTGCTCTACAGGGGCTATAGAGAAAAAGTAATTCTCCAGCTATTGAGGGACTACAACTCCCATGATGCCTTTACACTGCCGGTGAAAGCATCATGGGGATTGTAGTTCTACATTCTACAACAACTCAGGTATTGCTTTTGGCCACTTCGGTTAGAGGTTGTAAGTTGACATTGACAGGTGCAATCATGATAAGCATGGCAGATCCACCATGCTTTCATGAGAACCTGTCACTCCTGTATGCTGATGGACTATTAGAATAGAATGTTGACCTATAGAATGTAGAATTCATTTTCTGCAGGAAGAACAATATTTATTAAAGCGACACTCCGTGGAGGTATATCTAAAAACACATTGCAAAAGCTGCAGATCTCTTGTCTGCAGCCTTTGCTATTTCTCCCCATTTTCCCCCAGACCAGACTGTGTGTCCCAATGGAGCTTAATAAGAAGTCTTTGCAAGGCAGATGTTCTGGGCATTTGCTGCCTCTTGAGTTTAGATCCACTGAGCTAAACAATCAGCAAGTAAGATGACTGGTAGACAGCCAGGGGGTAGAATCCCTAAATCATGGATATCTATCTGTTGCTGCCACAGTGACCTGATTTTTGATCATTTTATATATGTTGCTAACCTTACAGATCAAGGGTATCTGGACATTACTCTTCCCTGTCCATACATAGTGGTGTATGTTGGTGATGACACAAAGGAGATTATTTTATTAATAAGCTGTTGGCCAGCTTCCTTGTTATATGTATACATTGTAATTTTTATTTTATTTTTTGCATTATTTTTAGAGTGCAGTGTTAAATACATGCTTTGGTAATGACAAGCTATGACAACAGTAGGTATGTACGAGTAGTCAAGATATGTTGCACTTTTAAAAAAGAGAAAAACAAGATGAAGAACAATAGTGTATACAAAAGAATAGGTACTCCCAGGAGCACCCCAGCTAAGCGTTGTAAACAAGGGAGTAATATTAGAACCAGACATCAAGGTAGAGGCACGGTAGAGTTGCAAAGAAGGATTCCCCTGTATAGACAGTTGACAATAAGACATGATGTTTCTCCAACTTGGGTATGTTGAGAGGGTAATGTGGATGGTCACAGACTCTGGCTCGCAGCTCATTCCCATGGCTCTGTTCAGCCTATGCCCGCTAAGGGCAATGTCTCGCTTTAAGAAAGCATACTGTAGGGCAAGATGAGGGTAGGTTAGTCAGATGATTAATCTTATTTGGGATTTCCCATGGTACCTCTGACTCTTGTTGCGATCCAGCTGTGTTTCGCCTGGGTGAATGCCTCTGTCACCTTGTGGTTAGTGAGTTGCCTTAATGGTGCCTTTTCCACTTGTGAAGTTGAGGGCTTGATATGGGAGCCCCAAAGAGAGCAGCTGGTAAGGTTGGAGCTGCCAGAAGTTGGAGAAGAGGCTACCCAGCTGGGAGTGAATGTCTGCATCGCTAGGGGGTGGAAACCATGTGGTCTCTGCCATGTTAGGTGAGTCCCAGTGTGGACCGCTTGCTCTGAGGGTTTTGTTTCGTGCCTTAGCATGACCTGGGCAGCCTCCCAGGAGTGGAAGGGATCACCCCCACCGGTCCAGTGGAATGGGGGTAATGGGGCTCTTGTGTGGAACTGTCTGCCTCTGCTCCAGGAGATCGTCCGTCTTTCCCACCCGGTAGTGGGCAGCAGGCCACATCTGCCACAGTGGGATCAAGATTCTCCCGGGACTTCGCTGACCGCTTTTCAGCTTGTCTGGTGATTCGGGACCAAAAGGCATTGCTTCATTTGTCTCAAACTGACCTGTATCAAATCATCCAAGATGTCTGTTCTCCACAGGCCCCGTCCCCCTTTATCTATGGTTTTTATTGGGTTTAGAACACAGACAAACAAAACCCATGCATTCTAGATGTTATCTTTTGAATGCCTGTAGGAGTTTATTCACTGAATGTCAAATTTTAGTGAAGTTAGATCTCAATGGCTAAATCTAGGTTAAAATATCTGATATGGAAAAGAATGTACAACTCGACCTCGGTCACGACGTGACTCTATTGGCCCTGATTTTGTTTTTGGATTTCAACTTACTACAATATGTTGTTTAGTTAATAAACCTCCGTAGGGTATATTAGTTATTTAGTGACTTGTAGTTGAATGGCAAAATTCAATCTAAAATAGCAGAGCTGAAAAAAAAAAAGGTTATGAATAACTTAATGGCACGTGTTTGTGTAAGAATGCTGTAATTGTTGAGCTGGTTAAAATTATATATTAACTTGTAAAAAGGGAGAGACACTCTGGTCAAGTACTATGGTTGAAGACTCAAATTTCTTTTCTGCTTTTTTTTTTTTCTCAGCAACTGACTTGTCTCCAACATTAGAACATGCAGGGAGAATTTTATGCACACTTATTTTTTGCAAGAACGTGTTAATTTTGGCGGCAAATTTCAATTTAGTTTTAGTCAGTCTTTTGACTAAAAAGCAGTTAGCTGTATTTGTCATCTGAAATGTTTAGTCGACACAACTAACATCTAATGTGTTTAAACAAAGCCTCTGTTTTGCCCCTTCCCCAGCCCCTCTGTGTCTCTCTCCCAAGTCCTTGTTTGTATCTTATACTCCTTTCACAGCCCCTCTGTGCAGTGTTAATTTTGGCACCAAATTTCAATTTAGTTTTAGTCATAGTCTTTTTTGAAAAGAAAAAAAAAACATTTTAGTTTTAGTCGTAGTCGTCATCTGATTTTGTTTTGGTTTTAATCTAGTTTTAGTCGACTAAATCTCCAAAAATTTAGTCGACTTAAAACTAGGGTTTATTCTAGCCTTGGTGAGGGAATAATCTAAATTTTATCAAAGACTGTAGGGATCAACCGATTATCGGTCTTGCCGGTATGTTCGTGCTTTTGAGGATACAGGTGTAAATATAAATTATTCCGTCCGTGTATATGTAGAGATAAACAAACAGAACCACAATAATGTACACCGTAAAAAGGAGTGTAAGCAGAAATAAATAGGTTAAACCTACTCACATGCTAAAGAGCAAGTTCCGGTTTGCTCAATCCAAAGTGCTTGGGCAGTATGATCCCCACCAGGGATATAGCTCCAAACAGTCCAACAGCAGCAAAGTTAGGTCCAATTAAAAAAAAGTTATTTAATATTAAAAAATAATACAATATATAATAAAATAGTGATAAAAGTTATAAACAATACACTTAATGTTTTTCTCCTTGGATAGGCTTTATCAAAAGTTTTACCAAAGTAGGGATACAACACAGAAGACAAAATAGATTTCAGTCTTCATGAAATAGAAACACACACCCCGTCCGGTGAAAAGGAGAAAGATACTAGGTCAAAAGGACGAACATCAGAAACACGATGAAAAGACACACAACATAACAGTCTTGCCAGCTTAGTGGGAAAAGCTGGCGCAGAGACAATTCCACGTAATCAGGCCATTCCTCAAGAAAACGCATCCACTGCTTCGCTAAGAGGATCCGGGAGCCAACTGAAGAATAAATCCGCCTGGTGATTCGCCTTGGATGCGGACAGATCCAGATGGACGGGACCTTGACGGAAGTCCAGCATCTGAAACCCCCGAAGATGTAGTTGATAAACGCTGGCGTCTCCAGTGTCGAGAGGAAAAAAAAAACCCAATCCTCCTTTAGATTATCCCAGCCCGAAGGGTATGCCGTCACAAGCGATAAGCTCTTGTCCAGACAATACTGGTAGAGATCCCTTGTTAGATCTGACAGAAGTGTGGAACTGAACGCCCCCAACCGGTTTATGTAGCGGACAGCTGAGACGTTGTTCATGCATAGAAGCAGCAAGCAATGACTCCACCCGGTGGTGAAACTTCGAATGGCAAACGACCCTGCAAACCGTTCCAGACAATTGATGTAAAATGTCTTCTACTCCGGAGTCCAGAGTCTTCCTGTCGCCACACAATCGCAATCAGCGCCCCAGCCTAGACTATTGCCTTGCCGTTCCAGGCCTCCATGTGTCGAAGCCACAGGAATCGGTCGTGTAAGACCGGTGACCTGAGAGAGTGCGAGAGCCCGATAGCGTAGGGGTCCAGTGAATGGGACCAGAATGGAGGATGACCGCAGTCCTATCGTCTGTGCCAGATCCCCCACCGTCGCCTATTGATTGCGGGGCAGGCATCTTCTTCCTGATAGCAGAAACCTTGGACATTGGAAGGCGGAGCACCGCCTGTACTGAATCCACCATGAAAACTCAAACAGGGTTGACCGTTTAGAGGGAGTTGTGACAAACTCCCCTTTTCAAGTGAGTTTGCCACGAGTTTTTGGAGGGAACTACTTGCCAGCTTTTTACCCTGTGACTATGGCCCCGCAACATAATTGGTTAATATACTTTAAACAGGCTCTATTAACAACTTAGAACGTTTCTCACCGCAGTGTTCTAATTGTTCGTCTGGGTGGCCGGGATTCCTATGAACGAGGTGACGGCCATCTTGTTTGCATGAATGCGGGCAGCGGTGTTTGGGCATGAATCTCATGGAACTGAAATCTGATACAGAAACTCCTGAACACCGCTGAACTTCCATCATCCCCTGCATTTGTTTCTACTCCGCTTAGAAGGGCACTGTTTGTTGAGATCATTTGTCTGGATGAAGGGAACAAGCTCCAGGGTAAGACTATTGACTCCATTCGGTAGTTTGTTCGTTTGCAAACTACCGAAATAGACCGGCCACACAGCCTAATTCTCTGAAACTGTTTTGGGCATGAAATCATGTGTGTGGTCCGTCAAAAGAGACTTCCAGGAATTTCCTGAACCCCTGCTCTGATCTGGGTGATTTTTGGATATGTTGTTAGCCCAGATCAGGGCTATCAGGGGATGTATTATGTTTTGGTGTGTTTTCTGTACTTTGGGGAAAATGTGTGTTTTTCTGCCTGTGGATAATAGTTATTGTATTATCTACCTTAATTGTATCACAATCAGAGGGGAGGGATTGTGTAATGTATGGGGGAGTTTCGTTCATTGTTACTGTTTTTATTGGCTTGCATGTTTTGTGTCCTGTGCCCCACAAGGTCCACCTGAGCGTCAACCTTGTTGGGAAAATTGTATAAAAGGCCAGTATGTCCCATTAAACTCAGATTCCTGCTTACACTCCAAAACTGTGTCGTCCCGTTATTGGAGGGAAAGAAGATTTGCTCCTGTGTCTGCTGTTCCAGCTTGCAGGAGAGTCAACGGGGAAAGTCCTTGTCCTTGGAAGGTTTAGAGCTAATTCCCAATCTGGTTCCAGAGTTCCCAGGACTGAGTGTCGTCCAGTGCCTGGAGGTGTCAGAGCTAATTTCCCCTTCGGCTCCAGGAGGGAGGTGGCGGTTCCAGGGCCCCAGTCAAGCTACAGCGACTGAGGGCAAGAAGTGCTGTGGTTTGTCCCATGGTCCAGCTAGGAAGTAGTCCTTTGGCGGAGGTACCCAGTCGGGGTGCCAGGTGATCTGTTACAGGAAACAGTATCAATTTCTCCACAAGATGAACCCCAGGACCTGGAGCAGGCGGGTCGTCAATGACGTCTTCTGATGCAGGACGGCCGGATCTTGTCCAGATAGACGATCGATCTGAACTCTCTGGCCCTCAGTTGCCCTGACTGGCATCAACAAGTAGGTGAAGTACCAAGGGGCCGAGCTGAGACCGAACGGAAAGCAGTTGAATTGCCAGATGAGCAGATTGATGCCCAAGAAACAAGAGGGGTCATGCCGGAAGTCTCCTTGTCTATACATATCAGCCGTGGATTGGAGGTCTGTATCGGAGGTTCGACGAAATCGATCTGGAGTCCAGACACTGTCTGTAGAACCCGCTGATCTCCAGTGATGGCTGTCCAAGATTTCTCCTGGGGTGTCAGTAGCAGACGCAGGAGCCCTCAGCGAATCAGTCAGAGGGGAGTCCAGGATAGTCTTTCACGTAGCGTGAGTGTCGTTCAAGTATCCACCTGGGCCTGTCAATTGAAATACACTTCACATTCCGGCTCATTCCCACTTTAGTGGGCCTTGCCAGTGACCGCGCCATTACCTGTCCAAGGTCTTGCGCGCAGAGCCCATGTCCGCAGAGCGGAGGGAGCCGCCTAAATAACGTGCCCAAGCGCCAGAGATGCTGGGTGTGAGTCCCGCAGGGGCAAGAGGGTCGTCCCCGTGCATGGCAGCAAGGGTTTCAGGTAGCAAGTCTGCCAGTGCAGCACGTAGCCAGGCTTGTAGGCCCTCAGGTGCACGAATGCCGCAGGATAAAGCTGGGAAGCGGGGGAGGGGAGCGGCGGTACCCTGGAGGTGCCGCGGGCACGCACAGCACAAGGGACGGCCAGGGTAGGCCCCAGGAATGCAGGCAGCCAAAACAGACTCAGCATACCTAAAGCATACAGGAGGATCATTCACCCACAATATCCCAGAACACAGGATTATTAGAAACCGTGACTATACAAATAAGAACGAACAAGAATAAGTATTATATACAAATAAAATAACCCAGAGCAGACACACTCTCTGAGTTGGAAAGTGCTCACCTGGAGGCAGCAGCAAAGAAAGAGGAAGTGGGAGGGGTTGACTGAGGGATTTTATACTGCTGTTATTTTGTTCTGATTGGTTGTTTGGAAATATTATGTTAACTATGTCTTTGTTGCTGGAGGTTCCAGTAAGGAAGGTAAAGCAAATATGAAGTGTCCTGTCTTGCTATAAAATGTAACACTGGTGCAAGGCTCAATCTAGCTCATTTTACATAACCAGCCCTGTTGATAATTACAGAGTTAATGGGATACAGTTATGCAATGATCATGTTTAGTACTGTACATTTTGTTATTTTAAGTCAGTTGGAGCTTGACTTAGATTAATGGAAGTTCCTGTACATACATCCACATCATCTTCTGGGTCCACGGGGTTAGAGGGTCAATCTAGACAACATAACCACTTCAGTGGTTTTCATGGCAGGAGAGAACTGGTACCATTGCATGATAATTAGTCAAACCTTTTATCTGAGTTCTATCCAAACACAGGCATAATTGACAGTGACTGGGAGCATCAAAATGAAATATGGCAACAACAAAAAAGCATGCTTTAGTAGTTATGGTGCTAGCAGTGTTCATTTTCAGAATCTCTTGATCTTTACATTATGGCAGACAGGTTAAAAACTGTTCTAGATAAGGCGGTCTATTTATGGATTTTTATAGCACATGAATGGAGCAAGCCCTGCTTCTGTGCAATGAACTTCTATGACCGGAAATAAAATTCTTAGTTCTCTGTGACAAGTTATTGATGCACTGATGTGTGTATCTTTAGAATTTCACACTGTACTTGTAAGAAGCTTGAGCGTCCAGAGCACCTGTTGTGGTCAGATGTTATTTGTTCCTGAAGATGACGAGCAGCATCATCAGCCCCATTTGCCAAAATAGGCCTGATCTGGAAATTACCTCACTATGGCATCCATATTTTCCTATCACTGAATAAACTATCTGTGGATTCCAAAATGTAAGCCAGCTTGCTACAAGCATTATATATATTTTTTTTCTTCTAATTATATGGCAGAATCTTTTAACAAAGTAGATGTATAGAATTTTAATATAATATGTAATTTCTGTTCTTTCTCTTCTTATCCACAGGACCACAAGCCGAGGAGACTTTGTATTCTCTGCGGACCGGTTGGTATGTAGTAGTGAATTAACATAGCTGGATACAGTGGTTTATTTACGAAGTGGTGTATTAAAATGTATTATTATAAAAAAAAAATTAATTTAGAACAAGTAGCTAAGTTATAAAGATTCCCCATACATTCCTGGCTAGGCTTATGTCTTAATCTTTCCACTTTCTTAATGATCACTTCTCACTTCTGTACACTATAAAACTTCCTGTTTACCTATATTTTGCTCCCTGGGTGTTCTTAGCCCACTTTTCATTCAGAAATGTTAGTTCCCATTTGCTAAGTTTTACAGCGTTTAATGCACACCCCTCTGTCACTAGAAATATTAAATATTTTCTTACCTTGTTTCTTGTTCATATTCTGCTTTAGTTAGGCTGGGAAATTCATTATGTTGAGCATTTACTGGGAGATTATGGATTTTAGACCAACATAGCAGAACTGGACAAAAATAATCAATCTCCATTTTTTTCCTAAAGGTGCACTTTCCTTGCTGTTCAGTTATAGGAACACATATAGCATTAGGAATACAAATCGGTCATGTCCCCTCCCCCGCTGTTTGCAATACAAATTAGAAAACAATAACGTTTAACTCCACTTTTTCCAGTGCCAAGGATCCATCAGCACTGCTCACCTCTCCACCTTCTGTGTCTTCACAGAGGAGACATGGATTCAAACTTCCCCATAGGAAACTATTGAATCAAAGGCTTTCTATGCTGTGTCCTCGTCACGTGACGAGAGATTTACCTCTATCATACCGACAGCCAGTAGAGGTGGACTTAACCATGCAATGTAAACTGGTTATGACTTTACATTGCAGGGTTAAGAGGGCCGTGACACTGCACCCAAACCATTTAATTGAGATGAAGTGGTCTGAGTGACTATAGTGTTCATATAAGTCAATAACGCTGTCTGTGGTTTTCTATAAATTAGAATTACTACCAAAACTATACTGTAAATGTGTGTAATTATACTTCTAGTCTTTTAAAAAAAAAAAAAAATGTTGTTGTGTTTTTTTAATTTTTTTTTACATTTGTAATTTCATTGTACATTTTTACACTCACAGAATTTAATGAAAGATAATTTAGACAATATCTGAAATATGCATAAGCATTACGTCCCTCAAAGCAGAAATGAATTATCTGTCAGAAGATTGTACATATTAAAAATATACAATACAAAATAAAGTGTTGTACACATGTATGAAAAAAATAGAAATAACATGAGGCTTATATGCTGACCATCCCTAATTAGTGAATTATCACCCACTCTGACCTCAGGCATGTTATGGAACATATCAGCTATGAAGAAAGCTTAGTTTAGAAAAATGTCGCCTGAGAGGGGATATGATAACATTATACAAATGTATTCAGGGCCAATACAAACCATTGTGTGGAAATCTATTCACAAACCGGACTTTACATAGGACACAAGGTCATGCGTTTAGAATGGAAGAAAGAAGATTTCGTCTAAGGCAAAGGAAAGGTTTTTTTACTGTAAGAACAATAAGGATGTGGAATTCTCTGCCTGAATAAGTGGTTTTATCAGAGTCCATACAGATGTTCAAACAGCTACTAGATGCATACTTGCAAAAACAGAATATTCAAGGATATAATCTTTCAATGTAGGGTAATAACTGCTTGATCCAAGGCTAAATCTGACTGCCATTCTGGGGTCAAGAAGGAATTTCTTTCCTAGCTTTTGCAAAATTGGAAGTGCTTCAAACTGGGTTTTTTGCCTTCTTTTGGATCAACAGCAAAAAACAAATGTGAGGAAAGCTAAACTTGATGGACGCAAGTCTCTTTTCAGCTATGTAACTATATGAACCATAATAAGCATAGTGTGTGTAAGAAAGAAGCTACACCAGCCTCTGGCCAGTATGGAAGCCACGACATGCTGCCCACAGACCTGGCCACTCCTGGCTCCCTTAACATTGACCAAGGATAGTCCCTCCAAACCCTTAAAGCATCAATGAAGAATTTCCCATAAACAAAATCATGCTGTTCTGACACTTTCACTTTTCTATGCTAAGCACCAATTGAATAAATTGGTTTTCACATGGCTTTTTTTTTTTTTTTTAACCATTTCAGATCCGACTAGTTGTTGAAGAAGGCTTGAATCAGCTTCCATATACAGAATGCACAGTCACTACACCTACTGGTAAATTTAGATAGATGTTGCATTGTATTTCTGGTTGATTCAAATACTTGGCATTGCCACTAACTTTGTTTACAGAGTTAGGACATTTTCCTCTCCTGGCCAGTTCTCCACGAGCACTAAAGTTTGACTACTACAAGCAGCCAAACCATCCAGATTTCTTTATACGCAGTATCCGACAGTCTCTAGTGGAGGTCCAGCTGACTACAGTAGATATTAGAGAAACTGCTGTTGAACATCTGTTTATGCTTTTCAGTCCTTTAATTCTGTGGTGCCAGCAAAGGAATAGAGTTTGGTACAGTTTTTTTTTTTTTCCTCTCTTCTGATCACATTTAGAAAAAAATAAAAAGTAGGAACGCAATCGTGTTCCTTTCAGTTCTTTCTCTTTTCTTTAGTGTGTTGTTCAGCACCATAACTCTAGCAATTTTATTGGTTAATTTTGTAAACTTTATACGCAGTATCCGACAGTCTCTAGTGGAGGTCCAGCTGACTACAATAGATATAGTAGAGAAACTGCTGTTGAACATCTGGTTGATTCAAATACTTGGCATTGCCACTAACTTTGTTTACAGAGTCATTTTCCTCTCCTGGCCAGTTCTCCACGAGCACTAAAGTTTGACTACTACAAGCAGCCAAACCATCCAGATTTCTTTATACGCAGTATCCGACAGTCTCTAGTGGAGGTCCAGCTGACTACAATAGATATTAGAGAAACTGCTGTTGAACATCTGTTTATGCTTTTCAGTCCTTTAATTCTGTGGTGCCAGCAAAGGAATAGAGTTTGGTACAGTTTTTTTTTTTTCCTCTCTTCTGATCACATTTAGAAAAAAATAAAAAGTAGGAACGCAATCGTGTTCCTTTCAGTTCTTTCTCTTTTCTTTAGTGTGTTGTTCAGCTTTCCATAACTCTAGCAATTTTATTGGTTAATTTTGTAAACCAAACAGAGCCAAACAACCTTGACTTGTGTTGCTATGTCTGACATCTTGTTAGCTGGGGGATATCTGCTAAATGGTCACACTGTGCTCTCCCCGGTATTGCCCATATCATATAAAATTATCTACTGTAGACTTATTTCATGTCAGCTATGCCTAGGGGGAAAAGGGGCTTTTAGATGATTTGGTATAGTTTATTTAATCACCTACTAAGCCCTCAGTGAATACTTTTCTAACAACCTACTTCGTACCCTTACTTTTACCCTTTGTGTCACTATACCCCACTCCCTCTAGAATGTAAGCTCATGGAGGAGGGCCCTCCACCTCTCTGTTCCTGAACATCCAGTTGTCTGGTTACAATTACATGTCTGTTAGTCCACCTATTGTACAGCGCTACGGAATCTGATGGCGCTATATGAATAATAATAGAGTAGAAGTTTATGCCACATGATAGTGGACTATATCACATACAATTCTACAAATCAGAGATTATAGAATATCTGACTTCTCTCTGAACCTTACTGTGCATGGGAATGGTACAAAAAAAACCAATCCCCCAAAAATGTATCCAAATTTATAAGTGCTGGCTCTTCATATTACTGCAGTATTCTGTACATTAAAATATGCTAGAGGAAGATTCAAGGGAAGAGAACATGCCAGAAAATAAAATGTGGGGAAAAGAGCAGGGAGGGAGGATGTAATTGGTAAAGAACAAGTGGAGGAGATTAGAGAACTTTAGAAAAGAGATTTATATATTCTGCACATTGCATGGCTGAATATATCATAACCTTGTAACTCTCTTGAAAATGTTTACTTGTAGTATTTTAGACTTTTCAAATCATTTAAAAAGTATTTTTATTGCTTTACAGTGAAATAACCGGTTCTTCTAATAACAGGTTACAAGTACGAAGGAGTAAAATTTGAAAAAGGAAACTGTGGAGTGAGCATTATGAGGAGTGGTGAGTAATGTCATAATGATCATTTTGCTGTCTCTTTTCACTATGGCAGATCTTCACCTTCTACATTGTTGCGGTCTCTTCTACAATAGGTAGTGTGAATTGTTATGGTTCACTCTGACATGAAACACATTCAAGGTCATTTAACTAAAGTGCAAATTACCAGCCTCCAGAGTAAAATAAATAAAATAAAATGGGGGGGGAGGAAACAAGCCTATGGGGGTCAATATGACCCCCATGTTACTATATGGGAAGTTCATAACCTCCTTTAGCCCCACCTGTCGTGACAGGTGGGGGCATATCTACTAAACAGCAGCAAGCAGCTGCTCACTCTAGCTATAATTTAGCAATTGACCAGCTATTGATGCCTGTAACTAGAAAGGCCCCATCCCCTGGTAATGCGCCCTATTAAATAACAGAAGGGTGGACTGGGCATCAGGTGACTGCTTTAAATGAAATAATGAGGTGGGCAGGTTACTGTTACCCACCTGTGGGTATTAGGTGGGTGATGTTTAATGAAATAATGGGGTGTAACCAGCAGGTTGGGGCTTTTTAAAAAAAAATAAAAAAAAATAAATACAACTACAAAACTAAGGGGGAGGAGGGAGATTTTAATGAGTGGGACTATATAACTATTATACCCAGGGGAACCTGGGGCAGCAGATGTGGGCTACAATTTAAATACAAGGGGAGGGGGGGGGTTGGATCATATGCCTAATCCCCTCTTTTTGGCCATGGCACCAGGTTATAATGGTTATTATGCTAAGAGTGTCCTTAGTGAAAATGTTTGACCTCAGTCTTACTTTACATATTTGTATTTATGGGTCTTTGGGTAAAAATCCACCAAGCATTTTAACTTTTTCGAGCATAGTAAAGTACTTTATCAATATAGGTGCTTGAATATGCAAACCCTGTTGATGCATTCGATAAACGTAATGATATACCCAGAACAAGATCGAATAGACCACAGAACTTGTATACTCACCAGCTGTCGTAGACATTATGTTCTCATTCCTTTGTCACTGTGCAGGTGAGGCCATGGAACAAGGGCTAAGAGACTGCTGCCGCTCTATCCGCATTGGAAAGATTCTAATACAGAGTGATGAGGAAACACAACGGGCTAAAGTTTACTATGCCAAATTCCCTCCGGATATCTACAGAAGGAAGGTTTTGTTAATGTACCCTATACTAAGTGAGTACTTCTTTAAGCAGGTGCCACTTCTCTTTTTGTATACGGGAGGTGTGCATGCATAAGTAAAGCAAGAGGGTGTTTAGGGAGATTTCTGATTTACTAGCAACTAGCACACTTCCGTTATGTTATTGCATGACTTGGCAAATTCCCCTAGCATCCTGGATCCAGGGGCACCTGTTAAGAGCCAGACACTATTTTCATTTAAGGGACACTGAAGTGGTTATGATGTCTGGAGTCCGTGGGTGCTAGGTCTGCATGACTGCTAAATGGGCTATTCACCATTAATCTGCTCTGCTTGTTCCCTGCCAACATAAAGCCGACCTCCACTGGCAAAATTGCAGATGCTGATCTATTCTCCACTTAATGCCATAACAGGGGTAGCGGGCAATGAAAGCCTGAAAATGTAGAGCTACTAGAACCCCCCGATATGAATTGGTATGGCAGGAGGCGGAAATATGGCTCCACCGCCACCACATCATGTATCAAGGCTGGGCTGTCGGGGCCATGACTTTCTACTAAACAGCGAGTAAATTGTTTAGCAGTGATGTGTGACCTGGCACCCACTGACTCCAGGCACTAAGATTACTTTAATCCGTTGGAAGTTGTTACGCTGCCTACAGTGTTCATTTACGAAGAGGTACATTAATTGATAAATGTTTAGCGAACAGAACCCCAAACTGTATTTGTTAATGTAAGTATCTTTGTGTTGTGCTGTAAATGAGAACATATGTAAAGGGAGATATAAAATGGAAAAACATAGCATAATACAGTTTCAAAATAAGTATAAGAACCAACAGTATAAAATAGGAATATCACTCACAAAGGGAGAGCAGTAAAAGCCTGCTCTAACTGATCCAGCTTATAGTCCTCAAACCAGGACTTCAGTGATGGTACAAGTAGGCAGGACGCCAGCTCTCAATGTAAACAGCCTTTATTAAAAGTTAAAATCCACAGTCCCCGTTTCCATTTAGAAGTCTAGTAACCTTTTGTCAGTGCTGTATTACGAATATCTACCAGTCCTTGGTAATTTTCGGCATTGCAGGTTTCACTTCCTGGAACTCGGGGTTCCGTCCGGTCACGTGATGACATAATCGACGTGATGGCGCGTTTCGCCCAATCTGCTTCCTCAGATCACGTCCTAATGTAGCTGGTCCTGTTTTTTTAAGCCCATACAATGGGCGTGGTATACATCAATCGTTTCAAAGACTCCCCTTGATCTCATTAGGGGTTGATCTTCTAAATGTCTATTTTAAGAAGTCCCATAAAATATACAACAGCAATTTAAAAATAACACAGAGCTGATCCACTTCCTCAGGGATATCTAGTATATAAATGTCCATATGTCTTATTCAAAACAACAATAATAATAATAGAACACATATATTACACATATATTTTTCATTAGTATCTTAATAAACGATAAAAACAGACACAGAATAAGAGAATATATATACACATATGTAACAAATGTGTATACCCGAAAAAAACCTTCTATAAAGGAAGAAGGTAATTAATAATCATCTTATTAAAATAAAACACCTAAAAGACAGCATGCAGAATAAAAAAATTAAAAAATAGCAAATATTAAAACTATTAAAAATATTAAAAAAAAAAAAGTTATACAAGTCGAATTCAATGTTAAGACCCTTAGGTTCAAGGGTATTTAATGTGTGAACCCATTTAATTTCTTCTTTCCCTATATGTTGGATAAAGTTACCTCCTCGCCATGGTTTCTTAACTAGTTGAATACCTAAAAATGTGAAGCCACTGGGGTCACTATTATGGTACCTTTTAAAGTGGGCAGGTACACTATGATGATCTAAACCTTTACGAATATTAACATGTTCATAAATCCTTTTGTGTAGGGGACGGATGGTCCTACCCACATATTGTAACCCACATGGGCATATTAAAAGATATATAATATTCTTAGTAAAACAAGTAATACAATCTTTAATAGTATATTCTTCCATTGCATATTTTGTCTTAAATTTACTGATCCCTTTTAAAGTATTATTCTTACTACACTTACATCCTACACATTTTCCACATGAATAAAAACCTTTTCTGTTTCTGTTTAAAAATGTTTCGGGAAGGGGGCGGAGCTTAACCACGGACCCGATCAGAAGCCATTTCCAGAAGCTCCTCTGCCTACAACCCTAATCCTGCCGGTATCGGCAATACTAAGCACAATCCAGCCACAACACTCACCGAACCGGATCCAGTAGGGCAAGAGGAACCAACTGATGCCTTTCTTCCAGGCACCAAGAACAACAAGGAGGAAGCACAGGCCTGAGGCCTACCGAGCACTCCACAGCCTGGAAGGAATCCTGGGAAGCCTTACCGCGAGCGGAGCAGACAACCCGCAACCCCAGAAACCGCCAGCCTCACCAGCACCAATGTCAGGCAAAGGTAGGCGCTCTCAAAAGCCCCAAAATCAGGCGGAAGGTCGGGATATAGGGGCCATGTTACAGAGGCCCGCCCAACTTAGACCCACTCCCGCGGAAGATATGCAAGTTCGGGACATGGGCACAGCAGCAGGCCATGACAGACCTGGAAACTCACAATCTCCGCACATCCCTCAAGCTGAGCAGCATGAACAGCCAGATGACTCAGCACCCACCACAAAGAGGGATTTAAAACTTCTTCTGGCAGAAATCCACAAGCTACTAGCGGCGGACTCCGCACTACTCAAAACGGAGGTACAGGCAGTCACTGCAAGAGTGCAAACCTCAGAGGAGGAAATACTAACAGTACAAACCCACTTAACCTCCGTGGATACCTCAATACAAGAGCATCAAGCCCAAATCCAGACCCTGTCACTGAGACTTGCTACCCTTGAAGACTGCCAGAGGCGTACACATATCAAGATCAGGGGCATCCCCTCAGCGGTCACGGCGGTAGAACTGCCACACTACATTAGAAGACTGCTGACAACAGTCATGTCTCACACTGTGGCCAAACGAATAAACATAGACAGTGTATACCGTCTTCCAAGCCCGACTCACCGCACAACAACATTGGCACGAGACGTCATTCTAAGATGCGCTACGCTACCTGATAAGCTCCATATCATGGCGGCAATAAAAGATAAAGCACCACTCACATTCGAGAACTCAAGCCTCGCATTCTTCCAGGACCTTACAAGGGCCAACCTCCAGATCCGTAAAAGCTATAGGCCTGTCACAACCCAGCTGAGAAATGCAGGACTAGCTTACCGCTGGGGAGCGAACGGCTCCTTAGTAGTGACTCAAAATGGGACTACACATATGCTACCGAATTTGGGAGCTGCACATACTTTTTTGAGTACACTGGGGGTTGAGCACCCGACCGCACCTTCAACCTCCGAACACCAGGCGACCTCATGGGACCCCGCTTCCATCACACCATTCACCCCGAGAGAGAGGAACCCACGGCCAGAAACACCGTGACTGCAGGGTGCAAACTCCCGAGGACCACCTCTTTAACCCAATTTTATTCCAGTTTGTGTTCGTAGTTGATTTAATTGTTTATTAATTTTGATTTAAGAGTGTATGGTACCCTCTCGCCCAAATATGGATACACCACACAGTGCCCTCACGGACCCGAGCTCGGCACAGGCAAGGGCAGATTAGGCTGACAAGCATATACACTAGCACCAAATGGCGTACTTTACCACCACACCCCCCTCCCCACGGCCCCCCTGGGTCAGGGGCCCACAGCGTGGTTGCATATCCCTTTACTTTAACACTACATTATCATGAGCGCAAATGCTCACGGTACTCGTGATCAGCCACCACCTCTACAACCTGTAACTAGCATGACACGTTATATTTTATATTTTATACATGACAAAATGCCTGTAACCCGCACACCCAAACCTAAACACGCACCACCTCAGGGCATAGGTCATAAACAATGCACACAGGGACCGCAATCAGAGCAAAACATAAACAGAAACTCATTATTGAATGACCTCTCTCTAGCAGTCCCTCAACAAAGTCTAAGCATGTACTAAAAAATTTGATGCTGTTTTAAAAAAAAGGACTACTGCACCAGTTCTCAGAGTAAGGCTAAACTCACTGTTATACATGTCATTGAACCATGTTTTTCCATTTTTCTTGTGTCCAATCTTATGATGTATGCCAATTACCCAGTGGAATGTTGTTAAAACAAAGCATCTTGAAAAATAAAGAATTTAAAAAATAAAAAAAAATAAAAAATGTTTCGGGCGCCTCTTTTCTTGGATGATTATAAGTTAAGATTTGTTTTAAACTAGGCGCACCCCTAAAAGTAATAAAAGGTTTATCCGGAATAATTGTCGATAATTCCTTATCTTTTTTTAAAAGGTGCCAGTGTCTCTTAATAAGTGACTTAACTTTCTTAGAATCCTGATTAAAATCTAAAACCAAAGGTACCTTATCAAATTTATTTTGTTCATCATTATAGTTACTTTGTTTAAAAACTTATCCATTTTGATCAAATTCTTTAATTTCATCATAAGCTCTATTTAGTATGTTAGTGGGATATTGTTTTTGAGAGAATTTATCTACCACTATTTTTGCTTGTTCTTCAAAAACATGTTGTTCAGTGCAGTTCCTTCTTACCCTTTGTAATTGTGTAATGTGTAATATATGTGTTCTATTATTATTATTATTATTGTTGTTGTTTTGAATAAGACATATGGACATTTATATACTAGATATCCCTGAGGAAGTGGATCAGCTCTGTGTTATTTTTAAATTGCTGTTGTATATTTTATGGGACTTCTTAAAATAGACATTTAGAAGATCAACCCCTAATGAGATCATGGGGAGTCTTTGAAACGATTGATGTATACCATGCCCATTGTATGGGCTTTAAAAGGCAGGACCATCTACATTAGGACGTGATCTGAGGAAGCCGATTGGGCGAAACGCGTCATCACGCCATCACGTGACCGAACGGAACCCCGAGTTCCAGGAAGTGAAACCTGCAGTGCCGAAAATTACCAAGGACTGGTAGATATTCGTAATACAGCACTGACAAAATGTTACTAGACTTCTAAATGGAAACGGGGACTGTGGATTTTAACTTTTAATAAAGGCTGTTTACATTGAGAGCTGGCGTCCTGCCTACTTGTACCATCATTGAAGTCCTGGTTTGAGGACTATAAGCTGGATCAGTTAGAGCAGGCTTTTACTGCTCTCCCTTTGTGAGTGATATTCCTATTTTATACTGTTGGTTCTTATACTTATTTTTAAACTGTATTATGCTATGTTTCTCCATTTTATATCTCCCTTTACATATGTTCTCATTTGATTTGGAGCACCAAAGGAGATATACATTTTTTCTGTAAGTTATTATTCGGATATTGGTCTTTCACTACTTCACTTGCAATTTTGCACATATGTTACACTGAGTGTGGTTATACTGTGCACACACTCCTTGTTTTTTCGCACTAATTTATGCACTATTTGCACTTTTAAATATTTAAAGGTACAGCGCACCTATTTTATTTGTATCTTCTGTATGGTGTTTTATGAGCTTGTACACTTTTAGGTGCTGCTCTACCTTTATTATCTTTATATTTATTCAATATTAAGCACTTTTAGCGCCTTCTATTGCTTGATTGTTTTTTAATTTTTCTATTGTGCTGTAAATGGCTATGATTGAAGATATATAGCTATCTGGCTAATGATTGGCTACTTTTATCCTTTGTCTTTTTTACTAGGCACTGGCAATACAGTTATTGAGGCTGTGAAGGTCCTGATTGAACACGGAGTCCAGCCTGCTTGTATAATAATTCTCAGTCTTTTTTCTACTCCACATGGTAAGACTGTGCTCAGTTTGCCTCGGATTATCAAATCTGTGTCATGGCAGAGGAATAAAGTGATTCAATCACTCTCATAATTGAGTGTTGTGGCATACATATGTTCATTATTTTTGATTAATCGGTGAGATCTCCCAGAGATCATAGTGAGTTTGGTAGTATTTTTGTACTTCTGTGATTAATTTACAACTACTTACAAAGCTGGAGCCTGAGGCAGACACCGGAGTACATTGCTCAAGTTTGTCAGTATATCTCCTAAGTACACGTATTAAATTCTGATACTGTGTTTTCATTTCATCTGAAGTTCCATGTGTTGCATGTAATATTTGGTTATTTTTGTAACCAAATAAGCATTGGATTTTATATACTAAAACAGGAATGGTGGAGAACTGACGAGAATTGAAAATGTAAGGGGAGGAAGGGAGGAATTGACCCCTTTTTAAAGCACATTAGACAGATAATGCATTGAAAATTATAAGCCTTACCAAAAACAAATTCCTTTAATCCTCATCCCATAAATTCCTGGCATTATATGTGTGGCTCAGGCTCTCTGGGGGAGATGAAAGTGATCTCTCCTGTTTCTAGAATAAAGTAAATTAGTTGTATACCACCAGTCACTGAACTATTTTTCTAAAAATCTGCGTACAGTTTTCTGAACTTTTTTACCATAACCTGTGCAAAGAGAGTCAATTTTTCTTGTGCAAATAGTGTTACTCTGTCATTATTTTTAGTGACCTCAGACTGACTGAGCACTGTACAGCACTGGAACTCATTCATAAATCATGCTCAGCTGGGATGCAGGCAGCTTTGGGGACACCCTCCAAAGTCTGCATAGACCCTGGTAGGGTCTCCGAGCTTGACTCCTGATGATTGTGATCACTACTGGGCTTTGTCAGCTGCTCGGCTCAATGTATTTCTGAATGAAGCCAGTAGATGGTGGCAACATACCACCATGTATTGTGTTAAATAGTAAAATCAATTTCTAATAAAATAATTGATATTAGCACTTAGCACTTAGTGTTAGGGTATGATAAGGTATGACTTAAATATAGTGAAGGGTAATAATATAAACATATGGTTTAATTTAGTGTAAGCATTGGGTAAGGGGTATGGACTAAATATGATTCTATTTTGAGTTCTTTTTAATTTAATTGCACTGGATGTATAAAAATTTGTATAAGCAAAAATGTTATAAATCTGTGTGTTCAGCTCAATTTTTCCCCATTTTTAACATTTTATTTACATGTAATTTTGTGTTGGAAATGCACATAGGATGTTTAATGTAGGCCCTTTAAAAAAAAAAAAAATAATAATAATATAGCTATAGATATAGAGAAACCCTTAAATTAAAGTGGAACAAATCTATAGTTCACATTCAGAGTTTTTGTTTTGGATCGGTCATTAAGAGGTTAATATGATGCCAAATCAGCAGTTGATTTAGGGATACATATAGGTAATGTATATTTCAGGGCAATATCCTAAACAGAGTGTAGCTCTGATGTATGCCTTTTCACATGTGTCCATTTAAAGGGACACTATAGTCACCTGAACAACTTTAGCTTAATGAAGCAGTTTTGGTGTATAGAACATGCCCCTGCAGCCTCACTGCTCAATCCTCTGCCATTTAGAAGTTAAATCCCTTTGTTTATGAACCCTAGTCACACCTCCCTGCATGTGACTTGCACAGCCTTCCATAAACACTTCCTGTAAAGAGAGCCCTATTTAGGCTTTCTTTATTGCAAGTTCTGTTTAATTAAGATTTTCTTATCCCCTGCAATGTTAATAGCTTGCTAGACCCTGCAAGAGCCTCCTGTATGTGATTAAAGTTCAATTTAGAGATTGAGATACAATTATTTAAGGTAAATTACATCTGTTTGAAAGTGAAACCAGTTTTCATGCAGGCTCTGTCAATCATAGCCAGGGGAGGTGTGGCTAGGGCTGCATAAACAGAAACAAAGTGATTTAACTTCTAAATGACAGTGAATTGAGCAGTGACATTGCAGGGGAATGCATACATAAAACTGCTTTATTTAGCTAAAGTAATTTAGGTGACTGTAGTGTTCCTTTAATGAAATGATGGTTTTGCAACATTATTTATAGAGGAGGTTCCAATGTGTGTACCTGGCTCCTATTTAACTGAAAGGAGTAATAAGACCAGTAGCATAAAAAAGCTAAATAACTGCATTAATATTACTATCCCCTTTTAACTAATCATTTTACTGTTTCTTTCAATCAAGGTGCCATCTCAATCATCCAGGAATTCCCTGATATCACCATTCTAACTACTGAAGTCCATCCGGTCGCTCCCACACACTTTGGACAGAAATATTTTGGCACAGACTAAAGACTTGAAACCATTCTTTGCTGGATGAAAACATAGTCACCGGCTGGTTGGCATCCTGCATCTCTTTGCACATTGCTGCTTTCTCCAGCTCACGTTGATTGGACTTGAGAATATGCAATATTTTTACTGTTCATTTTTTTTTTTTTTTTTACTGAAAACATCTGCCTTACCACTGCCACCAACTGAATGGAATTTTTACTTGATTACGGATTGCTCATTGAGATCCCTGGCTGTGTTAATGCACATTTCGTTCAAAAGCAGCTTGTAACCATGCGCTGAAGCATTCAAGGGCATGAAAAAGTATTTATTTATATGTATTACTGTTACAGCAATGTAAAAAATTAAATTGTAATATGGTGAAAATGTGTTAAGTGTGAATAGTAATGTGTAGCATACCTGTGGGGGAAGGGGAGACCTAGAGGACTTAATAGGGCGGAAGTGCTAATCTAGCAGAATGTAGAACACTATATACATCTTTCGTGAACTAAAAACAATTGTGTACATCTATAAAGTGAGAACAATGAGAAGAGGAACTTTTTTTATAAAATATTTTACCAGGAAAGATACATTGAGATTTCTCTTGTTTTCAAGTATGTCCTGGGTCCACAAAACATTACATTGTTACATTAGGGTACAATAAAATACAAAATACCAAAACAATATTAATACACAATATATACAACATTTACCATAGAACAGTTAGGAAATATATAATCACCCATGACATGTGCATTCTGTTTTGAGGTATGTAGAGAGGGATCTCTTAAAGGACTCTAGGCTTGAGAAGATTTTAAGGTTTGTGGGAGGTCGCTCCACAATTGCGGCGCTCTGTAGGAGGAGGATCGGGCCGCTTTCTTTTTGTATTGAGGTAGACTAAAGTGCTGGTACTGGATCAGAGGTTATAGGAAGTGGGAAAAGCTGAGGAGAGCATTTTGTTCAGGTAGGGTGGGAGTTTCCCAGAAAAGCTCTTAAACACAAGGCTGGAAAGGTGAAGGGTGCGTCTGGATCCAGCGACAGCCAGTTTAGTTCTTTTAGCATGTCACAATGGTGGGTCCTGTAATTACATTGTAGCACAAATCGGCAGAATGAGTTATACAATGTATTGAATTTATTAATGTGGGATTGCGGTGCAGATGCATATACTTCCTCTTAGTCTGTCGGCTTGTGGCGCAGCATCGCTTTTAGAACTACACAAAATATCTGATCCCAATTGGCAATGACAGATAAGATGGCTCAAGCAGTGAAAAGGCTTGCAATTAGTTTGAGCATTTATGTTAGAAGGACATATACTAGAAATTAGAGCAGATCTATCCGTTTCCTGCCAGGGAACACTTGTAGACATCTTTTGGAAACACATTTTGCTACAACAAAGAAAAATGCTATGTCAGAAGGAAGCACTTGACTGATGTTGGATACCAAATGTCAGATTCATTTAAAGGGACACTTGGTTATATTGTCTAGAGTCCCCAGCAGCCCTTTCCATCTGTGCTGCTTGGACCAATAAGGAAGCATTAGCCTGAGCAGCATTGGGTGGCTGTGATAGGCTGAATGTGGTCAGCTGACACTTTCAGCCTATCACATCCACCCAATGCTGGTATGAATTGGTAATTCTAGAAGGAAGTGTGTAATCTCTACCCCAGTCTCACTTCAAGTAGGGGCCACGAGGTTCTGGGTGGCCAAGGATTCTAATTTGTGTTAAACTGCTTAAATATGGCTAAACCGTGAATAAAGGGACCACACTAACCAATTCAATGAGATGAAAATTATTGTGTCTACACTATCCCTTTAATGTTTCTGCTATTATACTGACATTTCCCAGTTCAGGGTGGCTGCAGAATACATCATCTCCGTTTTACAGGGTTACTCAAGTGATAGCTGACACAAATTCAAAGTGAACTAAGTGAATTTCAAATGTAAGGCCAAAATGTAAGTATAAATTTAATACTACTTTGGATTGAATTTTCAAATTCACATAGTATTTCCAACTATTCTCATTTAGTTGAATAACCCTGACTTTTTTTTTTTTTTTTTTGCATATTCCTGTTTCTCCAAGAAAGGAATAAGGTTTGCATTAAAGAAACTCACCAGGCAACATAACCACTCATTGCCAACCCAAGATATTTTGCTGCCTGGGTACAAGGATGAAATGCTGCCCAACTCCCCACCCCCATGTTTCTGTGTGTGTGTGTTTGGGATGTAATGTGTGTCTGTGTGCACTGCAGGGAATACACTTACCTATACACTGTCTGTGTGTCTCCATGTGTGGCAGTGTTTGTATCTGTGTCTGTATATCTGTATGCGTTTCAGTGTATCACGTATACATACACACACACAAACAATTTAGCCACCCTCCGGTTTCCTACCAACTGTTGGCTGTGGTTGATGGGAGTTGGGGTGGGGGTGGCCTGCTCTCCCGATCCGGCTCCTTCCTCCTCCTGCACGTCTGGCTTTGTGTAAACTGGTAGGAAGTGATAAACTATGTCGGTATGATGGGGCCCGCTGTTAAACAGCTGCAGCACATAACCGGGCCCCTCTTTGCACATGTCCATCGGGTGGCCCTAAGGGCATGGGCCACCCGATGGACCCGGACACAGGTTCCCAACCTGTGCGGTGCAGCTGCACCTCTGCCATTGGTTGGGAACTCCTATTTTAGATGATAACAGGAGCGGCATTTCAGAGTGCCACCTGAAGCCATGGTTCCACAGTGGCCTATGGACAGGCTTGCCCTGTATCCACTACAGCAGGCTGTAGTGGTTTATGGTGCCGAGAGTGCGCTGATGACCTTCCCAGGGTAAGTAGGGTAACAATTTAAAAATGGTTTGACAAATTACCTGGGGTTTTCTGGGTGCTGGTTACCTCCTTCTGCATGGAGCTTTTGTTAGCTCTTCTGAGTTAACTTCTGACCAGTTAAATGGATGAGAGTGTCAGCTGAGCACTCATAGTCAACGAGCGCCTCCCTGCCGTTAGGTCAGAATGGAGATGATTAGTGCCCAATGGACTTCAGGTAAGCTGTCAAACTGTTTGACTATAACCACTATAGTGTGCTGTAATGGTTACAGTGCTTGGAGTGTTGCATTAAAGGTTATATTTTATGGTTCATTAACCATGCAGAGCCCTCTGATGGGCATCAAGCATACCACACAGACGAAAAAAAAACGTGGACTGGAACGAGACGGAGCTAAACTTAAAATAATGGTCTGTTTCTTTAATATTGCACAAACTTAGTAAAGAATCAAGTTGCCTTATAGTGATGAGCCCTTGCCAGCTGCTAAGTCTACATTGGCTTGTAGGTGGTGGTCTGCAACTTAAAATTGCATGCTTTTGTTTAAGACAAATACTTTAGATTTATTTAATGCATTTAAAAAAAATAAAGTGTGTGTGTATATATATATATATATATATATATATAATTTCTATGTTAACATTTTTTGAGCACACTGATTGATTAGGCAGCAAAATGAATGAAACCTACTACTAAAGTACTGCTTTACGAGTAAGTCCCATTCTCTGCCAAATGCATCAAGCATGATTTTTTATCATTTTTAATTTATCCTGTCTCACTAACAGCTGTCTTATGTGGGATTGTGGAATAATTGTATTTTTTTATTTTAAATTTTTTATTTTTGTCTCGACACTTAGAGCAGCATCACATTATACATTGTCTCGAACAGAGGCTAACAAACAATAACTGTACACTTTGCATGTTACAATAGAGAAGTGGTGTCACAGTTTGGTTATCGGTAGCAGTCTGCCGCTCCTCGTCGAGTTTTCATCATTTATAGACGAATCTTATCCAGTTAAACACGTAAAACATATAACACAATGTGAAGTAAAATCAAGTAAGATAAAATAAAATAAAATAGAACCGAGCGGACCCTTCGTCCTCGTGCAGTTCTATTTATCTACCAGGAGCAGAATTTAAGTATTCTGGGCAGGTTGGATTATTGGTGCCATCGGTCACTTTTGAGTTACTCCCGTATAGTACATGACCCAGGGTGCGTGTATGTTTGTGTAGGTCACTGGCCCCCGTGGAATTGGGTCCTAGGTTAGGCGGTCTTGATTCTGCTATATAGGATTTTATGCCAGTGTCGTGTTTTTGGTGCCCCCATCTCATCACCACCTATTGGGGTATTTTCATAGTGTGTATATTATGGTGTGATAGTCCCAAGCACCGTCTCCTTGTTGTGTTAGTAAACGGTCTGTGGGGAGACGGGGGGTGAGCCCAGCTGAGTTTGAGGAAGCTCATTCGTTAGCATAGTCTTCCCAGGGTTGCCAGATTTTATGGAATAAATTTCTGTTTCTAATTTGGGCTGTGAGCTTGTCCATTAGGTATATGTTTTTGATTTTCACTATCACTTCGTCGTTTGTGGGGAGTGTGGGTTTCAGCCAGGCTTGCGCCAGCGCCCTTCTGTCCGCTAGGGTTATTTTGTTAAAGAGTAGTTGTTCTTTTCTAGGGAGGCCGTCAATGGGCCTGGACAAAAGGACAGACCATGGGTCAAAGTCTAAATGTCTCTCCAGGACGTCTGTCAGTAATGTCTGTATTTGCTTCCAGTATTTGTTGACTCTCGGGCATTCCCACCACATGTGTATGAAAGTGCCTTTGTCACCACACCCCTTCCAGCATATGTCCGTCGTGGTTTTGCCCATTCTGTACAGTTGTTCCGGTGTGCTGTACGCATTTTATACGATTGTTCTTGCTGTATCACGCATATTGATGTTTTAGCAGTCGCTTCCCAGATGTCCACCCAATCCTCCCCCTCTAATTCCCCGCCTAAGTCCGTCTCCCATTGTTTTATATATCTTGGGGCTTTAGCGTCTTTGTCTGGTGCGCTAAGTTGTGCGTCTACTGCGGTTATTATTATTTTGTGGGGCTTCCGCGTTGCATAGTCTCTCATAAAACGTCATCTGCTGGTGTGCAGCCCTTTTAACTTCGTGGTTTTTAGCAAAGTCTCGCAGTTGTATGTGTCGGAATACGTATTTCGTGGTCAGGGGTGCTAGGGTTTTTAAGGTGTCATACGTTTTAAAATCCAAATTATCGTACATGTGGCAATATCTCTGCATCCCAGTGCTCTCTATTCCCCGGAAGTCTCGTGCACTCAACCCAGGTTTAAATGCTTTATTCCGTAAATACAGAGTAAGTGGCGAGGGTGTATGTTTTAGGGCGTATTTAGTGGCCGTCTGATCCCAAATTCGTATGGAATTTAGAATCGCAGGGCACGTAGTTCGTAAGGGCGGTCTGTCTTGTTTGGATACCCATATCCAAAATTGTAGTAGGTCTGTGCTCATTAGTTTTGTTTCCAGGTCGGCCCATCGGTGGGAGCCTTCCTGTGTGTGCCAAACTACGATTTGGGCTAGCTGCGCCACTAGGTAGTATTGATATAGGTTTGGGAGACCCAGTCCGCCTCTAGATTTCAGTCTATACAACACAGGCTATTCTGTGGCATTTTTGTGCCCATATGAAGTTATCTATATTCCTCTGTTGAGGAGTAAGGTCTTGTTTGGTCACCTTAATCGGTAGGGCCTGGAAGAAAAACAGCAGTCGGGGGAGCAGCGTCATTTTGATGGCATGTAGTCTGCCTATCCATGAGATTGTTTTTTCGTGCCATTTTTCCAGGTCTTGACAAAGTGATTGGATACTGGGCATATAGTTCGCTTTATATAAGTTATCAGGGTCGGCCGTGAGTTTAATCCCTAGGTACTTTATACTGGATTGTGTGAATTTGAGGGTATATGGTTTTTATACCGTTTATTTCCTCTAGGTCCATTCCTTTTGGCATTGCCATCGATTTTTCCAGGTTAATTTTATAACCTGCTACGTGTCTGTACTCCTCGAGGAGGGATTTGAGCATCCCCCGGCCATCCACTCTGCATATACTTTAACTAGCCTTAGGATCAGTGTGTCCCTTAAGATTTTATAATAGGAGCCGTCAAAGCCGTCTGGCCCTGGGGCTTTGTTCCCTTTTAGGGCGGTGATCGCCCTGTCCACCTCCTCTTCTTCTGTGGGCATTCCTATGGCATGTAAGACCTTGGGGCTTACCTGCGGCAAGTTGGATTTTGCGACATAGTCTGCGACCGCTTGTGTGTAGTTCCCGTGTGTAGTTCCAATATATATAATCACTCTGGGGAGTGATTATATATATTGGAGAGGAACTCCGTGAAGATCTGATTGATCTCCATAGGATTATGGGTTATTTTTCCTCGTGGGTCGCGTACCGCTGTTGTGGTTTGATAGTGTGGTTTCGGATTAAGTGCCCTGGCCAGTAAGGTATCCATCTTATTGGAGCGTTCGTAATAGAGGCATTTTTTTACGGATTAGGTCCCTACCTAGCTCCTCCACCGCTGTGGCCCTAATTTCGTGGCGTATCTCTCTGAAATTTTGGAGTCCCTTTGTCGTGGGGTTCTGTTTATGTCTAGCTTCAGCTTTCCTCAGTGCTTTTTGTAGTTCAAATAGGGTCTCTGCCTTTAATTTTTTCCTCTGGTCGCTATTTTAATAAGGGTACTGCCTTATGGGCAGCCCAAACCGTGGATTGTGTTACCTCTGGTGTGTCGTTTAGGTCAAAGTAGGCTGTTAGTTCGTCTTGTATAGTTTTTGTCACCTCTGGGTCTTTTATAAGTGTGCTGTTTAACCTCCATTTCCATGGGGGTTTTGGTCTCGGGAGTCTCAGCGTGAGCTCAATCTCGGCATGATCTGACCATGTTATAAGGTTGATTCTTGCCGATTGGATCCACGGGATCCCTATTTGGTTGACCAGGAACAGGTCAATCCGGGAATATGTTGAGTGTACCGCCGAATAGAACGTATAGTTCCTCCCCCCTGGATGTTGTAGCCTCCAGGTGTCTAGCAGTTTTGTCTTTTGTATGAATCTGGTTAATATTTTGTCTTGACCCCCTACCCTCTGGGGCCTTTGGTTCCCCATCGGTGTGCTACGATCAAGTGCAGGGCTGGGCGTCGAGTTTAGGTCGCCTCCCAGTATCACTATTCCATGTGAGTGTCGTGTAGTTGATCCCAGAATTCCGGGTCTGGTTGGTTAGGAGCGTATATGTTTATTAGATGGTACGTGGTAGCGTATATAGCCCCTGTGAGAATGATGTACCTTCCCGCGGTATCTGTTTGCGTATTTTGTAGGACAAAAGGGCACTTTTTATGTATGAATATTTCTACTCCATTTTTCTTTACTAAAGCCCTGGAGGAGTATGACCTGGTGTAAAGATGATCAGCCAGTTGAATCTTGGCTGAGCACAGGATGTGTGATTCTTGTATGAAAGCTATGTCAGCCTTGTGTCTTTTTAGTTCCCTCATTAGTAATTGTCTTTTAGTTGGTGTGTTAAGGCCGTTGACATTCAAGGAAGTGATTTTTAGTGTGGCCATGCTTACTGTCTCGAGTCTCTTAGGTCCGGGTGTCTTCCCACCTCTCCCGTCAGCGTTCAGTTTGGTCCGCCGCACATCCCACCCGGGCGTGAGCCAGGGGGTAGGGGGGTGCGCACGGGGGAAGGGTGTTTAATTTGCTGGAGGTGTGTTCCGCCCTTGCCATGTCGACGGGGTGGGGGGAAACCAGCTGTCTAATTGGTTTGGGTCTCTAAAGTTTGCCTTTGCTTAACAGGTGTTCGGGGGGGGGAGGTGGATACGAGTGGGGTAGTACCAGGATCCGGGGTCTGCCAGATCAAAAGGATCGGAAGCAGTGAGAACCAACACAATCAAGGTCTAAAAAGGAAGAAAGAGATGATAGCTTCTTTGGTGGAGAAGAAGTGCCAGCGCATGATCATGTCTCTTGCTGGTTCGTCCCGAGGGCCTTTTGCTCTTAGTGCCCTGTGGGCCCTGTCGATTGTCCACAGGTGTTCAGGTATATCAGGTAGTTGATCTCTAAACAGTTTTGTCAGCACTTGTTGCAGCTCTGTTTCTTTTACTTTTTCAGTGAGGCCTTTTATTCGCAGGTTATTTCTTCTTGACCTATTAGAAGCGTCTTAAATTTCAGCTTTCAATTCCGCAACTCTTGTGAGTAAGTTGTTTGTGGCTGTGGCGGCTTCATTGTGGGCCGCCACCACGTGGTCCATTCTCCATTCGAGGGCCTCAGTGCACTGGCCTACTGATTGGATCTCTGCTTTGACTTCTTTTGCAGAGCGTTCGATTTCCCCTGCAAGATATTGCTTCACCTCAGCCAGCGATTGCAGTATTTCAGCGTTTGCCGATTGCTGTGGCAGGTGATCTTGTTCCCTGTCGTGTGGGGAGCCCGGGGAGACTGTGCGTGTGTGTGTCCGCCGCCATCTTTGGCCGCCTGCTGCCGTTAGCAAGTCCGCGATCGTTGGGGCTCCATCTTCCGTTTTTTTACCAAGTTTTTTTATTCAAGGCCATTGTCCTTGCCTTCCCTCCTAGGTTGGCATATCCGCAGGTACTTTTACTGGGGTTGATAGCACTTTGCTTTGCGTTTCGGATCGTCCAAGAGCACTCAGTCTAAGCAGCCATCTCTCTCGGCAGTCAAGCCACGCCCCAATAATTTTATTTTAACATTGTTTATTTATAAATTGGATGTCTTGGTAGCAGCTACTTGATTTATTTTCTTTTATTTCCTCTGCTACATGACTGGGCTTGGGCCTGGAGAAGTGTCCCATTTAACAATTGAATTAACCCACTTCATTGCTAACAAGACACAAACTGAACGTCTTTGCAGACAGGCATAAATGTTATTAAATAATTTGCTAATTTGTATTTGTTGGCCGTTTATCCATCACAAGTAGGGTTATTCACTAATGTGAGATGTCAGATATTCAAACAGAATTTTAAATGTAAGGCCATGTAGCCTATCTGGCAAAAACTATCCAAGTAACATGCTTCCAGTTCAGATACTTTGGTCCTAAATTTGAAATTCACTCTGACTTACCAGCAATCCTTATTTGAGTGAATAACCCTCAACATGTTACACAATTACAAGCAGTTTGAAATGGAACTTTGTCATGGAGGAACATGCACCAGAAATGCTGTGAGCTATAACTTTCATCACATTCATGAAGACTGGTTAAGTTTCACAGTCGAATGCATCACAAGTGCCCATTACATTCTACATAGAAATTCTAGTTGCAAATTATTTCCTCTGATGATACACATCTTCTTTCATCCTGTGACTTTCTGTGTCATGGAGTAACACTTCCGGGTTCGGCACTCAGCTGTGAGGAGCCGGACCCCGCCCCCCTCTGACGGTATTTAGGGAGACTGGGCCAGAGAGAGGGTGCTTGGTGATTGTGTGTGAGCTGCCTCCACGAGACCGCGGGCTCCACAGGCTCAGCTACTGGGAGCTACTTCCACCAGACTTACCTCTCCACAAGCTCAGACAAGCCGTTCCAGCCTTTGAGCCAATTCAAGGATTGCTTCATGCCATAAAGGATTACTGGAGAATGGATACTTTGCTACTTTACAAGTGGACCATATCTCTGAACTATTGGAGGACTACACATATTAACCTTAAGTATATCTTTCAGCTATTTGTCTACAATATCATTTAATAATGAACTAATGCTTGCTTACTCAAATCTTCAAGCTACTAATTACATGGAGGACAACTCCCATCATATTTATTCACTATGAACTGTGTCTTGCCTTGCAAATCTTCATTGCTTCAAACTACTAATTATATGGAGGACAACTCCCATCATGCTCATTCACTATGAACTGTTCTTGCTCTGCAAATATTCTTAGCTACTTGCCTATTTTTTTCTATTGAAGATTATTCTCATGAACTTGTTACTTAATGCATCTTTGAGGAAATACTTAATAATGAACTTTGTGTTGTTGAGTACTTGCACTTCTTCTTATTGGATTATTGCCTAAATGCAATTCATTTAAGTTTAACACTTATTAAAACTTCGGTTGAATCAAGTTACCAGTGATTCTCTCTTTTCTTAAAGCTACAGTATTGATACTTTAAAAATTCTCAGTTTCTACACAATTGTTATTAGGGAGTTTACAAGCTGCAGTTGAGTTCCAATCCAAATCACCCCAAGTAGCGGAACACTCTGCCAGAATCATAGGCAGAGAGGTCCCTCATGGGCAGCTTCCTGATTATGTTATACAAAACTGGTCATGTTACATTCAGGAAATTAAGCTAAGGCCTTCTTGCGGAGAGGTGGAACAGGTATTGATTTATGAGAGTCTGACTTCTCAACGGACCTGGGGGAAGGATCTCTAAAAACTATTCCTTTTTTAGTTTGTCATGGCATCACATATGCAGAATATTCACACATTAAAAAAAAACAAAAAACAAAAATAAATATTCCAATGATTAAGCTCAAGTTAAATAATTTGGTTTTAGTAATTTCCAACACTCTTGATACCACGTGGCTGTTTATGTAAGTGCGTCTTCACCAATCTGAAATTTCAGGCAGCCGTTGTTACCAGAGTCATTACTGTGAGGTATAGGAACATTACCACCTTTCCGATAAGATGGGTGGTGCAAGAGGTATCCTGGTTCGCAATATATTCTCTTTGCCTTATGGGTTAAAGGATGTTTACTTTACACACAAAATAGACAGGGCCACTTTAAAGCCAAATATATTGACGAACCTTTCCAAGTTTCATTGAATTTAATAAAAAAAATTGTTGTGTTTTTTTTTAATTTAAAAAAAATCAAAAAAGGACAAAACGTGATTGAAAAGTGGATTATATTATTGACCTGATGGAGTGTTGATCAAAACACCAAAAAAAACCAAAACAAAACCTCACAGCTTGAGAGAAAGTTCACGTCAATACAAGCATTGCCTAACAGTTAGGCAAGTGCTTACACTGCAAAAGCATGGGGCAGTTTTTGCTCCCACTCTCCGGGGAAGCTTCAAGGAAGCAGCCTAGGCCGCTTTAGGCTTGCTCCAGCCCTGGAAGCAGGGTGCTCTTTGCATCATAAGATTGGAAATCATGTAAAGCTTTTGTGACAAAAAGAAATTCTGAGTTAAAAAACAAAACAAAAAACAGAACCAGGTCAAGAAACATTCAGATTACCAATGGCCCCATAGCCCAGAACTGGAAGAAAGACAGCAGGAGCTCTGGATGCTCCTGGACAAAATCTCTGCTTGTGATTATCCTTCTAACTCAATTTCTTCATAGTAACACTCTGCTTAACACTCTTCACTTTAGCTTCGGCTCTCTCCTTGTGCTGAAACTGTCCATACCAAAGTGACTAACAACTTAATATATGCTAAATCGAAGGGCCATTTCTCTTCTTAATTCTCCTCAATCTCTTGGCTTCTTTAAAACTGTTGACAACGATCTTCTTCTTCAAACCCACAGACTCCAAGACAGTACTTTCCTGGTTTCATACTAACTTTCTGGACACTTATTTATGGTCGTCTTCTCTGATGCCACTCCCTCCCCACTGCCTGTCTCAGTTGGTGTTCCCCAAAGCGGTTTTTGGTTCTCCTTTATTCTCTATTTACACTACATTTCTTGGTAACTTTGCTAACACTGCTGGATTTTTTATACCATCTATTTGCAGACTATACCTCTCCCGCCCGTCCTGGAACACGTCACAAACCGCCTCATATATATATTCAAAACTGAACTTCTCATCTTTCCATGCTCAATTAGTCCATCTCCATCTATCTTCTGACACATCAATGGAACATCTTTGAGATCAACCCATCAAGTTCGCTGCCTTAGAGTTATTTTTGACTCAGATTTTTTCTACTCACATCCAGTCTGTATCCAAATTCTGTACATTCCACCTTAAAAATATTGCCCTTGTTTACCCTTTTATAAACGAAAGATACAACTAAGGCACTTGTTCGTGCACTTATTTTCCGATTTGACTATTGCAACTCACTACTCAACTGCATTCCAAATTGCCCCTCTCCAGCCTATAATGAATGCTGCTGCCAGGCTCATCATCCTGACGGACTGTTACTAACATACCCCTTTGCAACCTTTCTATTGGGAATTTCGTGTTATGATGCAGTGATTGGTGTGCAAGGGCTTGTCTTTTTCCTGCATGGTTGTTTGTTGAAAACCAATCCAGAAACCTAAAGCACTTCAGCTTACTTAAATAAACACTGTAGCATTAGGAATACAAATGTTTATTTGTAACTCTATAGTGCCCTATTAACCATTTTGGTGATCAACGCCGGCTGAGAGGGTTAAAAGGAGAGTTTACTTAAATTTTTTTTCCCTGCAGTGCTGGTCTGCGGCCGGCCACTCTGCCTCGTTGTTCTCAGTCAATCCAATGCTTTCCTAAAGGATTAACCCCTTAACAATGAGTGACGGACGAGGTCCGTCACTCAGGGGATTGCCATAACGACGAGTGACGGACCTCATCCGTCACCCGTTAAAATTAAACCCCGGATCGCCGCAATGGTGCTCCAGTCTGCCTCTGTATTAGAGGCAGACCGGGAGCACCCGATAGTGCTGCCAAGCATGTCAGAGCGAGCACATGTGCTTAGTATACTCACCTTCCACCTCCCTGCACTTCCTGGTTCTGTGTGAAGTGCAAGGAGACGGATGATCCTACCCCCTGATATATATATATATATATAAAAAAAAAAAAAAATTAATCTCACCCCCCTTTACCCATTTTAATTAAAAATTAACCCCTTCCCTGCCAATTGATCACTGACTACAGTGATAAAATGGCAGGGATTACATTTTACTGTCATCTGATTAGGGTTAATTTTTTTTTTATTAACCCTCGGGGGTTAAATTAACTGAATTAATTTAAATATTTTAAAATTATATGTTTAGCTAGCTGGGGTGGGTGGAAGTTAGTGGGGAATTGGTGTTAGGCTAACTAGGGGTTAACGTTAAAAGTTTTAAAATAAACTGTAAAAAGTTTAAAATTAAGCTAAAAAAAAAAAAAAAAAGTTGTAATAACGTTTAGGTAAAAAAAACAAAAACAAAAAAACACCCCCTTTACCCAGTCCAAATAAAAATTAACCCCTTCCCTACCAGTCGATCACTGCCTACAGTGATCAAAATACAGATCACAGTATTATACTGTGATCTAATTTTTTTTTAACCCCTGAGGATTAATTTTTAAAATTTATTTTTTAATCCTCAGGGGTTCAATTTATTTAATTAATTTAAATATTTTGCTAGCTGGGGTGGGTGGGAGTTATGGGAAAATGGGGAATTTACTGTTAGTGCTGCTTACTGCTAGTTAGGAGTTAACGGTAAAAAAAAAAAAAAAGCTTAGAAAAATGTTAAATCTGTAAAAAATTGTTTTAAGAAAGTTTAGGAAAGTTTAACAAAAAATTAATAAGCAAAACAAAAGTTTAAAAACTAGTTTTTAAAAGTAAAAAAAGTTTCAAAAAGTAAAAAAAATACATTTAAAAACGCTCATTACCACTACACCTGGAACAAACTAGAGGAAAAATGATCCCACGCTAAGGTTCAAAATATGCCTTTTGAATTACCCCAGGGTGTATTCTTTAATAAATAATGTGTTTGTGGGGAAGTTTCAATAACCAACCGTCTAAACTACTCCAAATTGGAACATGGACACAGCGTAAAACTTCAAAGTTAGAAAAAAAACTGAATGGCTGCGTCTCAAATGTGCCCCTTCAACATCCACATATACCTGGCAAAAATACATACGGTGGTATTGCTGTACTCAGCCGACATAGCTGAGCAACATATGAAGTATTATACAGTCGTAGCACACATAAGGTTTGCAAAATATACTGTGCAAACTCACTTTGTGTGTCAAAAAGGCAGAAAAAACACTTATTACCACTACACTTGGTACAAACTAGCGGGAAAATGATCCAACGCTAAGGTTCAAAATATACCTTTTGAAATACCCTGGGGTATCTACTTTAAGAAATGGTAGGCCTTTGTGGGGTAGTTTGAATTTAAACCCTGCTAAGATGCTTGGAAATTGCACATACGCCCAGCTTCAAAATTCAAAGTTCGGTAAAACCTGATATGGCTTGGTCTCCTATCTGGCACTGTAGCTTCATGAAATAGTGCCAAAGACATATAGAGGAAAAAAAGAGAGAAAATGAACTGGAAGACCACCAGAATGTGATATAAAGGTGGAAAACCTGTTCATTCACAAATCTATACCTCTCAAAAAAATAAATGTACTATATACAGAGGGTTCTTAGACCTTTAATGGAACAAAACATGCATATTTTAATTATATATATAGCTGGCTATAAACATTGCCAGAAAGTGGTATTTGGAACCACTTTCTGGCAATGTTTATAGCCAGCTATATATATATAATTAAAATATGCATGTTTTGTTCCATTAAAGGTCTAAGAACCCTCTGTATATAGTACATTTATTTTTTTGAGAGGTATAGATTTGTGAATGAACAGGTTTTCCACCTTTATATCACATTCTGGTGGTCTTCCAGTTCATTTTCTCTCTTTTTTTCCTCTATATGTCTTTGGCACTATTTCATGAAGCTACAGTGCCAGATAGGAGACCAAGCCATATCAGGTTTTACCGAACTTTGAATTTGAACTTTGAACTTTGAATAGATTTGTGAATGAACAGGTTTTCCACCTTTATATCACATTCTGGTGGTCTTCCAGTTCATTTTCTCTCTATAGTTTATGTCGGGGTTAAGCCCCTTATACCTCTTGTAACCTTCACAGAGTTTGGGGAGTTGAGTTATTTCAACACCCTATATTCTCTGTCTCTTTTTCTGTTAGTGCCAAAGACATACAATGGGGGTGTCATTTTACTCAGAAGACTTAGCTGAGCATAATTTGGGGGGGTTTGAACTTAGTGGCACATGTGTTATATACAAAATGCCCAGCAAAAATGCAATCCATGTGTAAAAAACGCACAAAATTATTTTTTACCACATACTTTGGCATATATTAGTGAAAAAATGGGGGCATGTTTAGGTACAATATGCACCTTATGAGATACCCTCGAGTGTCTACTTTTACAAATGGTAGGCCTTTATGGGCTTTTTTGAACAGTCAAACTGTTATAATGCCCCAAATGGAAGCATAGGCTCATTAAATCCATCTCTCAAAATTCTACTGTGAATACTGAAAAGAACAGGCCTCCTATATGGCACTGTAGCTTCACGAAATAGTGCCAAAGACATACAATGGGGATGTAATTTTACTCAGCAGATGTAACTGAACACAAAATAAAACTTTGTACAGGAATAACACACACCAACTTTACAAAATACACATGAGAATTTCTTTTTGTTATAAGTTTGTGTGCCAAAAACAAAAAACCCCCACAATTTTACTCCAATATTTAGCAGAGGTTGGGGGTTGAAATGGCTATGTAGAAAGTGTCAAAACAACCCTAGATAAATAGCCTGTGATGTCTACTTTCTATAAATATATACCTTTGTTTGGCAATTTTTTTTTTTTTTTTTTAATTCTTTATTTAGGTTGTGCATGAGTTAACAAGCAGATTTGCAGTGCCACGATAGCAAGTGCAAACAAAGCAATAAACAAAGGAAAACAACAGTGTGGCTTAATATACATTGCACATTTTCTTTTTTATAATAGAGAAGTATTCAGTAGGCTAGTGATCAAGGTCTAGGCTAAGCTTTTCATACATTGTTATGTGGGGCTTTGCTATCTAGACTGATAATAGGTCAGTGCGAGCATAATAGTAACAATACAACATGCTTGGGTTTGAGCTATATAACATGTGGGTGCAGTTCGTATATATGTATACTTAAAGCTTAGCTGAGCAGTGTTTGCGTGAAGGTAGAGTGAGATTGGATAGGTGATGCTCAACGGCTCTAGATTAGGTAAATTAGTGTGTTTGAGGAGTGGTAGCTTGTGTTACAGTGTGGCAGAGGTAGGTCTGTGTGTGGAGCCTGGACATGGTGTGCTATATATAGATATGCTGTAAGGTGCTAAAGAACATATAAAAACATTGCTTCATCTTGCCTATACGTCAAGGTAGCATCTGCGTAATCTAAGCATAAGTATTTTCTGCATTATCAAGGGTTAACTGGTCTGATTCAAATAACTGTTAACACCACTGCTTTTGGCGGCATGGTTTTGGAGTAACTAGTGCAGCCCATCAATGATGTAGGCATTATAAACAGAACTGATAACGATTATAAACATGCTGAAATATAATGTCAGACTATACTGCGAGTGTGTCTCTGGGTCTCGGCGGCAGTCGCTGGGAGCCCAGGCAAACACATGAGGGAGGGAACACAAGATCAGGTTCAAAATACCACCGTTTGAGGCCAATCTGGGGTGCATTCGTGTCCTGAGGTCTTTTGGCTGTCCGGTAGCTGTTTGCCTTAAGATCAGCCTATGCCCATTTAGAAGAGTCCCAAAAGCTGCAATGATTGTGACCTGCTGTAGGAATGAGGGGTAAAGGTGCGTGTGGTCCCCGTGTCCTGGGGCATTGTGCCTGTAGTGGCACATAGAGTCCCTTTCGCGTTTCCCACTGCTCGGCACTCCTCAAGGCTTTGTCGCGGGCCGTTGCGGCTCCTGTACAGTCTCTCTGTTGCGGTCTTCTTGTCGGGCCTCCCGACCCGTCGGCTCACCATTAGTTTCTGTTCTGGCTTGCTCTGCCGGGTCTCATGCTGATCGTGTGCTTTTAAGGTAGGTTGCTCAGACCAATGCCCCTTAAGTACCCACGCGGTCGCAATTAATGGCCTTGGTCTGCTGCTGTTTTTGGTGAGGCTTTGGGTGTTAGGCCCCCCGATTGCCCTTTGCAGGCGACGGTTGACTGCGTGTTTGTAGTTGGGGTTGGGTATCGTTACTCTCGGCTTATCAGCTCGTTGTGGGCCCCATTGTGAGTTATAATCAGGAGCGTGGGGTCTCATGCGAGCCTCCAATTTCTTCCAGAAGGCATCGAAGATTTTATTCAGTCGGAGTTCTGTTTCTAGCTCCACGCTGTCTGGGCCTGCAGCGTAAAGTACATCCGCCATTTTGAGGTCTTCTTTATTGTTAGGCTCAGGCATCTGCGTCTCTGTCTCCCTCTCCTCGTTCTGCTGGGGAGTTGCATAGGGGCAGACCGGGATGACCCCCACCGGTCCATAGGGGGGGGAACGGGTGTTTTGAGTCACGTTTCTTGGTGCTACTGGTGGCGAGATGGCGGCCGTCCGTCCCGCACCCACCATGCGGGTAGGCCTCATCTGTAGGACCAGCGTGTACCGGGGCGGTTGTCGCTTGTTTGGTATCATCGTGTGTGTCCCGGTGCCTTCAGTCTCTTGATGGCCCTTGTGCAGCATAGTGGTGCCGTTTTTTGTGGCTTTTTCCACGATTTACAGTGCTGTTCGGCAGGAGCTGCAGAGGTTTGCTTCCTCTCAGTCCTGCAGTCAGGCCCCGCCCCCAATTTTGTTTTCTTTTATGGCTATTAAGGATACAAGACAAACATACCAAATTCTAAAATCGCTCCACATTAAAAGTTTATTTTACTCCTTGTGCTTTGTGACCTGTAACTACCAAAAAAACCTGAAAATCCCAGACACATTATATATTCTGTAAATCAGAACAACTAAATGAATTTATTTTTAATTACTTTCCTTCACCTGCACTAATTATGCACACATTATTCCAAAAACTGTAAAAAAAAAAATTTCTGTATTTTTTATAATAAATAAGCATTTATATATATGTCTTACATCAAATTAAAGCGCTTTGTGTCCTTTAAAAAACGATATATAATATGTGTCGGTGCAATAAATTAGTAAAATGCAAATTGCAGTTGAACGCAAACAGCAAAATATGAAAAAAAATGCTGTTGTCATTAAGTGAAAGACAAGCTTCTGAAGCTCTGTCCTTAAGGGGCTAAAGGAAAGCATTCAGAGACTACTGTACATGAGCGCAAAACACAGTTTACATATAACCCTAAAGAAAACACTCGGAAAAATACACCTTTGGGGGGGTATATGAAAAAAATATTATCTACTAAACTGTTAAATAAAAATTTCAACGGAGTGTTCCTTTAATGTTGTACCAGTGTGTAATGTAAAGTATTGTATAATAAAAAGGGATATGCAGACTTTATACCTTAATGCACAAAGAAAGCACTGGCCTCTTTTGCCTTCTCAATAAAGGTCATTAGCCACTACTTAGTATCAGGGGTAAAGAGGCACAAAAACTGGCTCCTACATAGGTTGACACAATGATCCTAGTTTCTGTTGGCCCAGGATTAATCTGCCACTCAGATGAAGCCTTAGCCAAATATGATCAGTAATATTTGCTAGAAACTGCAAGGAACACATGCAACCATCACAATTTATTTGATTAGCGCTAAAAATTGATTTCATACAAGAAAAATTAAAAGTTACATTATTTGAAATTCTTTAATTTGGAACACATTCTTGAGACCACAGTTACTAAATACATAAAAATGCATTAAAAAAAAAAAGGATAAACACAAAATGTGTAGTACAGGACACTTCCTGCTTAGTACTGCAGGAAGCTGGACAATCAAATAAACAGATTATACATATTTTGATTGAATTGTGCATATGAAGTCCAATATAGCATATTTCATTCTGGTTTAAAATAAATTAAACACCCGTTACCTTTCACAGACACCATGTTAAATGTGATAAAATCAAAAGTATAAAACAGATGTCAACATTTAACAATAATTAAGCTATATAAATATAAAAAGGAATTTGTAAATTAGAACAATTTCTTCAGCAGGTAGCAGAACCAGTATTGTACAGTGGAAACCATTTTTTGTAAAGAAAAAAAAAAAAATACTGCAAGAGCATAAAAATAAATATCATAAAAAGCATAAAAAGGCATGTAGTAGCCCAAGTCCGGCTTAGGAACATTGTTTGTTTTCACAAGTATAGGACGATCACTCATACGACACATTCAAACACAAACACACCAAGACTGTTCCATGGTATGAATAGCTACATTTAAGCTTTTTCTTTCTTTAAGATTTAGATGTAGAGACTTATCTATTACTATTAAAAAAAATAAAAATACAACAGCTATGGTTAATGTTGGTTTAAGGGTTATTTGTGGATAATTCAAAATGAATGTCAAATGTAATTTTATTGGCTGAGTGATTCAGCCATTGTATATGTTTCACAAAGATATTACATCAGATGAGGGCCCAATTATTGACACAAAAGGGAGAGACGGTGCTAATGGCATGCTGGCACTATTACCAATACAGTATTTTCTATTTCCTTTCTCTATCCTAAAGACTTTTTAAAAATATATTTACACTATGACTACTCTATCTTGATTGTGCTTCCCCAAAGTTATTGAAAATGCTATGAAGGATGCCATTTTCCATGATTAAACATACATTGCAGTGCCCAAGGCTGCGTACATATAGTACGAAGGATGCAGTTAGGAATCAGAGACTAAACTACCCAATACTAGGCTCAACCATTAATACATCTGACTTAGCATGCACGTATCTTGCATGTGTAACAGATCAGCTTTTGGATCTCTGAAGGTTCATAGACCCAGGAAGGTGCATGTTTTGCTCTGCATCTACTGAAGATCCAAGAGTTGTCCTAGATTCACCGCTAAAATATGACAACTGTTTCTTTCGTTCTAAGTCACTGCTATCACAGATTGTAAACTCTGAATTAGGTGGACTATTACAGAATTAGGAAAACATCTACCAATTAAAAATACATTACCCACTCTGTAATCTGCATATCACAATCAGAGAGGTGTGTGCTAGAACACTCTTTGGGCTTTCAAGGAGTCAACCGTAAAAATGTATTTTTTAAAAAAAACAAAACAAAAAAAACCAACAAAACACTTAAAAAAATAAAATAAAATAATAATCCTTTAAAAAAAACAAAACTATTGTTCAAAAATCCCGACCAAATAACAGTAAGAGAGAGGGAGCAGTAATGCCTAGATAGGCTCGTATGAAACTCTACATTGCATTTTAAAGAAATTTTAAAATGCATTTTAAAGAAAGAAGGCAGGACTGCAGGAAGAAACAGAAGGAAAAAAAAAAAAATGTGCGTCACAACATGAAAGGGTTAGTCAAACCAAAAAAAATAAAAAAAAATCAAGCTTTAATAAAACACTGTTTTTGGTCAGAGTAAACGTTACTATCCTGGTTGCACACCTTAAAACAAAACTTGCATTTCAGCATCAAGGCCATGTTTTTCCGGCAGCATGATCCTCCTCTGGTGACATCACGCCCCCTTGCTTAACGGGGGAGGATGTCAGTGAAAATGGGCTTATGTGAGGATTTTGGTGGCACGAACGAGGGATGTAACGGTCTGCTGCCATTATGCTGTGTGTGCAGACGATAGACACAAAACTGTCTTTATAACATTAGCCAGCTGGGATTTCTTGTTCTTGGCTGGCTAATGAAGCTATAATAATACCGACTGAGGTGGAGTTATACCTCCGCCAGCAAAGGAATATATCTATGTGCAGCATTTCATATTTCTGCATGGAGACACTGAACTTTCCTCATAGAGATATATTCATGTATTGATTCAATGCATCTCTCGGAGGATGCGGATTGGCCAAGGTTGTGTTTGGCTTGTGCTGGGTCTTCCCCTGTTCTGACTCATTGACATCTCAGCCAATCCAATGCTTTCCTATATGAAAGCATTGTGATTGGCTCAGACCACCACTTCTGATGATGTTAGCCAAGCAGGCAGATCATGGGCAGAGCCAGCACCGGGAGACTGGAATAAAGGTAAGATATTTAGGGGAGAAAGTGGTCACTATAGGGTTCAGGAATACATGCTTCTATCCCTGACCCTAAAAAGTTCCTTTACGTTTGCAAATACAAGAAAAAGTGAAATGGTAATAGATGTATATGCTCTACATCAACATTAGTCAATTTGCACCTTTGTAACCATTTGGTGAACTTTAATACCTAGAAGATTCCCTACATTTTCTTTTAATTTTTTTTTTTTTTTAAAGGTTATGTGACCTGCACACACTTGAACAAGTGATAATTTGGAACTTGGTTATCTAAAGTAAGAAAAATCCCACAAGGGTTATTGGTTGTATTTCATCTCACTTTCTCCCAATAGAGTGGAGACATAGATGCACACACTCACCTGAATGCAACCTCCTACCACTAATAACCTCACAGGTCTAGCCAAAACATAGCTGATCTACACTGGTGGAAGGATGAACACTTTCCTTGGTATTTTGTGGCAAATAATGATAATCTACAGTTGTAGTAAAGGTTTAATCATCTTTAAAGTGGTAATGGACTAAAAACTTATTTTATACATTTATTATTTAAAAACAGTTAAAGAGAAAGAGTCTATTGTTTGGTAAATATACACACAAAAAGTTTTGTATTGTGCGAGCAATCCAAATAATTCAACTCGCAAGTGACATTTCTTGAATAAATAAGATATGTGAAGTGTTTATCTCGTAGGTGACCGAACTAAGCTTCTCACACCGATAATGCATGGAGAAAAGCTCAGTTTTACATACATTTAGAATGGAAAATCTAGTTAAGCAAGCCTGATCCACCATATGGGAAGCTACCCACAGTCTAAATCTGTATTGCTTATAAGAAGAAAAAGCTTATACATTTTTTTTTTTTTTTTTAAATCGGTTAGACTGTATAAAATGTATAAAACTCCACAAGACCATTACTAGAAGCAATGCAACCAAAATAAGCATGTGTTTTCCCCCGCATATTAAACCTCTTTGGCAAAATATAGCAGACAAGTTGATCCAAGAATGTTGTGGTATATTTACCAAGATGTTCTGAAAAAAGTGACTGCCACAGTCTGCCAAATAAACTACCATACTTCATACTACCACCAAACACTTCTACGAATTATTGGACCCTTGTATTTTAAAGAAACTCTTATGTGGATTTCTCCTCTGAGAAATGGACAGGACTTTGCTTAAGCTATCTCTTTTTTGTCTTCTTTGCATCCTTTCCTCCTTGTTCCTCTCTGGTCTCTGCCCTTCCCCAAATCATAGGACGTGCTGCTTGAGATTCACTCCATTTATATATTTAATTTGGATGTGAAGTTGTCATTTGTTTTCTTTGATTTTTGCTGTGCACCCAACCATTCAGCAGCACAATTATCATTTGCTAAAGAACCCGCGTTGATCTGATCACAGTCTTATTATTCAGGGCATTCAAAAATGGTTTCTATTGGCTTCGGGAATATAACACGAATTCCTGTCTCAAGCAATTATTATCAAGGCTATTGACTAAAGTGAGAATTCAAAGAGCATTTCAAATTTAAGACCAGAATAGTTAAACTAAAGATAATTTTTCAAATTTGGATCAATTGACATAAAAAATTAAATTCACTTTGAATTCTGACTTTAGTGAATAGCTCTGTATGAGTTACTACACTGTGTGTGAGATTGCCCCCTTATTTGATGGAACATTTGTGATTCACTGTTTTATTTTTCCGTGTAATATTTTCAACTCAACTAGATTGTAATGAAATTAGAGAAGAAAAAAAAGTTAAGATTGAATGGGAAATTGAGGTGGAAAACAAACTGTAGTATTTCAATGGATCACCTGTCAGACTAAACTGGTCAGGTGAAAGAAAAGAAAATAAGGGAGATTTAACAAAGTGGCATAACGTTTTAAAAGATGGAACAGTCACCATGGAAACCAACAGGCACATCCCACTGATATGTGCATCACCTCTACAAATACACCACACTGCTTTGATCACATGTTGATGAATTTCCTTTACAGTACCTCAATGAGTACATGCATTTAGTTTAGTGAAGAAAATAGCAACAGATCTTTTCACAGCTTAGAGGCATTTAAAAATAATAATAATTCTAACAAACCTCTCAAAACACATCAATATATACATAAAGCAGTTACCCAGAGGCATACAATGTGGTATTTAATAAAGTTGGACGAAGCTATAAAATTTGGTTAATTGCCTTCATATACTTGTTTCTGCTTAAGTTCAGTTATTTAAGCCATTTAGTTCTTGGATACGTATTGGCTGTAACGAGGTCATATGATCAAGAGTAAGCTGCCAATCAAGTTGGTGCATTAGTATTTAAAAAAAAAAAATAAAAAATAAACCCCACAAACAACAACAATAATAATAATAATAATAATAATAATAATAATAATAATAATAAGGGATTACCTTTTTGTTACTCATCGTTGGGATGAGAATAATACATACAATTTAACTTGAAACAGGAGACATCAAGTATAAATATTCCCTTATAACTGCCACCTTGTTCGTAAAATGGCCATCCTATATGCATCTTTACTAGCACGGAAAATGCACACATACTTGCAATATGTAAACATTTTTTGGTATGCTAATACATTATACATACGTTGATTTCAGTGACTGATCAGAGATTGTCTGAGATCTCATAGCTGTTCCTTAATTTCAGCAATCACCGTTGATGGTTTGGACCCAGGAAGACCAGCATAAAATATAAATGACATATTACACACACACACATACATACATACATACATACATACATTTTTAATGCATTATCTACATAATGCATTAGAAGAAGTGTCCCTCTAACTGAATTAATACAAAATCCTATTTAGTGACTAAAAAAAAAAAGAAATATCCAAAGCAAGCTCTGGTACTGTAAAATGTGCACAAGTTGTATCAATATACCTAATTTCAAACTTTCTTGTCGGTCCACTTTTCTACCCATCATAATTCCAACTCTCCAAAAAACAGCAGATCCTTAAAACACTGGCAGGTTATGAGCTGCTGCGCCTGAGGTTTGAATTCTGCAGCTGCAAATGTGCCAGGACAGGGAGCTTGGCTGCTAGATGTTTGGAATAGAGTAGAGGCCATTCCAGGTTACAATTTCCAATGATTTCTCCCTGAAGAACAGAGACATGATAACTGAAATATAGGATAAATACCAACATGCTCAACTTGCTCTAGATCAGCTTTGTTGTTCTTGCTTTTATGTCTTTTTTTTTAATTTGGTTTGCACAATTATAGAATAAATACACAATTACTTTAACTCTCAAAATTGAATCTCTTACTACTCCCTACTACAGTTACATAGCTCTTGTAATTCACAGTCACCTAATACTTATTTTCCCCACAATTATCCCCTTTCAATTTAAAAAAAGCATAATCTAATATTTGAGATTTTTGGCTTAAAGAAAAATAAAAATATGAACGTCCCTAGTTCCATTAACTCATTGATTGACTCACTTTGTCAAACAATGCAAGCACATGACATTAAATACCCACATTAATGAAGCTTCACAATTCTATACACCTACATTGGGGGGGAAAACCTGAACGTCCCTAGTTCCATCACCCAACGCATTGATTGACTAATTTTGTCTAATTTAAGGATTGAAAATGTAGTAGTCAGATCCTGTGACAAACAATGCAAGAACATGACATTAAACACCCACATAAATCATGCTTCACAATTCTACACACCTACATTGGAAACAAAAACCAAACACGAGTTATACATAGATAATCCAGTTGCAGTGAGGTGAAAAAGATCAGGATAGGAGGAAAGGAGGTGACCGAGTGGACATTATGCTTATTGCCATTGCTGCTGTCTAAATGTATTATGTATTTATGTGATATATGCCTGCATATGTCAAAAAGGCTGTATGAAGTCATAAATACAAACAAGGACATTTTTTCCATATTTGCATAACAACCACTTAATGATTAAACAACATTCAGTCAAACAATTGTTGTTGGATTGCAATAATTATGTCATGCCATAAGATTCTATTGTTAACATTCCTCTCTAGAATGTAAGCTTTTTTGAGCAGGGCCATCAATCTCCTATGTCCCTATGCGTCCAACTCGCCTTGTTGCAAATAGTTGTCTGTTAGTCCACCCATTGTACAGTGCTACAGAATTTGTTGGCACTTTACAAATAATAATAATAATAATAATGTAAGTCAGGGCTCGACAAATTTGCTTGGAATCTAAGAGCTGTCCGGTCACCTAAACAGACACACTCACTGACAGACATACATACACACTCCGACAGACACACACACACAAACACTCTTGTCAAATTTGTCCACCCAACCTCACTACCTTTCCCTGGGGTTCAGTGTGGTTGCTCTGATCATCTTCCTGTCCCTCGCGCACGGTTTATTGAGCCGGGCCGGAGTGATGTCATTTTCTCACTCCCGGCATCACTGGAGGGCTCACTGTGAGCTGCATGGCTCCGCACTCAATAAGCCACCTGCCAGGTTTCCAGTCACTACGGGGGCTGAAGGGGCTCACTAATCCCAGGCGCCAAGGCAAATTTCCTAGTCGCCACGGCACCTGGGGTTTATCGAACACTGAGGTAAGTAGGGGCATAATTATATAGTAGCTGGGAAGTCATACATGTATTGCAGTATCAAATTATAAACTCACTGTTTCATGAAAACTGTTCCTCTTGAGCCGTGTAGAAAGTTATTTATCTATCTGAATGGTAATGTCTGACGATTCATAGGAAGCTATAAAACATAGGAAGAGACATGGTCATGATAGACTAAGGTTTTCTGTCAGCTTCATTATCACTGAAAGACAGCCTGTTATATATGAGAACATGAACATATGGTTTTACTTCATCATTGTACCTGGATTTTCTTCGTCACTTGCCTCTTCATCCCAATGGTCCTCTCTAGATAAAAGTGGGTTTTGAGATTCACTAACCGTTCTCATCGGGAAGGAAAATCCATCACCAAGGCTTGGAATAGAAGAAGAGATTTCAGATCAGAAAGGGTGGTTAACAAAGCTGTAAATTTAAATCAGCATACCCATAAAAGCTGTAATATACAGTTACAACATGTAAATGTGATTTTTGTAAAATCGTTAAAACTTGATCATTTCAGCCATGGAGGCGGGGGCCAGCTGCGGTGAAGGCGAAAAGGTAAGCAAAACCTCCTTTTCAATGCAATCTGAGGGAGACCAATAACTTAAAGGGACACTATAGTCATCTGAACAACTTCAGCTTAATGAGGTTGTTCAGGTGAGAACTATAGCTCCCTGCAGCCTTTCTCATGTAAACATTGTATTTTCCGAGAACCAGAGGGACTTCAGAGTTGATGGAGGCATAATATGCCTCCATCTACTCAGATCTGCTGTCAGCAGAGCACAGGGCAGCACTGTGCACAGCATCCTATGATTAAGTATCTGCTCCCTCTGCATTCAGACACTGAACTTTCCTTATAGAGATTCATTGATTCAATTCATCTATATGAGGAGATGCTGATTGGCCAGGGCTGTGTTTGAATCATGCTGGCTCTGCCCCTGATCTGCCTCTTTGTCAGTCTCAGCCAATCCTATGGAGAAGCACTGTGATTGGATCAGGCTACCACATGTCAGCAGACTGCTTGTTTTTCTGAGTCTAACAGCATGCAGATTTACAGCTTCAGGCTTTAATAGAGTAAGATTTTGCTATATTTATGGAGGCATGAGGGGCCCAGGTGGCTAGATGGTGGTGTTAACACTATAGGGTCAGTAATACATGTTTGTGTTCCTGACCCTATAGTGATCCTTTAAAATATTAGTTTATCACTATAGTGTTAGGTTACATGTTTTAAAAAGGAATTTATAATGGTATGCAAAAACATTTAAGAGCGTAATTAGGTATTTTATTTCATTAGGATTTTTTTTCCACAGCCACAGGCTTATCAAATAACATAGCAGATTACACACAGTTCTAACAGACACTTACCTTGTGAACACTGGAATGAACCACAATCTCCAATGCTTTCCAAAAACCTGTGTAATGTTCCTCTGGACACCAAGGTTGAAGCCATTTTTGTCAGGACCACTCTGAAAAACTGGGACTGCAAACGCTTCTAAATATAGTACAAAAGAAGGAATTTAAATGAACTCTCATGAGCCAAAACAGGAGATATTCTGCAAAACCAAATGACTGAATATGTGTAGACATCATACTTCTTCACTTCGAAAAATTACGAGCACTGTAGTTTGGTTAGTGTAGTAGTGCTTTTTCCGTGGGCTGTCCTTTATGCAAAAGCAATAATATGTAACAAAATCTGTTACAGCTGGACACTCAAAGTATTATCAATAATTGTAAACTTATAATCAAGTAACTGGAGTCACAGTGTTCCCTTATTTATAAGTCTTTATCAAGACTTTTACATAAATATTTACTAAAGTAATAATTGTTGGGAATTTAAACTGAATTTAAAATGTAAGGTCCAAGTAGCCAAACAAGAAGCCTAACTGACTAGGACAATTTAGTCTAGTTGGGCTACTTTAGCCTTTCCTTTTAAGTTCACTTTGAAATAACTTATGCACCATTCCCTGTAAGACACAGCACACAGTACAGGATCCCTAATCTCAGGACAGAGCCAGAACATAGATGCCCTGGTCTGTCTGCCATAAGCTAGAGTAATGTTTGCAAAAAAAAAAAACGCTGTTATTATGTAGGTGTGTCTATTAATTTCTCTTTTCTCATAAGTTACAGTATAGAATTCCTAGGCAGCGCAAATGACATGGAAAAGTTTAGGTATTATAACCATGACTGTTCCATGATGGCATTCAATGCAGAACATTAGGTACATTGTTGTTTAATAACTTAAAAGCTATGAAATACATGATTTAAATCTAGGATAAATTGTTCTCATTCTTTAAGTAGGCGATAGCAGTTAAAGAGAACTTGACAGGACAGGTTAATTTTAAAATAGAAAAATACATCACACGCCACATAGAAATTCTAAGATGATGATACGACTGCATTTAAAAAACAAAAACAAAAAACAAAACAAAACAAAAAACTAAGCTTCTAAACCGACTAAACACAGCACTTTGTATGCAGTGCAACACTGGCATTATGTTAGCACACGTTGTACGTATAAAGCAACTAATTGGATAATTAAAGGATGAAAATTACTTAGGGGGTTTGTGCAGCTAGTGTGTGTTGCCAAAACAGCTTCTCATTACAACATTAGCTGCTGAGAGGTTATGGTGCTATGTTTCCCAGGTGTTTTAATAAGGATCAGAGAAAGCAGTGTTTGCTAGTGCCGAAATATCCAGGGCTGAACTGTGGAGCTGGACACTACTTGATCCGAGAACTTCAGAGGAAGGAAGAGCATTTAAATAATTTTTCTGCAGAAAGGGTTGCAGATTTATTTATGCAGCAGCTTCCTGCACTGCAGGCAGAACACAGCAGCACAGTAAACCATTTCTAATACTTTGAAGAGCGAAGCATAAAGCATGAAACCGATTCAGAGGAAAGGAATGGAGCTGGGAAGTTCTAGGCTCCCTGAAGGTCACATATTGGTATTTAAGGACAGGTTTGAAGCACATAAGAAAATAAACGTGCTCATCTTTATATTAAAGTATCTAAGCCAAGATATATTAACTTTCTTAACAGGCATGCTAGAAGGTATCCTATTTTTTGCACAATACGAATAATAGAATTTACCTCCTATTCCCAGAAGTACACCTATTTCTGTAGGCAATTGGAAACAGTCAGGTGAAGCACTTGTAACATATTTTTCCCTTGCCTTTGTGCTTTCCATAGGTAATTGTAAAAGGCAATTGTAACACAAGTGATGTTGCTAGCATTGTGACCAAGCTTAGCACTACAGTACTCATTCATTTATATTGATTGTCCAAAAATATTTAGGCATTTTCTGTAGATGTGAGTACTATAATGGGGAGAACCTGCATGCAAAGCAAGTGTTTTTGCAAAAAGTTTTCCTATTTTTCTTTTTCATTTTTTAAACAACACATATTATAAAATAAGGTTTACGGTAAGCCTGTAGTGCCCCTTTAAGTAATACACTAAAAGCAGCCAAATACAATTCTTACATACTTTAGGGCAATGATGAAATATAGTCCACCAGTGGTGTATTCTGGATAGTGGTCTTTTTTATAACATGGACCCAAATGATGCACGTGGTATTCATTTGGAGACCTATTCTTCAGTTTTAAAATGAGCTCATTTGCCCATTGTTCATATTATTTGTAAACACAACTATATTTATGTAGAAGAAAATATAACCGTCATTAGACTATATCAGTGTCATAAGAGTCTACATTAACAGTAAACAATATATGCTTTAAGTAAGGAACCTTATGATCGCTCTCTCATAAAGATTGAATTTCATCTAAGTACACAAGTTAAACAACAACTTACCCAGGGTGGTTCTGTTCATACCAACCAGCCAGCAATGATAGCCAAAGAGGAACATAAGGCTTATGAAGAACATGAGCGATACGAAGAGTAAGAAAAGGACATGGAATTTGGCTCGTCCATTGGATAACTCATCCTGTGGCAAAGAAGAAGAAAAGAAAAAAAAACAAAACAAAAAAAACAACAACTCATCAACGGTGCTAAAAAGTTTAGTTTTCTTTTTTTTTTTTTTTTAAAACTGGAATATTAGAAGCAGTAAGGAAAAAACAATCCAGGGGAACCTTTACAAAGGGAAAATCTGGGGTAAAGTTGTACAAGTGCTGCAATCAGGTTGGTCAATTCATTAGTTTCCAAGTTGATTATATCCCTCTTAACAATGTTGCTGCACAAATTGCTCATGATCCATAAACTCATTGTAAATAAATGTACAATTTAGTTTTTCACTGCTTTAATCTATTAGTATAAAAGTGTATTGATCGCCATTAATGTATCATCATGTATAATCACATAGCTTGGAAAATACTGGAAGGAGAGGAGCATTGTTCTGTAATGGGCTATAAACGTCAATGTCTTGGACATGCTTGCAACACAAATGTTCTAAAGATTTCCTATGAGGACTGGACAGCAAACATTCCACAGACTGCAAAAACTTTTAGGCTAAAGGGACACTTCAGGAACCAGGACAACATCAATCCATATTAATGCTAAACTAAATTGTGCAGCAAAACCTAAATTATTCAGATTTTCTTTAAAATTCCAACAAAATATGAACCACTAAATGCAGCTCAAAATACCACAGTGTTCAGAGTCATCTAATGCAGCCTAAAGTGGTCAGCTGTCCCGAAAACAATCTGTTAATGGCTGCCAGCAGCTGTGTCTTCTGCCTCTAAAGAATTTTTTTTATTTTACATCTATACCACTGATCTCAAACTCTGGTCTCAGATGTTGATGGCATACAACTCCCAGAATTCTGTGAATGCAACAGATGTCTAGAGGAGCATAGGGATTGCAGTTTAGCAACATCTGCAGTTGGATTTGGAGATGACTGGTCTAGAGTGTCACATCCTGCTCTTTACAGAGCTTTTTAACTATTGTTTAAACGGTGCTAGTTTCTGCCACTCCTCTGCCCTCCTGTGAAGTATGACTGCAATACAGGTAGCAGGCAGGACTCACATGCAATAGGTAGGTTGAGCACTGCTCTACCTAGCTTGTTAAAAAGCAAATAAAACTAAACTTTACAAATAAACTGACTAGTGATGTCCCGAACGGTTCGCCACGGACTCCAGTCAGCAGACACATTCCAGCCAATCAGCAGCAGACCCTCCCACCTCCTGGACAGCTCACTAAGAATGCAGCTTCAAAATGGATGCTGTCCAGGAGGTGGGAGGGTCTGCTGCTGATTGGTTGGAATGTGTATGCTGACTGGAGTCCGCGTCGAACCGTTCGCGGCAAACCGGCGCGAATCGTTCGCAAACTGTTCGGGACATCACTAAAACTGACATAAAGCAGTCTCTTGCCAAGTGACACACTTAATATTTTAGATGCCACTGTGGACGGATTGTGCTCTATTGCAATTCTTTCACATATTTTTCTTCTTCTTAAATAACTAGTATATATTAGTAAGATACATTTACTGAGAAGATGCATGTGGATGCCAAAGCAGCACTGAGTGTGATTTCAATTTCAATGTCATGTGTAGCTATTCAGAAAGCGTAAGTGCAGTTTTTGAGATGCAGGAACTGTATGCAATGTGGATGTTTTGTGTGAGATTCATGTGATTTCAGAGTTCTATGTGTGAAGTGAGGAGGATGATGGATTCCACTGGAGTGACTGATGGGTGAAAGCTTGTGATGCAGGTACTAGTTGGGTGGATGATAGGTACCGTGTGGGTACTGTCTGTGAGGGGAATGCCATTATGGTGAATAACCAGTGCAGTGAGATATTGGTGCCAGAAGAGTGACCTGTGGCTGCATTGTGTTATGTGGATACAATAAGAAATATAAATGGCTATTGTCAGTGATGTGAACCCTATGAACGTTTATGTAAGTTCATTGGTTGATGGATGCGGTATAAGTAATGTGCATAGTAATTCTAAACACTTCCTGTAAAGATCTACTGTTTACATTTTCTCATATCATCACAGTTAATAGCTTGCTAGACCTTGCAGGAGCCTCCTGTATGTGATTAAAGATTAGTTTAAAGAGTAGGAGATAAACGTCTAAAGTAAGTTAACATCTGATTGAAAATGAAACCATTCGGTTTTCATGCAGGCTGTGAGAGTCACAGTCAGGGGAGGTGTGGCTAGGGCTGCACCGACAGAAACAAAAGTTATTTATCTCCTAAATGGCAGAGAATTGAGCAGTGACCCTGCAGAGGCATGATCTATACACTAAAACTGCTTCATTAAGCTAATGTTATTTGGTGACAACACTGTCCCTTTAATTGCTCAGCACAGACACAAGTCAATATAAGCACCCATATATACGATTTTCAAACATAAGTGCTTTTTATGTGAATGCATTGTTAGTAATACTCCCATACCTCATTGATCTGCTAAAATGGGCAGGCAGCATCATGGGAGAGAACCTACAAAGATCTATATGGATATATTCTTTATTTATTCTTAATGTATTACACATATAATGCATGTAGGGGGGGTAACACAAAATGCTGAAATTAAATACTTACTGTCCAATAGAGTAGGAAGTATTTGAAGACAGTAGAAGCAATGTACAGGCAATACAGCATTGAATATGCCAAGAACAGGAGGAAGAACTTGTAGTTTGAATATCCAATACAATTGTTCACCCTGGGAAAGTAATGGTTTCAATTAAAAAACTCATTAGAATCTACCAAATAATGTTTTTGTGAAAAAAATGAATGGTATATTGCGCTGAACAAAACTGAAGACCAATATGACACATATACGGGTAAGAAACCCAAAAAGTCATGTTTTCATAAAAACAAACACTCACAGCACACATGCAAACTATAAAAACAAAGCATAGTCGTAATTCATATCAGCCTTCTCCCAAGTACACACAGAGAAATAACACATAATAAGAAATAAAAATGAAAGTAATAGTGTATTTTAAAAAGAATAGTCATAAAAAAAACTAGCAAAAAATGCATATTGGTAGGACTGTGTACCCAAACAACAATCACATTATTATTTTTTTTCCATACTCTGAATTTCATTAAGTTTTATTTCTTTTAATACATTAATGCTTTAATGTTCAGTTTATAATTATGAAATGCATGTAGTCAGAAGAAAATAATGGTCCAAGCACCCCATCAATTTAAGCAGTTTTATTGGCCATGAACAGACATTGCAACGTTTTGGCCCATAGTGGGGCCTTTGTCAAACTTGACAAAGTCCCCTTTGTGGGGCAAAATTCTGCAATGTCGGTTGATGTCCAATAAAGCTGCTTAAATTGAAGGAGTGCCTGGACCACCATTTTCTTCCGATTACATGATATTGAGGGATTGCCAGCCCTTGTTGAAGAGCACCCTATTAGTGTTTATCCAAGTGTGGCTTCCTTTTCTAGTGTGAATTATGAAATGCAGAAATGCTTGTGTCACTAATAAATATTTTATAAGAATTCAGAGTCCTGGACTGAATGGGTAAGGAAATATAAATAATGTAGTCCATAATAAACTATATGATTACCTGTTCTTCTAATGGTCTTATAATGAATTGTTGACAGTATGTCCCCCTTCACTACCCTGATAGATTCACTTTCCAATTTTGTGTCATGGGCATAAGGTTATACCAGCTTTTATTTTGTCCTCAAGTGTTAGACAAATGCCAGTGAATATTACACTCTGCACTTACCATGGACAATGATGATCCATCTTTAGGATACACCTGTGACAAGAAACAAAGTATTCACCATGATTTTGCTAAAGGTTAAGCAGAAACAAATGCAATTATATCTCCAGGCATAGCCCCATTGATATCTGACAAAGTGATTTGTCAAACTGGCTATTTGCAGGAATATGTAACAATGCAACAGTGTTAATGTAAACTGCTAATGCTAGAATATCAGAGATAGACAGTACTTGTATGCAATGTATAAAAATAAAAAACAAAAATCAGTACATGAAAATTATCAACAGGACTTCCCTAACAAAGTAACCTTTTATGATTTCAACAGATAATAGAAAAAAAAAAAAACAATATTGGCTTATAGTTTGTTAATCATTAAATTCCAAGTTTTCATGCTAAACGAGAGCAGACTTTTCACTGGGAGAGAGAACACACATCAGTTAAACATGGGAGGATTAATTGCGTGGCATGCCTGTTACACCGAAAGTACAGAGCATTACACAAGCAAGTCAAGGTGATTACATACATGCCACAAACGGAGCAGTGGTGGCAACGATCAGGTTTCACTACTTGGCATCTGTCACAGAAACGTACAGCTGTAAAACAAATGACAGACAGGATTAGCACAGAATTTCCAAGGGTTCATGGAGTGACATGTTTAATAGTACTATAGAGAATGTGGTCTATTAGAACTGATTAATATGGAAATCTTTCTGGTTCTTACACATGCAGGTTAGTTTTACAAACGTTAGAGGCATCTATGATGGAAGTTACCAATGTGATTAAAATAAGAGTAACGTTGGCAAAAAAAACCATTTTTTATTTAATTTTTTTACAAATTCTAGTTTTTCCACCTGACAGCTGCTACATTTACAGTCAGCTAGCTTTCTTTTTTTATTAATAATTTGGGTCCAAAACATTGCCATATCCACACTGTGGGCTGATGGAGCTTTATTATGTAGTGGATACCCATCTGACAATTTGGATACAGACTACCTACATTGATGTTACCAGTCTGAACTGCAAATGGTATGTTTCCCCAAGTAATAGCAAAGTAAAAAATAAAAATGTCTGAAAACTCCTGAATAAGCAACTACACAAAGGATGCACTATTGAGTGTCTGTCGTATTTCAATACGGATATTATAATGTGGTCTTAATTAATTAAACACGGGACCAGGATGGAGGCAGAACACAATTGCAAACAATAAACTCATTTTTCAATACCCACTTATTTAAAAGTACCTTGCAACCTTTTTATCCTCTGAGAATGAAACTCCAAACTCATCAAACCAAAGTTATTAAGGTAACACAAGGTAATGCTTCCTTTGAAACCTAAATCACGCAACCTTCTTTATTTGGGCTTTGCTTTATCCTACCTTTTAAAATAGATAAGATCAGTGTTCATTTACTTCAAAGAAACATTAAACCTTGCTCTCTTGTTACATTGAATTACTCGCAGAGTATTTACTTGCTCATGTATCCATTTAGCAGTGATATCTCCATGAACAGTAATCCTCAAGCCGTCCAAATGTCTTATCTGTCCATCTTGAATTTACTGAATACCTGGCTTCTTATGGTTTAAATAAAAAAATAAAAAACCATGGTAAAACCTTAACTGCCTACATTGACATCTATTTTGCTGCTTTGTTCCAACTAGCTGTGCAAACACAGGTGTCCTTAAAACTTTCAAAGATACTTTTCAACACTGTAATTTGGACTACTTGTTTTAATTTTGCTTAATTAAAAAAAAAAATTCAAACTCAAAACAATGTCACCTTTACCCTCAAATTGTTACATGATTCACCTTTACCACTCTGACCATCTTGACAAGGCTTGTTCTATTGTTCAGGGAGTATCTACCGGTATTTCAAGTTTTAGACAGTTTGTACCTGTACAAGCCTACAGTATTATTCAATGCATATTTTTGGACAGAGAAAAAACTAATATATTCATCACCAAAGGACATGTTTACACAAACGAACTGAAGTTACAATGCAAAGCTATAATAGAATAATTAATACTTTGTTGCACTTTTCTACCTATTCTGCTCCGATACCATTGCTTCATTTGTATCCTTTTCTCTAATTTCTGTTCCCATTCAGCTACCTTATCATCTAACAACTTCTTGCGGTTTATTTCTTTAAACATAATGTAATACCACTCTTAATTACCCCATAAAAAATACTAACAATATTTAATAATTGACTGACAGGAGGGGGAGCGATGTGCAGTCGCTCCCCTTCTGCTGGTGACTCATAGATTGCAACCCCAGGAAGCTGCCTAGTTCACCTACTGGTAGTGCCGGACCAGTACAGAATGTACCATTATTTGTACAATGACTGTCACCTGGGCACTGCTGTGTGGGGACAAACTGAGCACAGTGATAGAGTTCGAAACTTTATTAAAACATAATGCAAACAAATAAAAAAAGACAAAAAAAATAGAATTTTTTTAGAAGTAAATAAAACAATAGCTATGTTTGCAAGTAGTAGAATTTAGTGGACATCAAGCTATATGTATAGCTTTGGTCATACTTCAGTGATGCCTAGCCTTGAAACACCAAAAAATTCAGAACTACATTTCACACAATGCTCAGCCGGCTTTATAACTAAATAAGCATCATGGAAAACGTGCTTCGCTACAGCTTGCATGCCAATGTTGGCCATCAATGTCCTACCCCAGTGGTTCCCAGACTTTTTAGGTTCAAGGCGCCCTTAATATTTCAGGATTTTTCCAAGGCACCCCAAGTAAAAATTTCTAGGTTGCAGATCTGTACAGCGCTGTGGCATTTACTGGCGCTATAGTGTAATGTACAGTGTTGGTGTTTGATGGGGTGCTTGTATATAGTTATTGTGTTTTAATACAGGGTGTGTTTGTGTGTAATGTTTGCGTTTGATTGCAGGGGTGTGTCTGAATGTAATGTTCACTTTTAAATGCGGATGTACAGTTGTGTGAAGTATTTGTGTGTGTATATATATATATATATTTTTTTTTTTAGTTTGAATGCAGTGGTGTGTGTATGTAATACTTGAGTAAGATTGCAGGAGTGTGCCTGTATTTTGTGATTTTTTAAAATATCTCCAGCCACCCTCCTGCCAGTTTACCTTATGTGCCAGGAGGGTGGCTTGGAGTCCTGCTGCTGGTGGGAGTGAAGGGTCGGGAGCTCTTAGTGCTCCTCTCCCGCTGCCTCCCTGCAGGATGCTGGGAGAAAGGGGCAGGCTGTAATTTCCTTCCACCCGGCTGACATTACAGGGGTCCGGTCCTGGTCTTAAAAGGACCGTGGCACCTGACCGGGCCCCTGTTCAGCAGTAATGTTTCACCCGTGCTATAATCATAGCACCGTGGAAACATTCCGCAGCACCCCAGTGTCCACATCGCAGTGCCCTAGGGCGCTGCGGCACACAGTTTGGGAACCGCTGACCTACCCTTTTCTAGGAAACCATACAGCTAGCAGGTTTAACCTCCAACGAGAATATTTCATAAAGGCCACCTGTTGCTGGAGGGTCCATGCACACTAACCATGGCTGAATTTTCATATGCCAATGGCAAGTGGGCAAGTGGAAATATTGTACCTTGTTGTAAAAATAATATTAAAGTATTTAAAACATCGAGGGTTTGACATTTTGAAAAAATACCTTGGAGTTTACATGTTCTCAATACCCAGGTTAAAGGACCACTATAGTGCCAGGAAAACATACACTTTTTTCCTCGCTCTATAGGGTCTTTAGGTCCCCCCCACCCTCAGGGCCCCCCTCCCGCCGGGCTCTAGGGGGTGGAAGAGGTTAAATTTACCTCAGCGCCGTGCGTTGGACTCTCCTCCTTCTCGTCATCGGCTGAATGTGCATGCGTGGCACACTGCTTTCCTATGGACGCTGGCATCTTCTCATTGTGAAAATCACAGTGAGAAGCGTCTCTAGCGGCTGTCAGTGAGACAGCCATTAGAGGCTGGATTAACCCAAATGTAAACATAGCAGTTTCTCTGAAACTGCTATGTTTATAGCAGGCAGGGTTAATCCTAGAAGGACCTGGCACCCAGACCACTTCATTAAGCTGAAGTGGTCTGGGTGCCTATAGTGGTCCTATAATGGTTTTCATTTTATTGACCTCGGTAGAGATAATAGTTGATCTTGTCCCGAATCAAACCTGCAAATGAGATACTGCATCTGGACTTCTGACTGTGGTTATATTTCTCTTGCTTAAAACAAGTCTGTGAAGGTTGCGAGGGACTGTAAAGACTGTAGTAGGATCTGGGAAAGGGAACATTTCCTCCAAGACCCATAAATGGAAAGTGATATACTGACCTCCACTCCCAGTCCTGGTGTAAACTGGCAATTTCCTTGCAAACTCCGCCAGTATTTGCTTCTGAGCGTCTGGACTTTCCTCATTATCATATCGCTCCTTTTCTGCATAGGACAGCAAAAACTGAAACCACAATTACATACAGAGTCACAAACAATCACCAAGCCTGAATTGGATCAGGGCCCATCTGAATCACAGAGCAGCACACAATATAACAAATACTATATCACTGCTCATACCTTTCTATGCTTTACAGGGTGAAGACTGATTTGAAAAACAAAAATAGACTTTTAAATTGCAACATTTGGTTGATTTAGAAAACGTCTTCAACTCTCCTAAAGTCCCAGGTTGGCTATTTTAAGCCTAAACGTTACAATTTACTTTTCAGTTTACTACAGTTTGGGGTTTACTTTAGAAGTGTTAGAACTTGGCTTTAATTGGTTTATAGGGGAACCGTCATTTCCTAGGGTTTGTATTAATATGTTTACTTATCCCTGTATTTAACAAATATGTATTTGTGAGGTGTGAAAAATAAAATTAAATGTAGAAATCCACATTAGCTCCCTGCCAATAATTGTTATAAGTGCCGTCAGCACAGAGAAAGGAGAAATTACATAATGGTTCTAATTTTCTCTTCATTTGCAATGTTTGTCCTTTCGTTGCCCTGTCTGAACTGGGTTACGATGTCATCTGAAAATGTTTTAATATAAATGTAAAAGAAAACTTAACATGTCATAAGTTATAGGTGAATTTCAGTGTTTTATTAATGTTGTCAAAGGGACAATCCCACCCCACATTGTGAGTATTACATAGAGAAACTCTTTATGACATATTCACATTGACTTTGTTGGAATTTCACTTAAGTTCTAATACATTCAAAAGAGATCATTATATAAAAAAAAATAAAAAAATAAAAATAAAAAATAAAAAAAAGGTACTTTGATGTATTTTTCCTCCACTTGACAAAAGGCAGAGCTATCACCATCAAAGTTTTATTCCCCCATAGTGACGGCAGTGGGAAATGGACATGGTCTCGCTGCCATGAGACAATATCTATGGAGTTTCCGGTTATCTTGTAGGACACAGACATCAGTGTTGCACGAAAATAGAGCACTGATGGGGGCTCCTGGAGGATAAAGAGCCTGTAGCTGAAGAAAGGAGATGGCGGCACTCGCAGGGGCAGCATTATACATTTATACCTCACCTATGCCGCACCCCCGGGCAACCACACACCATGCGCCTGTGTAATCATTGGAGATCCTTGCAAAATATGCAAAGACCCCAAAAGGTGGGAGAGCTTTAAGTCTACAGAATGTTCTTTCACAAAACTGTTTTGGGCACGACGCCATCATGGAAACTATCATATACTTTGAGACACAACTCTATCTTTCACAAAAGGCTTCTTACCTTTTTACTTGGTTGCTTTGGGGGAGTAAAAACTGCTTTCCAGTATGTCCAAATAAAGATCAGAAAAACAGCATGGAAAATGATAAGGTATATAACTATGGAAAGAAAAAAAATAAAATAAAAAAAACAAAAAAATCAAGATAATTAACAAGACACTAGTCTAAGACAAGCAAAGACAACTTTATTGGCAAATGTGCCAAATAAACATTCCAATGACTTTCCCTCACAGAGTGCCTACTGGCTCCTATACCGTTTTACCCTGGGAGCAGCACATGATTAGAATATGAAATCTTTAAAACATACAGACACTGTAAATAAGTATGATAAAAATTGTAAAATGTTGTGTCTTTGTAGCTTTACCATTCAGGTTTACACGAAGGGCCAAATTTGCGTCCCATGTATTCCTAGCTCCCAAAGACAACAAATACCCATAAATTACCAATCTTACAAAAATGTATTTTGTGTTATGGCATAAGCACTCTGTATTTATAAACCGATGGCATATGATCAAAAGTAGACCATAAATGATAGGCTGGGAGTGATCATGGGCCATACATTATGTAGTCTACAGAGGAACTAGTTCATCAGACTGCATCTTTACCTGAGAATCTCTGACTATTCCTTTAGAGGCAGAGACCTGTTTTCTCTCCATATCAGTATAATCAATTTATTTAGTAAAAAAAAAAAAAAAAGACAGCAATACAGACATACCTGATGATGTCACTGGTTGAACCACTGCCCGTTTTCAAGACTGAAAGCAGACACGATTCGTTTGGGGGAGAAAACTGTTTGTATTTTGAAAAAATTAGTCAAGCTGATATCCAAGCGTCTTACAAATAACTTTGCCTTTGAAAAGGAATATGGTTGTCCTACATTTAACGCACGCATGAATTACATTAATTAAAATAAATATATATATATATATATATATATATATATATTACATATAGCAATCACTTACCTTTTTCCAATGGGTATGTTACAGTTACTGTGGAGGAAAATAGAAAGAGTGCATTACAAAATAACGCCTATCAGATTCAAATTTACTGAAACCAAAATTATTTCTTTCTATTTGCATTGCCTGTTTCAACCAACCATTCTGTCTACATTATTTATCCCCCTAAAGATACTCACCCAGAGCACTTCATGTCCTTGAACTGGTCTAGGTGCAGTGTCCCTGTCCCCTTAACCATGCAATCTAAAACATTGCAGTTTTACAGAATGCTTACATTGCAGGGTTACGACTGCCACTAGTGGCGGTCTCTCAGACAGCCACTAGAGGTGCTTGCTGCAGTTTCACTCAATTTAACTCCGTGAAACGACGCTGGACATCGTCATGCTGCTCCAAATCCCCATGGGAAAGCAGTTTTGTATTCCTAACACTATAGTGTTCCTTTAAGAACACTTCTGTCAAAGTGAGAACTGCATACAGCCCTTTAAGTTACTGTGGCTGAACCCGGTCCTTGTGATGTGTGACTGTTGCGGTTTTATACTTGCAGCATGTGAGGGGTCCCTTTCATGGTACAATTATAAAGTGCAGAGCGCTGATGCGAGCAAGGCTGATGAAATCAACACTATTGCTAGGATTAGGGCTACGGTTAGGTTTAGGATTTGTATTAGGATTAGGACCAGCAAGGAATCCCTCTGCTGAAAAACTGGTGAAAAAGTGGTGGCATAATAAGGCACAATATACACCATATGACATACCATGGAGTGTGCACTTTCACAAATGGTATTCCTTTCGATGTAATTTGAACAGTCAAACTGCTACAAAGCCCCAAATTGTAACACAAAACGCATCAAATTCACCTTTCAAAATTCTAATTGTAAATGAATATTGTCTGGTCTTTTACATGGCACTGTAACTTTACAGTATAGTGACAAAAGCATACTTGGGGTATTGTTGTCCTCTGTAAAGGTATCTGAACACAATTTGGGGTATTGCACAGGATTGAAACATGTCAAAATAAGCCTCGGTAAATATCCTGTGATGCATTTCTAAAAATACTTTTGTGTGACAATTTTGATTTCTGTGAATTTATAAGGCAAAAATGACAAATTCTAAACTTGTTCCACATTGAAATTGTATTTCGCTCCTTATATTTCCTGACAAGAGACTACCAATAATAAACTGAAATCCTAGACATATGATGTACTCTGTAAATCAGAACAAATAAATGAATTATTTTTAAAATTACTTTTCTTAAAGTGACACTATAGGCACCCACACCCCTTCATCTCATTGAAGTGGTCTGACTGCCATGTCCCTGTCCCCTTAACTCTGCAATCTAAAACATCCTGCTGTTTCACGAAGTTTGACTGCTGGATGAGGATTACTTTGTAGAAGGACATCCAGCATCTTCAAATCCCCCATAGGAAAGCATTGAATCAATGCTCTCCTATGGTGAAGGTCTAATGTGTGAGTGGCACTCACTGCACATCAAGTTCCCGCTTGGCGAGTGTAAAATGGTTTTGTTAAACTTTTATTTGCAGGTGGGGGAGGGCGCAAGTAATGGGAAGGCAGAGAAAAACTTTAGTTTTGCATTCCTAACACTAAAGTGTGCAATTAAGCTGCACTAATTTTGTAAACATTAAGTGAAAAATTGTATCTTATATGTCACATCAAATATATGTGTTTGCACAATAAATGAGAAAGATGGAAACTACAGTTAAACACACACATAGCAAAAACGCCATAAAACTGAAGCTTGGTCTTTAAGGGATCAAACAGTTATAAAGCTAATAATAATGATACAGATATTTACTAAAGAGAGAATTCAAAGTGCATTTCAAATCTAAGGTCAAAATAGCCAAACTGGAAATATTCTCCAAGGCAGGTATGCTTTCAGTTCAGCTACTATGGCCTTAAATTTGAAATTCACTTTAAACTCTGAATTTTTCCTAGTCATTATATAACTCCACTTGTATTTCTACCAATGCTACAAAAACAGGAACTGTGTTTAGTGGAATACCTCAAGCACCATAACCACTATAGCCTGCTGCAGTGATTATGGTGACTGCAGTGCCCCTGGCACCTTTCCCACGACAAGTAGCCAAGCTTCTTGTGAACAGTTTGAGGACTTACCTGTGGTCTGGTCTGTCAGGTGCAACTCACAGCCTCTTCTGGAGCTGGAAGCTCCTGCTATTAGCTTCTGTTAATTCCACCGATCTAAAGTTCTGCCATGCTGTGCTTGACTAATGTTACTTCAGTTTCATCAGCAGAAGACGAGGTGACAGGCATCCCCAAGAGAAGTTATCAAACCATTTGCAGACAGTTTGACTACTTTTTCTTAGAGGTAGTCACGGCACTTTTGGCACCATAACTACTACACCAGGTTGTAGTGGTTCCAGTGTTTGGAGTGCTCCCTTAACCGCTGTTGTAGGAACCTCAAACGATAGGATGAACACAATAAAATGTGTCATCCTACAGAGTTCTAGGCCTAAAGCAACCTTGATATTCTTTTTTTTTTGTAGCACTGTCAAATATTTATCCCCAAACCTGACATAGGCTCACGCATGTCAAAGAACAAAAGCCCACTTTCAATCATCAAGATTCACAAATCTTGTTCCCTTCTGTGTTTCCCCATTTTTATAAAACATTCCCATAACACTCCCTGAGAACCTGTTTATTAATGCAGAGTATTTATTTCTCCTATTAAATACGCCTGTACAATCGGAAATTTGCCATCTACTTATTGAATTGTATACTTTGTCTCTTTAACCCATTTCTGACCACTCATGCTGTTTCTGCGTATCTGTCAAGTTACCTCGATAAACTACTAATTTAAACGGAGAACATACGTGTAAAACATGCACGTCCCCAGATACAAACACATTGGCTCCCAATGGATATGCCAATGTACAATAAATAGTTGTATAATTAACATAATTGTGAATACACCTGTGCCAAATTGAGTTTTGCTTTCCGCTTTCTCGTTCTTGCATGCAAGTGTATATTATATGTTTTAATCTAAAGTACTAATATTACAAAGGGTGTTACGTTAAAGGCAAACAATATTAAAATCCAAAAGCCCTTACACTCTAAAAAGGAAGAAATATCAAAGTGTAGAAATACACAAATCAAAATGAGCAAAAGTATGCATGACAGCAGTAAAACCCCAGACTCCAAAGATACATTTAAAGGAACACTATAGTCACCTAAATAACTTTGCTAAATAAAGCAGTTTTAGTGTATAGCTCATTCCCCTGCAATTTGACTGCTCAATTCACTGTCATTTAGGAGTTAAATCACTTTGTTTCTGTTTATGCAGCCCTAGCCACACCTCCCCTGGCTATGATTGACAGAGCCTGCATGAAAAAAAAAAACTGGTTTCACTTTAACAGATGTAATTTACCTTAAATAATTGTATCTCAAGCTCTAAATTGAACTTTAAATCACATACAGGACGCTCTTGCAGGGTCTAGCAAGCTATTAACATAGCAGGGGATAAGAAAATCTTAATTAAACAGAACTTGCAATAAAGAAAGCCTAAATTGGGCTCTCTTTACAGGAAGTGTTTATGGAAGGCTGTGCAAGTCACATGCAGAGAGTTGTGACTAGGGTTCATAAACAAAGGGATTTAACTCCTAAATGGCAGAGGATTGAGCAGTGAGGCTTCCGGGGCATGTTCTATACACCAAAACTGCTTCATTAAGCTAAAGTTGTTCAGGTGACTATAGTGTCCCTTTAACCCCTTAAGGACACATGACATGTGTGACATGTCATGATTCCCTTTTATTCCAGAAGTTTGGTCCTTAAGGGGTTAAAGAAAACAAAAACACACCTCTCCCCACACCCCCAAAAATACATAACAATGAGTAAAAAATAAATAAAAATAAAATGTATTAAAAAGCAGGGGGAGGATCAACCATTACTGTATTGTTATCTGTGGAGGAAAATAAATCCTGAAATGCGGATGTTAAATCAGAGCACAGCAGGAAATACTAGCTTTCCCAATGACATGTAATCAAACATGTAAACAAGTCCCCAAGCCAGCAGCATTTACAGAGCTAACAGCTGATACAATGTATTGACACAGGTGAAATATACAATAACATACAATATATGCACAGACAGACAGACACTCACACAATGAAAGCACAGACAATGTACCACTGACACCATGACAGCTTACCAAGGCACAGCTCCCACACGTAGGCATAGTAAGACCACAGCACCACCAGGGCAATAATGAGCACGGGCACCCAGGACAGCACTCTCTGGCAGCACCTCAGCCCCCTGGACAGAGCCATCCTGCAGCCAGTATGCATCCTGCGTCTCCGAGCTCCACTACTCTTGGCTGGGAGTCGGCACTCGATTACCCTAGGCTCCCCCATTGAAAAGATACGCATGCGTCTCGGCGCGCTTTATTCTGCAGTGACACCTACTGCTGGATATGCGGCACTACACTGCTCCATGCCTCTGTGTACCTATTTCTTATTCTACATCAAATATCATTTTACACACACCTGGTAAGATAAGCCTCATGTATCAATAGTGTAAAAATAAATAAATAATAATCTCATTCATATTGTAAACCTTTTGCCACCCTAACTCAACATTTTGCCTCACCTATGTGTCTTTATCCGTCTTTTGTGGTTTCTTACCTATTTCTTTACCTCTTATCCCCCTTTGAATATATTAACTCCTTTAGTGCACCTTTAGCCCCTTTTGTGTCTCTTACCCCTTTTGTGTCTCTTACCCCTATGTCTGTTACCCCTTTTGTGTCTCTTACCCCTATGTCTGTTACCCCTTTTGTGTCTCTTACCCCTATGTCTGTTACCCCTTTTGTGTGTCTTACCCCTATGTCCATTACCCCTTTTGTGTCTCTTACCCCTATGTCCGTTACCCCTTTTGTGTCTCTTACCCCTATGTCTCTTACCCCTATATCCATTACCCCTTTTGTGTCTCTTACCTTTATGTCCGTTACCCCTTTTGTGTCTCTTACCCCTATGTCTGTTACCCCTTTTGTGTCTCTTACCCCTATGTCCGTTACCCCTTTTGTGTCTCTTACTTTTTCCATGTGTCTCAACCCCCCTTTTGTGTCTTTTTTTTCTTCTAAATTTGTTCTTTATTAAATTTTTTTTAAAATAATAAATAATACGATCTTACATCCAGACAGTAGAGAGGAATTCACATGACATTCAATAAACTAAAAAAATAAAAACTTCTAAACCCACTTGTGTATTTTAACTCCTTGTGTCTCTTAACTTCTATGTGCTTTGTAATCCATGTTTGTTTCCTCACTGTACCCATCGTGTCTCTTAACCCCTTTGTGTCGATTATTCCCCTATGTGTCTTTTAACTACCCGTGTCTCTTACTTCTCCTCCCTTTTAATTTCTCACCCACTGTGTTTGTTACTGTCCCTCTTTTTTGCTCTTTCTCATCCTGTAGGTAGCAAGGCCTAATGGACTACAGTTGTTGTGCCTAATCATTAAATTCATGAAGCACCAGTATCAAAAAGCAATAATCAATTACCCTAAGGGTTTTAAAGATATTGGTGGGCACCAAAACCCTATTCGGGATAAATTGAGTATTTGAGAAAGGGAAAGACGCCTACACCAAGAACTTGTAAATAATCAATACAAACCTTATTGACTAACATAGACTTAATTAATAATTATTCAGCTTAAATGAACAGCTCAAAGAAACAGCTTAATAAAAACAGC
>OW240920.1:61822819-62018948 GCA_933207985.1 Pelobates cultripes | reverse complement strand
GTCACCTGGGCACTGCTGTGTGGGGACAAACTGAGCACAGTGATAGAGTTTGAAACTTTATTAAAACATAATGCAAACAAATAAAAAAAGACAAAAAAAATAGTTTTTGTGTATTTATTTGCTGCAGTTAGTATACAGGTATTTTATTTTTTTAGAAGTAAATAAAACAATAGCTATGTTTGCAAGTAGTAGAATTTAGTGGACATCAAGCTATATGTATAGCTTTGGTCATACTTCAGTGATGCCTAGCCTTGAAACACCAGAAAATTCAGAACTACATTTCACACAATGCTCAGCCGGCTTTATAACTAAATAAGCATCATGGAAAACGTGCTTCGCTACAGCTTGCATGCCAATGTTGGCCATCAATGTCCTACCCCAGTGGTTCCCAGACTTTTTAGGTTCAAGGCGCCCTTAATATTTCAGTATTTTTCCAAGGCACCCCAAGTAAAAATTTCTAGGTTGCAGATCTGTACAGCGCTGTGGCATTTACTGGCGCTATAGTGTAATGTACAGTGTTGGTGTTTGGAGGGGTGCTTGTATATAGTTATTGTGTTTTAATACAGGGTGTGTTTGTGTGTAATGTTTGCGTTTGATTGCAGGGGTGTGTCTGAATGTAATGTTCACTTTTAAATGCGGATGTACAGTTGTGTGAAGTATTTGTGTGTGTATATATATATATATATTTTTTTTTTTAGTTTGAATGCAGTGGTGTGTGTATGTAATACTTGAGTAAGATTGCAGGAGTGTGCCTGTATTTTGTGATTTTTTAAAATATCTCCAGCCACCCTCCTGCCAGTTTACCTTATGTGCCAGGAGGGTGGCTTGGAGTCCTGCTGCTGGTGGGAGTGAAGGGTCGGGAGCTCTTAGTGCTCCTCTCCCGCTGCCTCCCTGCAGGATGCTGGGAGAAAGGGGCAGGCTGTAATTTCCTTCCACCCGGCTGACATTACAGGGGTCCGGTCCTGGTCTTAAAAGGACCGTGGCACCTGACCGGGCCCCTGTTCAGCAGTAATGTTTCACCCGTGCTATAATCATAGCACCGTGGAAACATTCCGCAGCACCCCAGTGTCCACATCGCAGTGCCCTAGGGCGCTGCGGCACACAGTTTGGGAACCGCTGACCTACCCTTTTCTAGGAAACCATACAGCTAGCAGGTTTAACCTCCAACGAGAATATTTCATAAAGGCCACCTGTTGCTGGAGGGTCCATGCACACTAACTATGGCTGAATTTTCATATGCCAATGGCAAGTGGGCAAGTGGAAATATTGCACCTTGTTGTAAAAATAATATTAAAGTATTTAAAACATTGAGGGTTTGACATTTTGAAAAAATACCTTGGAGTTTACATGTTCTCAATACCCAGGTTAAAGGACCACTATAGTGCCAGGAAAACATACACTTTTTTCCTCGCTCTATAGGGTCTTTAGGTCCCCCCCACCCTTAGGGCCCCCCTCCCGCCAGGCTCTAGGGGGTGGAAGAGGTTAAATTTACCTCAGCGCCGTGCGTTGGACTCTCCTCCTTCTCGTCATCGGCTGAATGTGCATGCGTGGCACACTGCTTTCCTATGGACGCTGGCGTCTTCTCATTGTGAAAATCACAGTGAGAAGCGTCTCTAGCGGCTGTCAGTGAGACAGCCATTAGAGGCTGGATTAACCCAAATGTAAACATAGCAGTTTCTCTGAAACTGCTATGTTTATAGCAGGCAGGGTTAATCCTAGATGGACCTGGCACCCAGACCACTTCATTAAGCTGAAGTGGTCTGGGTGCCTATAGTGGTCCTATAATGGTTTTCATTTTATTGACCTCGGTAGAGATAATAGTTGATCTTGTCCCGAATCAAACCTGCAAATGAGATACTGCATCTGGACTTCTGACTGTGGTTATATTTCTCTTGCTTAAAACAAGTCTGTGAAGGTTGCGAGGGACTGTAAAGACTGTAGTAGGATCTGGGAAAGGGAACATTTCCTCCAAGACCCATAAATGGAAAGGGATATACTGACCTCCACTCCCAGTCCTGGTGTAAACTGGCAATTTCCTTGCAAACTCCGCCAGTATTTGCTTCTGAGCGTCTGGACTTTCCTCATTATCATATCGCTCCTTTTCTGCATAGGACAGCAAAAACTGAAACCACAATTACATACAGAGTCACAAACAATCACCAAGCCTGAATTGGATCAGGGCCCATCTGAATCACAGAGCAGCACATAATATAACAAATACTATATCACTGCTCATACCTTTCTATGCTTTACAGGGTGAAGACTGATTTGAAAAACAAAAATAGACTTTTAAATTGCAACATTTGGTTGATTTAGAAAACGTCTTCAACTCTCCTAAAGTCCCAGGTTGGCTATTTTAAGCCTAAACTTTACAATTTACTTTTCAGTTTACTACAGTTTGGGGTTTACTTTAGAAGTGTTAGAACTTGGCTTTAATTGGTTTATAGGGGAACCGTCATTTCCTAGGGTTTGTATTAATATGTTTACTTATCCCTGTATTTAACAAATATGTATTTGTGAGGTGTGAAAAATAAAATTAAATGTAGAAATCCACATTAGCTCCCTGCCAATTATTGTTATAAGTGCCATCAGCATAGAGAAAGGAGAAATTACATAATGGTTCTAATTTTCTCTTCATTTGCAATGTTTGTCCTTTCGTTGCCCTGTCTGAACTGGGTTACGATGTCATCTGAAAATGTTTTAATATAAATGTAAAAGAAAACTTAACATGTCATAAGTTATAGGTGAATTTCAGTGTTTTATTAATGTTGTCAAAGGGACAATCCCACCCCACATTGTGAGTATTACATAGAGAAACTCTTTATGACATATTCACATTGACTTTGTTGGAATTTCACTTAAGTTCTAATACATTCAAAAGAGATCATTATATAAAAAAAAATAAAAAAATAAAAATAAAAAATAAAAAAAAGGTACTTTGATGTATTTTTCCTCCACTTGACAAAAGGCAGAGCTATCACCATCAAAGTTTTATTCCCCCATAGTGACGGCAGTGGGAAATGGACATGGTCTCGCTGCCATGAGACAATATCTATGGAGTTTCCGGTTATCTTGTAGGACACAGACATCAGTGTTGCACGAAAATAGAGCACTGATGGGGGCTCCTGGAGGATAAAGAGCCTGTAGCTGAAGAAAGGAGATGGCGGCACTCGCAGGGGCAGCATTATACATTTATACCTCACCTATGCCGCACCCCCGGGCAACCACACACCATGCGCCTGTGTAATCATTGGAGATCCTTGCAAAATATGCAAAGACCCCAAAAGGTGGGAGAGCTTTAAGTCTACAAAATGTTCTTTCACAAAACTGTTTTGGGCACGACGCCATCATGGAAACTATCATATACTTTGAGACACAACTCTATCTTTCACAAAAGGCTTCTTACCTTTTTACTTGGTTGCTTTGGGGGAGTAAAAACTGCTTTCCAGTATGTCCAAATAAAGATCAGAAAAACAGCATGGAAAATGATAAGGTATATAACTATGGAAAGAAAGAAAAAAACAAAAAACACAAAAATCAAGATAATTAACAAGACACTAGTCTAAGACAAGCAACGACAACTTTATTGGCAAATGTGCCAAATAAACATTCCAATGACTTTCCCTCACAGAGTGCCTACTGGCTCCTATACCGTTTTACCCTGGGAGCAGCACATGATTAGAATATGAAATCTTTAAAACATACAGACACTGTAAATAAGTATGATAAAAATTGTAAAATGTTGTGTCTTTGTAGCTTTACCATTCAGGTTTACACGAAGGGCCAAATTTGCGTCCCATGTATTCCTAGCTCCCAAAGACAACAAATACCCATAAATTACCAATCTTACAAAAATTTATTTTGTGTTATGGCATAAGCACTCTGTATTTATAAACCGATGGCATATGATCAAAAGTAGACCATAAATGATAGGCTGGGAGTGATCATGGGCCATACATTATGTAGTCTACAGAGGAACTAGTTCATCAGACTGCATCTTTACCTGAGAATCTCTGACTATTCCTTTAGAGGCAGAGACCTGTTTTCTCTCCATATCAGTATAATCAATTTATTTAGTAAAAAAAAAATAAAAAAAAAATAAAAAAGACAGCAATACAGACATACCTGATGATGTCACTGGTTGAACCACTGCCCGTTTTCAAGACTGAAAGCAGACACGATTCGTTTGGGGGAGAAAACTGTTTGTATTTTGAAAAAATTAGTCAAGCTGATATCCAAGCGTCTTACAAATAACTTTGCCTTTGAAAAGGAATATGGTTGTCCTACATTTAACACACGCATGAATTACATTACCAGTAATTAAAATAAATAAATATATATATATATATATATATATTACATATAGCAATCACTTACCTTTTTCCAATGGGTATGTTACAGTTACTGTGGAGGAAAATAGAAAGAGTGCATTACAAAATAACGCCTATCAGATTCAATTTACTGAAACCAAAATTATTTCTTTCTATTTGCATTGCCTGTTTCAACCATTCTGTCTACATTATTTATCCCCCTAAAGATACTCACCCAGAGCACTTCATGTCCTTGAACTGGTCTAGGTGCAGTGTCCCTGTCCCCTTAACCATGCAATCTAAAACATTGCAGTTTTACAGAATGCTTATATTGCAGGGTTACGACTGCCACTAGTGGCGGTCTCTCAGACAGCCACTAGAGGTGCTTGCTGCAGTTTCACTCAATTTAACTCCGTGAAACGACGCTGGACATCGTCATGCTGCTCCAAATCCCCATGGGAAAGCAGTTTTGTATTCCTAACACTATAGTGTTCCTTTAAGAACACTTCTGTCAAAGTGAGAACTGCATAGAGCCCTTTAAGTTACTGTGGCTGAACCCGGTCCTTGTGATGTGTGACTGTTGCGGTTTTATACTTGCAGCATGTGAGGGGTCCCTTTCATGGTACAATTATAAAGTGCAGAGCGCTGATGCGAGCAAGGCTGATGAAATCAACACTATTGCTAGGATTAGGGCTATGGTTAGGTTTAGGATTTGTATTAGGATTAGGACCAGCAAGGAATCCCTCTGCTGAAAAACTGGTGAAAAAGTGGTGGCATAATAAGGCACAATATACACCATATGACATACCATGGAGTGTGCACTTTCACAAATGGTATTCCTTTTGATGTAATTTGAACAGTCAAACTGCTACAAAGCCCCAAATTGTAACACAAAACGCATCAAATTCACCTTTCAAAATTCTAATTGTAAATGAATATTGTCTGGTCTCTTACATGGCACTGTAACTTTACAGTATAGTGACAAAAGCATACTTGGGGTATTGTTGTCCTCTGTAAAGGTATCTGAACACAATTTGGGGTATTGCACAGGATTGAAACATGTCAAAATAAGCCTCGGTAAATATCCTGTGATGCATTTATAAAAATACTTTTGTGTGACAATTTTGATTTCTGTGAATTTATAAGGCAAAAATGCCAAATTCTAAACTTGTTCCACATTGAAATTGTATTTCGCTCCTTATATTTCCTGACAAGAGACTACCAATAATAAACTGAAATCCTAGACATATGATGTACTCTGTAAATCAGAACAAATAAATGAATTATTTTTAAAATTACTTTTCTTAAAGTGACACTATAGGCACCCACACCCCTTCATCTCATTGAAGTGGTCTGACTGCCATGTCCCTGTCCCCTTAACTCTGCAATCTAAAACATCCTGCTGTTTCACGAAGTTTGACTGCTGGATGAGGATTACTTTGTAGAAGGACATCCAGCATCTTCAAATCCCCCATAGGAAAGCATTGAATCAATGCTCTCCTATGGTGAAGGTCTAATGTGTGAGTGGCACTCACTGCACATCAAGTTCCCGCTTGGCGAGTGTAAAATGGTTTTGTTAAACTTTTATTTGCAGGTGGGGGAGGGCGCAAGTAATGGGAAGGCAGAGAAAAACTTTAGTTTTGCATTCCTAACACTAAAGTGTGCAATTAAGCTGCACTAATTTTGTAAACATTAAGTGAAAAATTGTATCTTATATGTCACATCAAATATATGTGTTTGCACAATAAATGAGAAAGATGGAAACTACAGTTAAACACACACATAGCAAAAACGCCATAAAACTGAAGCTTGGTCTTTAAGGGATCAAACAGTTACAAAGCTAATAATAATGATACAGATATTTACTAAAGAGAGAATTCAAAGTGCCTTTCAAATCTAAGGTCAAAATAGCCAAACTGGAAATATTCTCCAAGGCAGGTATGCTTTCAGTTCAGCTACTATGGCCTTAAATTTGAAATTCACTTTAAACTCGGAATTTTTCCTAGTCATTATATAACTCCACTTGTATTTCTACCAATGCTACAAAAACAGGAACTGTGTTTAGTGGAATACCTCAAGCACCATAACCACTATAGCCTGCTGCAGTGATTATGGTGGCTGCAGTGCCCCTGGCACCTTTCCCACGACAAGTAGCCAAGCTTCTTGTGAACAGTTTGAGGACTTACCTGTGGTCTGGTCTGTCAGGTGCAACTCACAGCCTCTTCTGGAGCTGGAAGCTCCTGCTATTAGCTTCTGTTAATTCCACCGATCTAAAGTTCTGCCATGCTGTGCTTGACTAATGTTACTTCAGTTTCATCAGCAGAAGACGAGGTGACAGGCATCCCCAAGAGAAGTTATCAAACCATTTGCAGACAGTTTGACTACTTTTTCTTAGAGGTAGTCACGGCACTTTTGGCACCATAACTACTACACCAGGTTGTAGTGGTTCCAGTGTTTGGAGTGCTCCCTTAACCGCTGTTGTAGGAACCTCAAACGATAGGATGAACACAATAAAATGTGTCATCCTACAGAGTTCTAGGCCTAAAGCAACCTTGATATTCTTTTTTTTTTTGTAGCACTGTCAAATATTGATCCCCAAACCTGACATAGGCTCACGCATGTCAAAGAACAAAAGCCCACTTTCAATCATCAAGATTCACAAATACAACTTGTTCCCTTCTGTGTTTCCCCATTTTTATAAAACATTCCCATAACACTCCCTGAGAACCTGTTTATTAATGCAGAGTATTTATTTCTCCTATTAAATACGCCTGTACAATCGGAAATTTGCCATCTACTTATTGAATTGTATACTTTGTCTCTTTAACCCATTTCTGACCACTCATGCTGTTTCTGTGTATCTGTCAAGTTACCTCGATAAACTACTAATTTAAACGGAGAACATACGTGTAAAACATGCACGTCCCCAGATACAAACACATTGGCTCCCAATGGATATGCCAATGTACAATAAATAGTTGTATAATTAACATAATTGTGAATACACCTGTGCCAAATTGAGTTTTGCTTTCCGCTTTCTCGTTCTTGCATGCAAGTGTATATTATATGTTTTAATCTAAAGTACTAATATTACAAAGGGTGTTACGTTAAAGGCAAACAATATTAAAATCCAAAAGCCCTTACACTCTAAAAAGGAAGAAATATCAAAGTGTAGAAATACACAAATCAAAATGAGCAAAAGTATGCATGACAGCAGTAAAACCCCAGACTCCAAAGATACATTTAAAGGAACACTATAGTCACCTAAATAACTTTGCTAAATAAAGCAGTTTTAGTGTATAGCTCATTCCCCTGCAATTTGACTGCTCAATTCACTGTCATTTAGGAGTTAACCCCTTAAGGACGGAGCCAAATGTACACAGTGTGAACGAAACAAAATGTAAACAAAACCTGGCATTTGCGCTACATGTCTGTCCAACCGTAATTCAACTCTTTCATAGTAAATACACCCACCCTTATTATATATCATTTTATTCAGGGGAAACAGGGCTTTCATTTAATATCAAATATTTAGCTATGAAACATAATTTAATATGAAAAATGGGAGAAAATAAGATTTTTTTAATTTTTTTAGTTCTACATGACATTTTAACTGTCAATGTCATAATACGGTTTGCTTTTACTGCAATAAAATACACATATTTGTATTCAGCAAAGTCTCACGTGTAAAACAGTACCCCCTATGTACAGGTTTTATGGCGTTTTAGGAAGTTACAGGGTCAAATATAGCACGTTACATTTGAAATTGAAATTCGCCAGATTGGTTACGTTGCCTTTGGGACTTTATAGTAGCCCAGGAATGAAATTTACACCCATAATGGCATACCATTTGCAATAGTAGACAACCCAAGGTATTGCAAATGGGGTATGTACAGTCTTTTTTAGTAGCCATTTGGTCACAAACACTGGCCAAAGTTAGCGTTAGTATCTGTTTGTGTGAAAAATGCAAAAAAATGCCAATTTTGGCCAGTGTTTGTGACTAAGTGGCTACTAAAAAAGACTGGACATACCCTGTTTGCAATACCTTGGGTTGTCTACTATTGCAAATGGTATGCCATCATAGGGGTAATTTTCATTCTTGGGCTACCATAGGGTCTCAAAGGCAACGTAACCAATCTGGCGAATTTTAATGTGAAAAAAAATGAAACACAAGCCTTATATTTGACGCTGTAACTTTTGAAAACACCATAAAACCTGTACATGAGGGGTACTGTTGTACTCGGGAGACTTCGCTGAACACAAATATTTGTGTTTCAAAACAGTAAAAGTATTGCAGCAATAATATCATCCGTGTAAGTGCTGTTTGTGCATGAAAAATGCAAAAACTTCACTTTTACTGGCGATATCATTGTTGTAATACATTTTACTGTTTTGAAACACTAATATTTGTGTTCAGCGAAGTCTCCCGAGTAAAACAGTACCCCCAATTTACAGGTTTTATGGTGTCTTGGAAAGTTATAGGGTTAAATATAGTGCTAGCAAATTAAATTCCCTATACTTTCGGCATGGGTTGTCAGGCAGGTCCCGCTAATTGTAATTAATTAGGATACCTAATTATGTAAAAATATTACATAAATATATGTGTAGAATTAATATATGTATATATATATACATATGTGTATATATACATATATATATATATAATTTTTTAAAATATTTTTATTTATATATAGGTGTATATATTTAGTGATATATATATGTATATATTTATGTATATAGATATATATATTATTTCGTTCTACGTGTATTTTGATATAAATATATATATATTAATATCACAATACAGTTAGAACGAAATAACAAACATCTATATATTTTTTTATTATTTATTTTTAATTATTTTTTTAATTTTATTTTTTTTACGTATTTACATTTTTTTTATATTATATATAAATATATATATATAACAATAATTATATATATATATATTTAATCAGTATTAGTCTACGTGTAATTTGATAGTAATATATATAAATAATTATATATATTAATATTTAAATACACTTCGTGTATGTGTAAATGTGTGTGTGTGTGTGTGTGTGTGTGTATATATATATATATATACTTAGATCATATATATATATAATATATATGATCTAAGTATATTTTATATTTAACTGTAATTTTTTTTTAACTAATATTTTATTTTTATTACAGGACAGGGGGCAGAGACAGTGTCAGCCAGTGATTTTACATCACTGGCTGACACACAGGATCAGTGATCACAGTGACTGCCTGTCACTGTGATCACCTCCTGCAGATTGGGTAATTGGCCACAGGGGGGAGTGCCTGGGTGGTACAAGCACTCCCCCCTTCCAATCTGCAGGGGGATCTTTGTGCCAGTTACATGTGTCAGCCAATAGGCTGACACATGTAACACTGATCGCAGTGACAGGCTGTCACTGCGATCAGAGCGCTCTGAGATCGCAGTGACAGCCTGTCACTGCGATCTCAGAGTTAGCAGATCGCGGTCACTGACCCCAGGGGACTGCCTGGGGGGCCAGGTAAGTCCCCCGACCGCGATCTGCATTGCAGAAAGCCGCCGGCCACGTGTGTCAGCCGATTTGAAATCGGCTGACACACGTTAAAAAACTGATCGCAGTGACAGCCTGTCACTGCGATCAGTGACTGCAGATCGCGGTCACCGGCCACAGGGGGGGTTGCCTGGGGGGCCGGGCATCCCCCCCGACCGCGATCTGCAGCGGGCGATTAGCGCCGGCCACGTGGGCGGCCATTAAAGTGAGGGCGTACTATTACGCCCGCCGGCGTTTAGAGCCGGCTCCTGCAGGGCGTAATAGTACGCCCTCCGTCCTTAAGGGGTTAAATCACTTTGTTTCTGTTTATGCAGCCCTAGCCACACCTCCCCTGGCTATGATTGACAGAGCCTGCATGAAAAAAAAAAAACTGGTTTCACTTTAACAGATGTAATTTACCTTAAATAATTGTATCTCAAGCTCTAAATTGAACTTTAATCACATACAGGACGCTCTTGCAGGGTCTAGCAAGCTATTAACATAGCAGGGGATAAGAAAATCTTAATTAAACAGAACTTGCAGTAAAGAAAGCCTAAGTAGGGCTCTCTTTACAGGAAGTGTTTATGGAAGGCTGTGCAAGTCACATGCAGAGAGTTGTGACTAGGGTTCATAAACAAAGGGATTTAACTCCTAAATGGCAGAGGATTGAGCAGTGAGGCTGCTGGGGCATGTTCTATACACCAAAACTGCTTCATTAAGCTAAAGTTGTTCAGGTGACTATAGTGTCCCTTTAACCCCTTAAGGACACATGACATGTGTGACATGTCATGATTCCCTTTTATTCCAGAAGTTTGGTCCTTAAGGGGTTAAAGAAAACAAAAACACACCTCTCCCCACACCCCCAAAAATACATAACAATGAGTAAAAAATAAATAAAAATAAAATGTATTAAAAAGCAGGGGGAGGATCAACCATTACTGTATTGTTATCTGTGGAGGAAAATAAATCCTGAAATGCGGATGTTAAATCAGAGCCCAGCAGGAAATACTAGCTTTCCCAATGACATGTAATCAAACATGTAAACAAGTCCCCAAGCCAGCAGTAGTTACAGAGCTAACAGCTGATACAATGTATTGACACAGGTGAAATATACAATAACATACAATATATGCACAGACAGACAGACACTCACACAATGAAAGCACAGACAATGTACCACTGACACCATGACAGCTTACCAAGGCACAGCTCCCACACGTAGGCATAGTAAGACCACAGCACCACCAGGGCGATAATGAGCACGGGCACCCAGGACAGCACTCTCTGGCAGCACCTCAGCCCCCTGGACAGAGCCATCCTGCAGCCAGTATGCATCCTGCGTCTCCGAGCTCCACTACTCTTGGCTGGGAGTCGGCACTCGATTACCCTAGGCTCCCCCATTGAAAAGATACGCATGCGTCTCGGCGCGCTTTATTCTGCAGTGACCCCTACTGCTGGATATGCGGCACTACACTGCTCCATGCCTCTGTGTACCTATTTCTTATTCTAAATCAAATATCATTTTACACAGACCTGGTAAGATAAGCCTCATGTATCAATAGTGTAAAAAAATAAATAAAAAAAAATAATCTCATTCATATTGTAAACCTTTTGCCACCCTAACTCAACATTTTGCCTCACCTATGTGTCTTTATCCGTCTTTTGTGGTTTCTTACCTACTTCTTTACCTCTTATCCCCCTTTGAATATATTAACTCCTTTAGTGCGCCTTTAGCCCCTTTTGTGTCTGTTACCCCTTTTGTGTCTCTTACCCATATGTCTGTTACCCCTTTTGTGTCTCTTACCCCTATGTCCGTTACCCCTTTTGTGTCTCTTACCTTTATGTCCGTTACCCCTTTTGTGTCTCTTACCCCTATGTCCATTACCCCTTTTGTGTCTCTTACCCCTATGTCCGTTACCCCTTTTGTGTCTCTTACCCCTATGTCCGTTACCCCTTTTGTGTCTCTTACCCCTATGTCTGTTACCCCTTTTGTGTCTCTTACCCCTATGTCCGTTACCCCTTTTGTGTCTCTTACTTTTTCCATGTGTCTCAACCCCCCTTTTGTGTCTTTTTTTTCTTCTAAATTTGTTCTTTATTAAATTTTTTTAAAAATAATAAATAATACGATCTTACATCCAGACAGTAGAGAGGAATTCACATGACATTCAATAAACTAAAAAAATAAAAACTTCTAAACCCACTTGTGTATTTTAACTCCTTGTGTCTCTTAACTTCTATGTGCTTTGTAATCCATGTTTGTTTCCTCACTGTACCCATCGTGTCTCTTAACCCCTTTGTGTCGATTATTCCCCTATGTGTCTTTTAACTACCCGTGTCTCTTACTTCTCCTCCCTTTTAATTTCTCACCCACTGTGTTTGTTACTGTCCCTCTTTTTTGCTCTTTCTCATCCTGTAGGTAGCAAGGCCTAATGGACTACAGTTGTTGTGCCTAATCATTAAATTCATGAAGCACCAGTATCAAAAAGCAATAATCAATTACCCTAAGGGTTTTAAAGATATTGGTGGGCACCAAAACCCTATTCGGGATAAATTGAGTATTTGAGAAAGGGAAAGACGCCTACACCAAGAACTTGTAAATAATCAATACAAACCTTATTGACTAACATAGACTTAATTAATAATCATTCAGCTTAAATGAACAGCTCAAAGAAACAGCTTAATAAAAACAGCTTAACCCCTTAAGGACCAAACTTCTGGAATAAAAGGGATTCATGACATGTCACACATGTCATGTGTCCTTAAGGGGTTAAAGAAACAATATCAATGTATACATCACCATAAGAGATGCTTGCTGCACTCGACTGAGAGAACTTCTGACAGTCAGGCTTGAAGGGGACCCTCTCTTACTGGGAATCAGGAGAACCAGCATTAAGCTGGGTAGTACTCCAAACGAGTGCCAAGTTTTCTAGTCTTTTATAAGAAACTTAATAATCAAAGGGGTGAATAGTCTGTACTTTTCCACCAAATCTTCTTATCAGTGCAGCCCAGCAAAGACCTTGCAAAAGCATTGGATGGGACCTGCAGCTGGCCAGGCTGTCCAGCCCCACCAACAATACCATGCCAGGTCTGTGCGGTTATTAATCTCTTATCTAAAAGCTAGCTACATTCTCATAACTATCTTATGCATGAATCATTCTGGTGCTGTGTCTTCAAGACATTTTTTCAATGTCTGTGACAGCTGGGAAATAAGTAGTGATACTGAGTTGTACTTAGCCTGTTGGCCAAGGAAAGTGCAGGGAACATCTATTTCACTCACATTGTTCTTTGCCTTTACTTCACTGTGGTATAATTATTAAATATCCTTATAGCTACTATTTTAGCTGTGTCAATTATCCTTAGAGACTATTTGTGGGTATTACACCTTCTGCATTATTCCTTGTTAACCTTACTAAATTGACTACATCATTTACTTTTTTGTTGTTTTTTTGCTGCAGTCTCTGTTAGTATGACCCCTAGTGACAAATGTAAGGCATTACACATAGGGATTAGTATATACTTTTTCTTTCATTATTTATTCATGCTATTTATTCTGAATTTTCTTTCACTTGTATGTAAGAATTAGTGAACATTACTAGGTGTAGCTACTAAATCTTTGAAGCAATATAATAGAAGTTATTTCTTACTAAGTGTGCGTACATGTAAACATTTTTATTTAGGTTTTGATTCTCTCATTTAAAGACTCAAACCCCTTAGTTTAGTGGACAACCAAACTAGATTTTAGGGACTCCCTTTCTGTGTTTTTAGTTATTCTTTAAATATTAATAGTGTGCAGACTTTTCACCAATACTTAATAAATGCAATCCAATCTTTGTGAGTTCCAGTGCACAATGCTAAGGGTGTTCCGGTATATTTTATTTATATATATATATATATATATCCGATTTGGATTTTGCTTCCCAAGCACTACCAAGCCTCAATAAGCAAACCAGTAACCAACCTCATGCTGAAGAGTTGCATTAACAACGAAACAGCTGTCCATGAGTGGTTCACTGGTTTTGCATCTTTTCCTAAATTGTGTTCCAAGCAGTTGTATACTGCAAACACAGATTAAAAGGAATCCATGTTTAAAATGGAATGAGGCAAAAATGTGATTCTTTGTTAAACTAATTTGCATATGCCCACCCAGAATCCTTTGCGGTTGTAACATCACTGCAGATTTGGGATTTCTGTGGGAAAAGCAAGTCTTATGGCTTGACTGGTGTGCAGATTTTTGTTTAACATTGTATTAACTATCCACTATATATATATATATATATATACATATATATATATTTAAAGCAATAAGTCTGGCACTCTATCCTGAAGTAGTAGAAAAATCAACTTACACCAAGGTGCTGCTCTGTGCTGAATATATGAAGACAAATAGTGATGATGAGAGCACTCAATGGATTTTCAAAATAACAAAGTGTATTTAAATGTTGCCAAAAAAGATCCTTTCGACCTAAGGGTCTTGATCAAGATCTTGATAAAGCATTGATCCTTTTTGGCAACATTTAAATACACTTTGTTATTTTGAAAATCCATTGAGTGCTCTCATCGTCATTATTTGTGTGTATATATATATATAATTTTTTAGTTTTTGTGCATCAGAGGAACCAACAGTCTTGTGCTGCCCCAATGGCAGTGGCAAGAGAATTAGAGTACATAGTTAAACAGTGAAGGGCAGTCAATATTACAGCACATTTTTGGGTAATAATAAGTTTTGCATGCATAGGAAGACATTTTAGCAGATAATTACAAGATAAAACCTGAGCAGTTTGTGACGAGACCAATCTCTCCACATTGCATTGGAGAAGCCTGGTTGCTCGCCTGCTGCCTTTGGACTATGGCCCCCATGTTAAAAGACTTTGTTTCGCCTGCAGAAAAGCTGTATTCGTGCTTTTCTGCCAGTTGTTCGGTAGATTCAATCTACCGAACAACCGCACGAATGAATAGACCACCTGGGAGCTGGAGTGTGCTGGCAATTAACCTCCCTGAAGCTGCGGTTAACCGCAGCTTAATTGACAATTACTGGGTGGTCGCGGTTACACCTAGCCACCACATGATGGCGGTGTTATGGAAGCTCCCCGGGTAGCCAGCGCTTGTTCTACCCAGCGGCAGGACACCAAAAGCGGACACTTTTGTCTTACAAGCCCCGCTGAGGCTGGAAGTCTGCAAACCCGTTCGGGAACTGAACAACGGAGCATTTGGGACTTTTAGTGCTGCGTTTGTATTCGGTGTACAAGTACCCAGATAGCCTTCCATGGAGCCTGTTCGTGGAATTAAAGACTTTGGCTCCATGGCGATTAAACTGTATTCGTGTGGTCTGAGCGCCCTTCACTTAATAATGTGCGCTCAGACCTGAGCTATCTGGGGATATGTTAAATGTATAGTTTTAAGGTAATGTGTCTTGCCTGGTATATTTTAACAGTAATGCTTGTTTTAGTATCCCCACGTGCATAATGGCGATTTGCCTTTGTCTTGGGAGATAATTGAATTACTTCTCAATTATCTCCCAGGGCAGAGGGGAGGAAGCCAGGATGCATTGTGGGAATATATTGTGACTGTGTGTCCTATTTGTCTGCTTGTCTGTCCCTTGTCACAGTCTCCCATTTGGTCCCCTAGGGGAGTGTCCACCAGGTGGGAGACCTGCATAAATACTGGGCAGGTAGCCCTCATTAAACAGACCACTGCTTGACCCTCAACACGGAGCCTTGTCTCGTCTTTGGGGGGATTTACTGAATGCTGATAGAGACTGATTGCTAGGAGTGTAAGCCGCTTGGATGCTTTTCCTATTCGTCTGCTAGCAGCAATTCGTATGGTTCCTGTTCGTGTGTTTGGAGTGCTATATTGGATGCCGTTCGGGAGTTTGGAGCATTCACTTATTGGCGGTTCGTGTGTTTGGTGTTCTGCAGTAGCTTCCTGGGTCATGGCTGCCTAAAATGTATCCAAACATTCAGTGTCTCCTCCCTCTGCATGCATACACTGAACTTTCCTCATAGAGATTCATTGATTCAATTCATCTCTGAGGAGATGCTGATTGGCCAGGGCTGTGTTTCAATCATGCTGGCTCTGCCCCTGATCTGCCTCTTTGTCAGTCTCAGCCAATCCTATGGGAAAGCATTGTGATTGGATCAGGCTACCACTTCTGATGATGTCAGCAGGCAATGGGCAGGTCTAAGGAAAACAGGGACAAACTATGCAACTGCAGGCTTGTATTCAAGTACGATTTTACTATATTTATGGAGGCATGAGGGGACCAGGTTGGCTAGATGGTGGTTTGTGTTCCTAACCCTATAGTGCTCCTTTAGTGACAGGAAGGGAACATTTTGCATCTCTCTTTAAACTCTATTTCCTAATCTCCAGCTGCACAGATCATAACAATAAAAATAAATAAATAGAAAACAGTCTGTTATAGGGTATATATTTATATAGGGCCCTTACATCTCTAGCTCCTCCTATTTCTTTGATACAAAACAATATAACATATGTACAAGGAATACAACAAACAACTAAAAAACTATTTATTTTTTTTTAAAACAGATACCAAAAGGCTGAATGGGGAACTTCCAGCAAACTGTGATACAGGCGAACCTGACAGGAATCGAAGGCAAATCACACTGAAAAGAAACAAAAAGACATGAAAGGCATCAAAAATGACATGTTGACAACATTTAAGTATCAATGTATCATAGTAAAGTACACAAAACTACAGAACTGGTAGCTAAACTATGGCAAAAACAATTTTACAACCAACTATCATATAATTATTATAATTACCAACTACGAAAATAACATTATGCAAAAATATAAACCTGAAAAGAAGGGAGGGAAAATATTTCCCTCCTGTCATTACTAAAATTAATGTTATAGGTACACTACATTATCATAATCTACAATTTTACAACATGACAGGAAGCTTCATAACTTGCATTTTTAACACTGTGGGAGAAAAGTCAAAGAGGTGTGATAAGTTTGTCGGAAATAAAACACTATTATCTTCCCGATCTTCGTACGATGCGAGACAAAAAATGGCACGCCTTCAGGATCGAAGGAGAAATCATCCACGCCTAATGTCCGCACATCCACGACCTTTTGGAAAGCGATTAGACATAACAAGAGTATGAGCTTCGCTGAGAGTTCACATAGCGACAAGGCCAGATTGTCTGGCCAGTCCCAAAGAAAGCGGAGAACTAAATCTATGCTCCAAACACAGGAATACTTATTTATCATTGGTCTTGGCAATTTGATGCCATGTAAAAGGTGATAGACCAAAGGGTCCCAACCCACCGGGACTCCCTATAGCGGAAAATGTGCAGCCCGGATAGCAGAACACATCACGTTAATAGAGCGACACGACCGAACCCAATGAAAACAGTAGACCTGGCACCACCCAGATGATTGATATTCTGGGCTGCGGAAATATTGTTTATGCAAAGAAGAATGCAGCAATTGCATAAGTCCCTGGCCAGACTGCAGATTGTACTGTGAAGTCATGAAACTCACTTCACCAAGTCTATTTTGAAACCGAGATACTGGACCACTTGGGATGGAGAAAGTGATGATTTATCTCTGTTCACCACAAAATCTAATTATTCGAGAAAGTGAACTATAAATCTCATCTGATAACAAAGTCTGGAGATGAAATTGCAGAGGATCAGAATGTCATCCAAGTAGATGAAGCAACAAATGCCCTTGGAGCAAAGTTGCGCCATAACCGGTATCAGGAGTTTTGTGAACTACCATGGTGCAGAACTGAGAAAGGCAGACACATGAACTGGCAAGGACAGTCTTGCCTTATGAAGTGTAGGAACCGTCAACTCTCTGGACGTGTGAACCAGTCGTTTGCGAGAAGATCCGATAGGAGATGGAGACCTTCCATATTGAAGTGGTGATACACCACAAAGTAGTTGAGCTGATGTAAACTGATGACAAGATGATAGTCTCCTGTCTTCTTCTGGAACACAAAGATGTTGTTGAAAAAAACCTGTCACCACCAAAAACCACATGCAACGGAGGAGGAAGACAAGTTTGTGTGTGAGTAGATTGGAACGTGATGACAGTCTCAAACTATATGGAAAATTCAAACAACAGTGGAAATCACTTTCCAGTTCTCTGAAAAAAGGGATAACCTGCCTATGGTTAAATCAGTAGAAGGCAGAATCAAAAGATGACTAACCTGTGGAAAATTGCCCACAGCCTCTGCCTCATGAGCCTCTGGCTCTGAACGTGCCTCTATTGAAATTGGCTTGTGCTAGTGGGAAGAAGGATGAGGAAGTAACTTGTGTTCTGGGCCCTATTTTTCAGAAATGGCTGGTGGCTCAGCCCCTCTGCCGACCATCACTGCCAACAACATTCCTGCCTGGATGCAGGCATAGGGTCCTCCAAACAGGTGTCCATTAGACACCGGCCCTTGCTCCTTCTTCCTCAAGTCCAGTAGCTTGGTGTCTTTTTCAGAAGGGTGGCCTTGTGCCTTTTGGAACAAAGGACAACTTTCACATGGAGGTCGCTGGTGTCTAATAGAGTGTCTTGCAATCGAGCCAAGTCCACATAGTAGAGTGCCAAGCATGTTAAGCAGTTTGTCTTGGGCCGCTTAAACACAGGGTCAAATCCCACCCTGGACTAAAAAACCACTACCACTGTTTCAAATTTGGGGGTATGAGCAATCAGGCACCACTCTGACAAATTTTGGTGTCTGACTGAGCAAGGCTCAAACAGTGGTAGCCCCTGAGAGTCAAGAAACAATCCATCTTCCCCGTCACCCAATGTCTTGCAGGAGTCCCTTTTGGGGAGAATTGTCCACTAGAAACTCCGGCTACGTAGCGGCAGTCTGCCGGTGGCATATCATTAGACACGCTGATTTACCATGTTGTTTAAAAAAACAAACAGTGCAGCATTTCTTGATTTTTGTTTGTCACATCTGTGTGCCTTATACTGCAGTTAATTTTTTACAATGTTAATGCAAGCCTGTATGACTTACTCTGCACTGCAAAAATAAAGAATTTATAAAAATAAAAATAAATAATAACTACGAGGAAATGTTCAAGAAGTTAAGTAATTAAGGAAGCACTGGTTTTAGTGCTCAATAACAAAAGGTATAAACTATCACCTCAAAAAGTGAATTTGCAGTTTTATTGGGATGTCTGGGAAACATAGAAACATAGAATGTGACAACAAATAAGAACCATTCAGCCCATCTAGTCTGCCAACATTTCCAAATACTTTCATTAGTCCCTGGCCTTATCTTTTATACCCTGTTCCAAATTATTATGCAAATAATATATTTTTCTCATTTACCTAAATAATTGATGTATATAACAGTCAGCATAATTCTCATGTTGTCAACTATTAAGAGTACAATTCAAATTTTATTGAACAAACCTCCTAATAACTTATTATAAATTATTACGCACAGTAAGTTTCAAGACACTTTATAGGTTGTAAAGAACTGAAAATTGTCATTTGTTGTGTTTGCAGCATATTTACTGAAATCAAAACCTATTTCAATCAAACTTATAACAACATTTTAACTTTTTAAACATTTTAACAGGTCACGTTACATTTTAACATAGGACCCCTTATTTGATAGCAGCTTCACAAGTCTTGCATCCATTGAACTTGTGAGTTTTTGGACAGTTTTTGCTTGAAATTGTTTGCAAGATGTCAGAATAGCCTCCCAGAGCTGCTGTTTGGATGTAAACTGCCTCCCACCCTCATAGAACTTTTGCTTGAGGATGCACCAAAGGTTCTCAATAGGATTGAGGTCAGGGAGGATGGAGGCCACACCATGACTTTCTCTCCTTTTATCCCCATAGCAGCCATTGATGCAGAGGTATTCTTTGCAGCATGAGATGGTGCATTGTCATGCATGAAGATTATTTTATTACGGAAAGCATAGTTCTTCCTTTTGTACCAGGGAAGAAAGTGGTCAGTCAGAAACTCCACATACTTTGCAGAGGTCATCTTCACACCTTTGGGCACCCTAAAGGGGCCGACCAGCTCTCTTCCCATGATTCCGGCCTAAAAAATGACTCCACCACCGCCTTGCTGACGTCGCAGCCTTGTTGTAACAGGGTGGCCGTCCACCAACCATCTACTACTCCATCCATCTGGACCATCCAGGGTTGCACGGCACTCAGCAGGACTGAGTGAACAGGACTGTTTGAAAATTAGTCTTCATGTATTTTTCTGCCCAATGCAGCCGTTTCTGCTTGTGAGCATTGGTTAGTGGTGGCCGAATAGAAGGTTTATGCACAGTTGCAAGACTCTGAAGGACTCTACACCTTGATGTCCGTGGGACTCCAGAGGCACCAGCATCTTCAAATATCTGTTTGCTGCTATATAATGGTATTTTAGCAGCTGCTCTCTTGATCCGATGCATGGATTTGGCAGAAATCTTCTTCAATGTGCCTTTATCTGCACAAACCCGTCTGTGCTCTGAATCAGCCACAAATCTCTTAACTTTTAAATAATGCCATTTCTCTTGGACTCCATTTAAAATGCTCCAGTCTGATCAGGGGCGTACCTAGAGCATGTGGCACCTGGGGCGGGTCCTGGGTTTGACATTTCCCCCCCCCAAAAAACCCAAACATCTACAAAATTTTTAAAACGTGTTCTTTTTAAAAAAATTTTTTTTTAAATGTATTGCACAAATTTGTAAACTTTTTAAAACCCCTGCCCCCTTCTACAAAATCCCTGCACCCCCTCACACACAGTTACAGGCAGACAGTCACACACAGTTACAAGCAGACAGTCACACATATAGTCACAGACAGTCATACACACAGTTACAGTTAGAGAGTTAAACACACACACAGTCAGTTACAAGCAGTAACACACATGCACACCGATACAGGCAGACAGTCACATATACAGTCCCACACGGTCACAGGCAGACAGTCATACACAGTTACAGCCACACACACAGAGTTACAGGCAGCATCATACAGTCACTGGCAGACAGTCACATGCACACAGTTACAGACAGACAGTCACACACAGTTATAGGCAGACAGATTTATTCTTGCTGCACCTCCATGTGCAGCAGTAACAGCAGCAGGTAAGGGCCATGTTAAGCCCCGCCCCTGCTTGTGGATTGGCTCCACCCAAAATGTCCATAGCTCCGCCCCCTCATCCCTTCCATTCAGTTCAGCTTGCTGGTCTCTGCGTGTGAGCTGTGTGACACCCCAGCTGCTATGGGGCGCAGCTCACACATTCCCCTTTAGCTCTCAGACCAGGGTCATGGTCTCTACCTGGTGGCACCTGGGGCCGACCACCCCCTAAGCCCCCCCCATTAGTCCGCCAGTGAGTCTGATAATGACTCCTTTACACATATTCTAATGTTAGAAAAGTCTGTTTTTCTAAAGTCTAAAACTTTTTTGTTTTTGTGTGGTGTGACTCAGTCACTGTTCTTATATTAAACCACACTGACTGATGATCACTGGATCCTAAACTTTTACCTACAGTAATATCTGATACCAAATCTCCATTTTTAATTTTTTTTTTGTAATTCTTTATTTTGTCGTTTTGACAGGCACAATAATATACTTTCAACGTATCGGCTTATGCAAAAGCCGGACAACATATAACAAATATGATCATAGTTACGCATAAGAAAACTGGATACAAATTGTAATTTACACAGGTAGTTTACTTTTTCACTGGCTGTCAAGGGTTTTTCTTTTTTTTTAAACTTAAACTAAACTAAAGTCATGACTTTCCAGACCACATGTTTTGATCATGTAACACATCACCCGTAGAATTCACAGTACTGGCATCCCGTGCGAGTACACCCTTGTTCGCATTCATATCTTTCAAGTTACTTTAGTATCGCCTGGAGTTTTCATACACCTTTCATCCGGTCTTACTTACTATCGTAGACGTCTTGTTATTCTTCTGTTTGCTTACTAGGTGCACCTTTAGATTCATATACAAGTCTGACTCAGGACCCACTTTTTTGGACCCTCGAGAAGGTACCGGTTGGGTGGACCGCAGCCCTCCCGGCAGGTATGCCATGCTCCACCTTTCACATGTCAGTGTACTGTGAAATTCCTAATTATGGCCTCCTCTTCAAATGTGTCTTGTCTACACTGTCATGGCTTTCAATTGGTCCCTTTTAAAGAAGGGAAGGATAAGAAGATTAAGATGGAAAGGAAAAGGAAAAAGAAAAAAGGGTGGGGAAGTGGGGGGGAAGGGTGTGGGGGGCCATGGTGCGCTGGAAGAGACGGGGATTGATGTTGTTCCTGTATCCTAGGGGGTACCAGAGTAACCTAAGTGGGGTTGGCTGTCTGGTTGTGCCCTGTCGTCCATTGTAGTCGGGTGTGTATGCCCACGAGTTATCATTCCGGTCCCACTAGGCTGTTCTCCCAAGGTTCCCAGATTTTTTGGGAAAGCTGCAGTGGTCCCTTTCACCCTGGCTGTCAAATCGTCCATCAGTTTGCTCTCCTTGATCCTGGTGATTACTCCCGAGAATATCGGGCCCTCCGGAGTTAACCAGGAGGTTGCTATCGCTCTACGTGCGCTTAAAGTAATTTTGTGTATAAGCTTCTGTTCTCTCTTTGTCCATCCCTCCAGTGACCTATTTTAGAGGTATACCCAGGGATCCATGATAGGAGTCCTATCAAATACCCGGGTCAACAAGTTCTCTACTGATTTCCAAAACCTGACTATAGTGGGGCATTCCCACCACATATGTAAGTATGTCCCTCTAGCTCCACATTCCCTCCAACAGTCATCTGTAGCGTTTTTTTGCATTCTAAAAAGTTTTACTGGCGTTGTATACCACCTGAACATAGTTACATAGTTAGTTACATAGTTACATAGCTGAAAAGAGACTTGCGTCCATCAAGTTCAGCCTTCCTCACATTTGTTTTTTGCTGTTGATCCAAAAGAAGGCAAAAAAACCCAGTTTGAAGCACAATTTTGCAACAAGCTAGAAAAAAAATTCCTTCTTGACCCCAGAATGGCAGTCAGATTTATCCTTGGATCAAGCAGTTATTACCCTACATTGAAAGATTATATCCTTGAATATTCTGTTTTTGCAAGTATGCATCTAGTAGCCGTTTGAACATCTGTATGGACTCTGATAAAACCACTTCCTCAGGCAGAGAATTCCACATCCTGATTGTTCTTACAGTAAAAAAACCTTTCCTTTGCCTTAGGCGAAATCTTCTTTCTTCCAGTCTAAACGCATGGCCTCGTGTCCTATGTAAAGTCCGGTTTGTGAATAGATTTCCACACAATGGTTTGTATTGGCCCCGAATATATTTGTATAATGTTATCATATCCCCTCTCAGGCGACGTTTTTCTAAACTAAATAGGTTTAAATTTGTTAACCTTTCTTCATAGCTGATATGTTCCATTCCTTTTATTAATTTTGTAGCCCGCCTCTGCACTTTTTCTAGTGCCATAATATCCTTCTTTAGAACAGGTGCCCAAAATTGCACAGCATATTCAATATGGGGTCTTACCAGTGATTTATAAAGAGGCAAAATTATATTCTTGTCCCGAGAATGAATGCCCTTTTTCATGCATGACAATACCTTACTGGCCTTGGCCACTGCTGATTGACATTGCACATTGTTGCATAGTTTGTTGTCTATAACAATTCCCAAGTCCTTTTCATGTGTTGTTATCCCTAATTCGCTTCCATTAAGGGTATACGTTGCTTGTGTATTCTTTACGCCGAAGTGCATAACTTTGCATTTTTCAACATTAAATTTCATCTGCCATTTGAGTGCCCAGTCCCCCAGTCTATCTAAATCCCTCTGCAGCAAAGTAATATCTTGCTCACATTGTATTGTTTTACAAAGTTTTGTGTCATCTGCAAACACTGAAACATGACTTTCAATGCGGTCTTCAAGATCATTTATAAACATGTTAAATAGAAGGGGTCCCAGAACAGACCCCTGAGGGACACCACTTGCCACCTCTGTCCAGCTTGAAAATTTACCATTAATGACAACTCTTTGTACTCTGTTTTTAAGCCAATGTTCTACCCAAGAACAAGCATTTTCATCTAGACCGATTTCCTTGAGTTTGAACACTAATCTATTGTGTGGAACTGTATCAAATGCCTTGGCAAAATCCAAAAAGATCACATCCACGGCAACACCCTGATCTATACTTCTACTTACTTCTTCGTAGAACGCAATCAAGTTAGTTTGACATGACCTGTGCTTCATAAAACCATGCTGATTTTTGCTGATAACCATGTTCTTCTCAAGGAATTCTTGAATATTATCCCTTAATAAACTTTCAAATATTTTACCAGCCACAGAAGTTAAGCTCACAGGTCTATAATTTCCAGGCAAGGATTTTGAACCCTTTTTGAATATAGGAACCACATCTGCCTTCCTCCAATCCTCCGGAACACTTCCTGAAAGAAAAGAATCTTGAAAGATTAAAAACAGAGGTTCACTTATTTCTGCACTTAGTTCCTTAAGTACACGTGGATGGATACCGTCAGGCCCTGGAGCTTTGTTTATATTAACTTTCTTTAGTTGCTGCAGCACCTTGTCTTGAGTTAACCAATTACAATTATTCTGCAAGTTTTTAGTAGCAATCATTTGCACATCTATTGCCATGGGTTCTTCCTTAATATATACGGAGGAGAAAAAGTTATTTAAAATTCCTGCCTTTTCCTGGTCTTCATTAATTAACACCCCCGTTTCAGTTTTTAGTGTACCTACACTTTCATTTTTTTTTTTTTAGAATTTATGTACTTAAAAATGCTTTGGGGTTGGTTTTGCTCTCTTCAGCTATCATTATTTCATTTTGAAGTTTAGCAAGTCTAATTGCCTTTTTGCACGCATTATTTGCATCCTTATATCTTTTATAAGATGCATCTGATTTGTCCGATTTAAATGCTTTAAATGCCCTTCTCTTAGTTGTAATCTCTTGTTTTACTTCTCTACTAAGCCATGTTGGTTTTAATTTGTTTCTTTTATATTTATTTCCCAATGGTACATACTGAGAAATGTACCTTTGTAATATTTGTTGGAAGATGATCCATTTATCCTCAGTGTTCTTTTCACTAAAGAGTTTATGCCAGTCAACATGGTTTTCCAGGTCTGTTCCTGGAGGGTCACAAATATTGACGAATTTTTGTTTGCTTCCCAGATCTCATTCATTCCCATTCAATTCCCACCAACACCTCGCCCAGGTCCCTTTCCCATTGGTCAGTATACCTTAAGCGTCCCCATTCCGTGTTTTCGAAGCAGAGGTGGGCTTACATCTGCGTTATCAATCCCTTGGGTGCGACCTCCGCCACACATAATCTCTCAAAGAAGGTGCAAATCTCCATTTGTTAACACTAAATCTAGTATGGCCTCTTTACGAGTTGGCTCCTCAACGACTTGTTTTAGAGACAATCCCAGTAGGGAGTTTAGAATATGTGTGCTCCTGGTACAAGCAGCTATTTTGGTTTTCAGTTCACATAAGGAAGATTAAAGTCACCCATGATGACAACTTCCCCCTTCATTGTCATTTTAGCTATTTCCTCAACTTGTAGATTATCTAACTCTTCTATTTGTCCTGGGGGCCTATAAATCAAACCTACACGATTTACTGTGTGATTACCAAATTCTAACGTAACCCAAACGGACTCTATGTTCTCCTCACTAACTTTTATTAGGCTAGATTTTATGCTATCTTTCACATACAGGGCCACCCCTCCATCTTTCTTGCCTTCCCTGTCTTTTTTTATATAAACAGTACCCTGGTATTGCTATGTCCCAGTCATTTTTCTCATTATACCATGTCTCAGTAACAGCGACTAAATCTACATTATTAGTTGACATTATTGCCACAAGTTCATGGATCTTATTCCCTAAACTGTGAGCATTTGTAGACATGCCTCTAAGCTTATCATTTATTAACACATTTGCTACAGGCACCTTCTGTCCTTGTTTTAGCGGGCAATTGGATTGATGTTTTATCACCCTTTTGCCCCCCTCCTAGTTTAAATACTTCCTAGCAAAACCTCTGAACTGCTTACTGAGAACATTTGTTCCCGTTTGAGAAAGATGCAAACGATCTTTTTTGTATAGTTAATTCTATTCCAAACAGAGCTACCATGAGAAATGAAGCCAAATCCTTGCTCTCGACACCATTCACCAAGCCACAAGTTAAAGTCCCTAATACGCATCCGCCTGTTGTTCTGCGTGTTATGCACAGGCAGAACTTCAGAGAATGACAGTGTGGAAGCAACCTGCCGTATATCATTGGCAAAAACACTAAAAACTTCCTTTACCTCTGAAACCTCATTGCAAGCCAAGTCATTTGTCCCTAAATAGACAAGTACATCCAATTCCTCTTCCTGCTTTTCTCGCTTAACAATATTACAAATACGTCTCCTGTCTCTGTGAGCAGTAGCTCCGGGAAGACATCTCACAAGATATTCCACACACCCTGTTACATATTGATATACAATATATTTAGACATACAATTGGTTATTTTACTCTCTATTATATTTTGACAGGAACAATTTTATTATTGTACATTTGGATAATACCCGCTCCCTCTCTTTTTTTAATTTTTTTATTTCTTTTTGACCTTTATTTTTTTTTCACATTCCCTTCTTATGTCTACTCGTTTCTGTTATTAAATGTTGATTTCTATATATACCAAATTAGTGTGAAATATTTTTTCTAAAATTCTGTTCAGTAAAAATAGTTTGAAAAGGAATAGTTTGTTATGGTTTAGCTCTTATATTGTATTTGTTGGATGAGAGTTCAAATACCCAATCCGGAGCCTTTTTTTAGATAAATGTAAGATGGTGGTACAGGAAGAAAGGGACAGAGGAACACTATAGTGCCAAGAATACAGCTTTCTATTTTTAACACTGTAGTTTTCCTTCAAACGTATTTTGCAATATTTGATTTAAACACTAGAGATCAGTACAACCCAGGATATTTAATGGACCAGTTCTACTTATGTCACAGTGTGAATTTGTTTGAACAAAATGCTCATGTTCCTTTTATTGTATGTTAGTAGTTTAAACTATCCTTTTTTTCTCTGATATCCTGATCACATTAAAAGGTAAAACTGGACAAACAATATTAGAGGTGTCTATCCTATCATAAAATATTTGCTTATCATGCTTACTGTTCAGTCATTGTCATATAAATCAGTGCTATCAGAATTGCCAAATGCAAATGCCAGACTTGTCACATTAAAATGGTTTATTGATCTGGAATGTCCCGATATAATGACTCATTAAACAGGGCAACAAAATCACAATTTTTGCTTAACTGCCAATGATCTTTGAATGAATTTAGGATATTTTAGAGTGCTGGATCCAAACAAAGACATGAGTTTGGCCAAAGTGGCTCTAGCTTTTAATGGATACCCCTCAAATTATGATTCCACCCCAGTACCACCTGTGGCTGTTGCAGGGGCGTACCTGAAACATTTGGCACCTGGGGTGGATCTTATATTTGGCACCCCTCTCCTTTCCAACCCCCTCCCCCCCAATTTTAAAATGTTAAAAACACCCACACATTTTTTTCAAAAATATATTTAGCATTGAGCAGTGTTTGTGTGTTTGAATGTAAGCATGTTTTTGTATGAAGTATGTGTGAGTAAATGTATGGGTGTGTTTGCATGTAGTGTTGTCATTTGAATGTAGGCATGCATTTTGTGTAGTGTTATTTTTGAATATGTGGTGTGTTTTTATGTAGTGTTGATATTTGGATGCAGGGGTGTATTTGTGTGTAGTGTTGGCGAAATGCTGAGATGTATGCACATATACAGATATACTCAAATATACACACACTGGCACACATGCAGATACATAGACACACAGATGTACACACTGGCACATACAGATACAAACACACACACTTACAGACACACACTGACACACATATATAGAGACACATACAGATACATACATACATATACACTGACACACAGATACACATACACACATACAGATACACATATACAGATACACAGGTATAAGTGTGTGTGTATATGTAGTGAATGTGTTTGAGTACAGTATACAGTGTGTGTGTGTGTGTGTGTTTGCAGTGTGGGTGTATAGTGTGTATGTGTAGTGTATGCAGTGTGTGTATAGTGTGTATGCAGTGTGTGTGTGTGTGTGTGTATAGTGAGCAGTGTGTATTGTTTGTGTGTGTTTCCTGGCGGTCTGGTGGCACAGTATGGTTGCCCAGTGAAGAGGGGCCCAGGGGTCTCCACATCCAGCAGCAGCATGACCTCTGTTCTCAAGATCTGCGAGAGTGTTGACGTGGGTTGCCATAGCAACACTGGCGGATCGGGAAAAGAGGACATGCTGCTGCTAGATGTGGAGACTTCTGTAAGCGGCGTGAATGGCACCCAGGGCAGACTGCCCCCTCCGCCCCCCTCTTCTTATGCCACTGGCCCCGCGCATCCCCCTAGTGAGTGGCACCCAGGGCGGACCGCCCCCTCCGCCCCCCCCCCCACATTCCCCTTAGTACGCCACTGTGCTGTTGATATATGCAGCAGGTTTCTATCTGTCATTTTACTCTGTGACATTATTTCTATCTAATGTAATCTTTAGTCTAATCTTACCTTTACAATTGTTTAGCAAATTTTTCCATTGCATATAATTTCTAGAATTTCATTTTTCTTTCTACATTTGTGGCAAATACACTCTGCAAAATCATGGGAAAAGCCTCCCTGAGTTTGTAAGACAGGCATATCTTGCTTACATTGGAGTGAAGCTTGGAGACCAAGATAAAGTTTAGAGTGTCTACAACCGTAGAAAATGGACAAAGAAAAAGTTACAACTTTGGTGAGGAGATAGCCGCAAAACCATCAAGATGACTGTTATTTTTGTGTTGTAAATGTGAAAGGTCTTATTCGCTACAAGTAACATAAGTAGGCGTTGGCGTACCCTGATAGGAAATCAGCAATGCAACCTGTGCCACAAAGCAAATACATTCCCATGCCAGTGTTTACCTCACTGCCTGACCTTCCATTTTCAGATGTTGAAGAAATGAAGAACTTGGTGTGTGGCACAGGTGATAGCAGTTGAAATTAATGTGAAGGAAGCCTTTACAACACCTCAGCTGTTCTCCCAAAAAGAAGTCAATGATCTGATGCAAGACCTCAATCAGTCAAAACATGCATCTGAACTTTTAGCATCCAGGCTAAAAATAAAGAACTGTCTAAAGCCAGAAGCTAAAATAACATCTTATCGGAGAGAGGAGGTCATAAAAGAAAAGCATACAAATAGTGTTTTTCTATGCTTTAAATGTGATTATCTGAATCAACTTACTTTGTTCTAATATTATTGTACGGATTACAATGCCATTACGTGTTTGTATGAGTTTTAGACTGTTATTTGTAGGTAGGTTACACCAGATCTTGATTTTTTTTTTTTTTGCTTTATTGTTTTTTTTTCAATGGGGTCATCCGTTATCTAAAAAATTGGAGGCATTCTAGAGAAAACAATGCCGTATTTGGAATCAATGAGACAAGGTTATACTAAAATCTATATAATATGATTGCCAATAAAATCTGTGTTGTCCTGTGTTATATTTCTTAAAAATACATGTTCTTTTTTTATTATGGGCTATCAAGAAAAGATGAGGTGTTGGGAGGGAAGCTATAATGAAGGGTTCAAGAAGAGTGCTATGATTAGTAGTGGCGGATCCAGAGCCTGATCTCAGGAGGGGCACTTGTAGATTATTTAAAGAAATAATCCAGACACAACAACCACTACAGCTCAGTGTAGTGGTTATGGTGTCAATAGTGCCAGGACCCCCTCCCAGAGTAAGTAGTCAAACCGTTTAAGAACAGTTTGACAACTTACCTGAGGTCTGCTGGGAAATGGGGCTGTAATAGGGCATAGGAGCAGTGGTGTGTGTGAGTGGTGCAATGTATAAGGGGTGCAGTGTGTGTGTGAGCAGTGTGTGTGTGTGTGAAGGTTGTAGTGTGTGAGTAAGGGTGGCAGTGTATGTCAGGGATGCAGTGTATGTGTGGGACAGTATATGTGTGTAACAGTTGCAGTGTGTATGTGTGAGTATTGCAGTGTATGTGTGAGTGTGGCAATGTGTGTGTATGAGGTGGCAGTGTATGGGGGCAGTGTGTGTGTGTGTGTGTGGGGGTACTGTATGTGTGTAGAGTGTGTGTGTATGGGGGGCAGTGTGTGTGTATGGGGGCAGTATGTATGTATGGGGGGTAGTATGTGTATGGGGGCAGTGTGTGTGTGTATGGGGCAGTGTGTGTGTATGGGGGGAGCAGTATGTGTATGGGGAGCAGTATGTGTATGGGGGCAGTGTATGTGTGTATGGGGGCAGTGTGTGTGTATGGGGCAGTGTGTGTGTATGGGGGCAGTATGGGGCAAATGTGTGTGTGTATGGGGGGCAGTGTGTGTGTATGGGGCAGTGTGTGTGTGTATGGGGCAGAGTGTGTGTATGGGGCAGTATGTGTGTATGTGGGGCAGCAGTGTGTGTGTAAGGGGGGCAATGTGTGTGTATGGGGGGCAATGTGTGTGTATGGGGGGCAGTGTGTGTGTATGGGGGGCAGTGTATGTGTGTAGAGAGTGTGTGTGTGTGATAAGGGTAGGGGGACTTTTTTTAATAATATATATATATTTTTTTTTTATTTAATTACACTTCTTAGTCCCTGGTGGTCCGGTGGGGAATCCCTTGTGGTCCCAGTGGGGAGAGTGAACTCTAGCCCTTTGCTCCTGGGCTAGATCTTCACTCTCGCGAGATTTGGAGCGTTGCCGTGGTAACCGCAGCAACACTCCGTGCTCGCGAGAGTAGGACCCGGAGGAGCTGCAGCCAGAGCTCCCGGGTCCTCTCACACTCCCTCCCCCCGCCGGCTGTCAGCACAGTGCCTGCGGACCGAGGAGGGAGATCTCTGATCTCCCCTCCGGTCCACATGCACATTGCAGGGCTAGCACCTGCATGTGCTGGCAGGGGAGAGGGAGACCTCAGTTTTCTCAGAGGGTGGGGGGGGGGGCAATTGCCCCGTTGACCCCCCCCCCCTGGATCCACCACTGATGATTAGGGGTTTAGGTATCTGGATAAGAGTCCATGAGGGGGCTATGGATAGGGGATGGAAAAACACAGCAGACATACTTTGTGGACTACAGCAGGTACTTTCTGTTGTTAAACTTGACAATTGTACAGACTGTAGTCTGACTGCATGCCATTACTGCTTTCATAATTTACTTACTTTGGGTTCTATTTCCACTGTAAAACATTATCTTCACTTCATCTTCCAACATCAGGTGTATTATCTCTCATTACCTTGAAATGCACTGACATCTCCTTAAACAAATCCCCACTTCATGTACTCCTTCATTTTTGCACACCACACTCTTCCGCCTTAACATAAACACATTACCAAAATTTCAAGATGGCTGCTCTTTTGTCAAGTCAGATCCCATTATGGTCCCTGCAGAGTGAGCCAGATTAATTTCACAGGTTTCCAAAAGTTAACAGGTCAGATAAATATAAATGAATGTTTAATTTATTAATCATACTATTAATTCATGTTATTTTGCAGTCTGGAATAGGGCGATAACTGACATATATTTCGAAACATATTTTGGATATTATCAGAAATTTGGACATAAAACAGCCTCAATACTGATTAACCTACACCAACCTATATGACCCAAACGTCCATGTATATTTAACATCTTAATGCAAAAAAGATCTGATTCATACATAGCTGAATGTGAGCAAATCCATTGGTTGAGATATACCGTTCACAGTTTTTACTGTCATATATGTTTCCAGAATATTTATAGACAAATAAAAAGAGGTAGCAGATATGTTTCTGAGGAGGGACAGAGGGCTGACCTTGGCATGTGGGATCCTAAAATCACTAGGTCTGATTTTGACACAATGTCCCTGTTAGCTTGAAGCCCCATTTAATATCAAGAGAGAAATGACACCTCTAGTTATAACATTTATGTCAGTTTCATATAAAAGTGTGCTGCAGTGGTTATGGTGTCTGTAGTGCCCCTATTGTAAGATGACAAACCATTTCATAATATAAAAGCCTATGGGAGTCAATACGAGCCCCATATTGATATAAGGAAGGATCTAAACCTCCCTATGCCTCTCTATGCTTATCATCTGTTTGTTTGTTTTTTAAACTTGTGGCTGGGCACTGCCTCTGAACCAGAAAGGCCCTGTAAAATGAGTTTGGGTAGAGGACTTTAACTTAAATTAAGGGGGGATACATCCCTCCAAATGCCCCACTCTGCCCCCACCTTTGCTCAGTGGGTGGGGGCTACTCATTTTTTCCTGGGGAAAACCTAAAGTCCTCACCCCCATCCATTGGTGGTGGCTGTAGGTTTTTATAATATACCTGAGGGACCTAATGTCCCTACCCCATCCCCCTCCCATTGGCGGCGGTTTCCCATAGGAAAGCATTGGATTGGCTGAGACTGTCAAGGAGACTACAGTAAAAGCAACAACAACATGCTACAATACATAGCTGGACATACACAATGCTATTTATAAAGTCAGAATTGAAAGTGAATTTAAAATTTAAGACCAAAGTAGCCGAACTGAAACCATGGCTGATTCAGAGATTATTTCCAGTTTGGCTATTTTGACCTTAGATTTTAAATTCAGTTTAGTGAAAAACCCTGATAATTAAACTGTCTACTTATGGCCATGCAATAGAGTGCCACCCTACATTTTGGATCTGGACCTCACTTTTGGGTGAGATCAGTCTGATATGGAAACGGTTAAGTTCTCTATGTAATAAGACAAGGTGAGCTAAAACCAGCTTGAGAACTGAGCAAGGACCCATTGAAGGGCAAGATATGAGTTGTTGTCCGTGCTCAGTATTCTTAGCCCTTTTTTAGTTTGTTTGCTCTCCCTAAGGGTAAAGGGTACTTGCTCACTGTACCTAGAGGAGTATCAACTATACCTCACTGACGAAGCCTAGTAAGGCCAAACTGTTTAAATTTGCTTGCGCTAACTTTCGTGAAGAGGAAGTTGGCTTGCATTTTGGATATGGACCACCCATTTTGCAAATGGTTCAGGTTCTCTCTGTAATAACACAAGATGAGCTAAAACTAGCTTGAGTTCTAAGTGTGGATCCACCGAAGGGCAAGATATTTGAGCTGTTTTCCGTTTTTAGTACTCTCTTGAACCCTGCTGTAGTTTGCATGCTATAGACAGCCCTGGATATTTTACAATATATAGTATATAATATATTACATGATATAGTATAGATTAAGACTGTAAAAGATCCAGGGCTGTCTATAGCATGCACATCTGAAATTGTAACACACGAAAATCATTTTGCATTACTCTTCGGGATTTAGTGTAGTCTACAAGCATGATGTTCTATTACACATTTAGATGTATGACAGTCTGTAACATAATTTAGCACTTATTCCTGTCACCTAGGCATTTTTAACAGCACCCAAAGGGACAGTTTATTTGCCTCAAAATAATCTGTTCCTTGGATAATGTTTTTTAGATTTATACATCATCTTTGTTAGATTTTCTTTTTTCATTGACACCTATTAAGATCACGGGCATAATTTTTCACATTGTTTTGGCATGTTTGGATAACTGTATTCCTAAAAATACCAAGAGGTTTCTTACAAACACAGTAAGCAGTGTATGCATATGTTTAATTTGCTAAATAACCAATTTTCTGTGAATTTATACTCACGATTACAAAGCAATTATAATTACAAAATATAGGCTAAAATAGTGAAGCTGGTAAATGATCAGAATTGGCATGCAATTTTTATAGTGTCACCTCAGGGCAGTCTTAATTGACTAATCCCCAAACCTTTTGTTTTCTAACAAAAAGCACTTGTAGTGAAAGAGTTAAGTGAATAATGCTTTGTTTTCCTTCTGGTTTTTTTCAAACGTAAATAACACGGCGCATGTTCAACTCTGTTTTTTCTTTTTCAAAAATGAATTAAATCATTATGTGCACAGTTAGTGTAGTAACATTCCTCCAAATATTTCATGAGTTGGATCACCTTTGTTTATTTTTTATTTTACATTTCTTATACAGGGCCTTTATTCCTTGATTTAATACATCTATTTTCCCATAAACACAACATTTTTGTCAAATTATGTGATTGTGCTAAATGAATAGATTTTGCTACAGATCTGCATGAAGGCATTTAAACACAATTTGAAATGACGTACATTTAGTGAATTCTGCTGCAGATGTGAAAGACAGATATTATGGTGGAATCTGACAGTGTAATCTTAAACACATTATAAATTATTCCCAAAATTCAGTATTTATGGTTTATCCCATGATGTTTGTTGTCTTTCATTGAATACCATTTTTATCTGACCAGACCTTTAGTTCTGTAGTGGGTTAATTTCACAGAGATGTTATACTTAGCCTGCAGGTTTCTGTGTATTAACTACAGTACATAAAAGAACTGTCTTATCCCCAAGGGGTAGTTAACACTCAAGAATGTTTCAAATTACATTTAACTCATGTGTGCTATGGAAATCTCCATGTCTCCCTTGAATAAGACACACTTGGAGCCAAAAAAGATAGATTTAGCATTTGTAGGCCTTGTCAGTTAGATACGGGTAATAATTGGCATATGCAAAAATGATTGGCTTTATATAGAACATAGTTACATAACTGAAAAGAGATATGTGTCTATCAAGTTCAGCCTTCCTCACATCTGTTTTTGTTGTTGATCCGAAAGAAGGCAAAAAACCCAGTTTGAAGAGCTTACAATTTTGAAGCAAACTGGGGGAAAAATCCTTCTTCACCCCAAAATGGCAGTCAGATTTTTTTCTTGGATGAAATAGCTACTACCCAACTAATTTAAAATATTATCTCTGACTATTATGTTTTTTTGCAAGAATGTATCCAATTGCAGTTTAAACATCTGTATAGGCTCTGATAAAACCGCCTGTTTCGGCAGAGAATTCCACATTTCCTTTGCCTTAGACTAAATCTCATTCCTTCCAGTCTAAATGCGTGACCTTGTGTCCTATATATAGGTGCTCCTTTATGTCCCCCGCAAATACCAATACATGCAGGTTAATTGTTTCATGCAAATGGTATATTGTGCATCTGTGGATTCATACCCTAAGACATTTGGCCTGTTTTATACACATTGTTGATCTCTTGTCGATGATGCTGCTAACCACGGAACGCATAGGCATTGGTTTATCTAGTGTGCTTGCTGGTTGAACAGATTTCATTAGGCTTTAGGCACCATGAGCACTGAATGAATGAAGAGTTGTGTTAACATATATGCAAGAAAGTTATCCAGCAGTGAGCTATTATTTATTTTTATAGTATGCCAACATATTAGGCAGTGCTGTTCAATATAACAGACAAGTTTACAAATACTGGTGCAATCTAGCAGGAGACAGGAATAATAGAGAGAAGGTAATGGGGCTCCATTTAAGTCAAAGTATGGCTGTGGGGATCAATACAGTAAGTAAGTGTGAGATGTATAACATATTGGTGATTTAAGAATCCATATTCGAGAGCAGAAAAGGGGGGTGGTAGCTACTCCTCCTTTTTTGATTGGTCAGTGGAGAGAAAGCAGAGTAACTCGTTCTTGAGTATAGGTGCAGCACAGGAGACCTCCTTGAGATGTTAGGAAGATAGTATTTGTAAATAAGCACAGAGATAGAGGGGCTTGCTGTGTTATACTTGGTAGGCAGAAAAAAAAGCAAAAGAACATTTTTTTTAAACAAAGTTGTAGATTGCTAAAGATAGGCTATCAGCTGTAGCTGAACTGTATCTGTATCTCCCATAATGCATAGCATCCACAGTTGAGCATCTATTTTCCGTCTGAGTACCACTGCAAATGTTATAATGTTAGAAACCTTCATATGCCCCTAAACACATTTGGGATGGGGACTATTTTTTGCCATGGTAGAATCTGGGAAAGTTACTCTGCTGGAATGACTAGGCACCATCATTTAATAAGGAACCCGATTGGGCTGATACATCGGCTTGTTAGCAGCATATTTTCAGGTATCTCTGCTACTTTCACATTACTAGGTAATGTCTTGCACAAACTAAGCCCATGCATGGGCTTTTGATGACTACTGTGAGTAATGCAGGCAAGTCTAAGACTAGATATCAGAGGCAGTTTCCTGGCTGGAACATGGTATGGAGATTGCTTTTATCAAAAAGCAAGAATTGGTTAACATACATGATGCAGTGATGGTGGCTGGATGGTGGTAAAGATGAGGTAGTAAACACATGACCACTGGGGAATCAGGCAAGGTGTTGGAATGTTTTAAACAAGATCATACAAGGAATAACATTAAATAGAATTACCTCGGAGAGTGGTCTGGAGCATGCTGAGGTCATACGTGACCTGACAAAGGCTTGAACTTGACCGGACAACTTAAGCAACCATGCAGATAAAATACAAATAACTAAACCCACCCTTACATCTTAGGAGACACATTCAACCATTAACAATCATTGTGATTTACTGAAGAATTATTTTGGTCTTTGTTATACTTATGCAAGAATAGGGAGTTACCCTCCAGGAAGAGAGTCCCACTCATTCTGAGTCAGTGCCACTAATTATTAACACCGTCACACATACATCAGAGTTATAAGGCTCTGGGTTTTGTATTGAATAGCAGCCAAATAACATATTTATCGCATAATAATGTTGCCTCACTGGGGTTAAAAAAACATCAAAAAGTCCTAAATGTCCAAATATGACTTATTTGGAAAGGGGAACCTTCGCAATATATTATGCCATTATGTCCCCATAGAATCCACCTTGGATATGCAGCTGGAGAGCCCTCAGGAACATTGAAAGATGTTTGTGTTGATGTGGTGGAAACATGAGAAAACATATTTTGACTAATCCCATCCCCCTGGAGAACAATAGAAATTCACTAAGAAATATGTTCCATTGCAACTGCTGGAAACCTCATAAAGGCTCAATAAACAAAGCTTACATCAAAATTCTATTTCTGCTTGTCTGTTCTGAAAAGAGAGCACCTAGTGGGAAATACTAAGAACAAATCTAATAGCTTGGAAAAGAACTCGGTAAAAAAATAATCTATGATTTGTCTTAGGCATAGTAATTGCTTTCAGAATTAAAAGGTCAGACCTTGCATTTATAGTTAGTAGCACAACATAAGAAACCATTAAACGCAAATCCACAATGTGAAATGTTAACTTTGGAATATATGAATAAACAGCATCTGATGAATTCTCTTTGATTTTGCAATTCTAGACTCACAATCATGGGCTAATCCGCAGTCTACTTGTTTATCTGTCAATGTTCCTTTAGCTGTAGTGTGTTTTTTCTTTCTTCAGTGGCACATATATGTATATACGTATGTCATGTACCCGAAAACACTTAATTTTGCATAATGTCCCCATATTCTGCACTTTTCATAAAAATAAATCTTTTGGCTTATCAAGAATAGCTGAAACATCACTGTACCGTACCATGCCAATTGCAGATTGCCATACAATAGTTCTATAACATATTCACCAAATGGCACAAAATAAATGGAAAAATCCATCAATTTCAAATCGCAATATAAGCTAATGATACAATATATCCAAATGCAAACCTTAATATACACTTCAGATATCCCACCTTCTCAGCACCTTCTAACACTGAAAAGTCAAGTTTTCATATTTATTTTTAACACCTCCTACTGGAAATGGTCACATAGGGGTACTTAAAGGGACACTATAGTCACCAGAACAACTACAGCTTAATGTAGTTGTTCTGGTGAGTATAATCATTGCCTTCACTCATTTTCATGCAAACACTGCCTTTTTATGAGAAAAGACAGTGTTTTTATTGCCCCTAGGGACACCTCCAAGTGACCACTCCTCTGATGGCCACTGAAGATGCTTTCTGGCTCAGTGCTCAGTGCACAGTAGGCAGCACTGCCGTTCAGAGTCTTCACGCTCTGCAAAGGGATGCTGAATTTTCCTCATAGAGATGCATTAATTCAATGCATCTCTATGAAGAAGTGCTGACTGGCCAAAACAGCTTTTGGCCCCACCCCCATCCCTATGGAAAAGCATTGCATTGGCTAAAAATTGGCAATTCTGATGATGTCAACAAGGAGGCGTATTGGGTGCGGGGCTAGCACCGACAGACCCATGTGGTGTTGGAAATAAGGTGAGTTTTTACCTTTTCTAAAGGGGCTGAGGGGGTGCAGGCCACCTAAATGGTGGGTTTAACAGTATAGGGTCAAGAATACATGTTTGTGTTCCTGACCCTATAACATTCCTTTAATCAACCCCGTTATAAGGTAACATTTTAAACTGCTTACTTGTCAAATAATTTTTAGCTAGCTTTTAATATCTTTAGAGGGATGTGAGCAATATTTCTAATTACCTGTGGTGGAACTATTGATCTGATAGGAAACCATGCAAGCAGAAGAATTTAAAGCAATTCAAAAAATACTCAACTGTCAAGCCGTTCAAATCCATCGTATTTATATTGGTCTGTACCACTTTTTTATTTTTCAGAATTATGCTAGCACACATGGCCACATGCATGCGGAGAGGAGAATTTCTCTACTTGCTCGCTTTACAATAAAATACTTTTTAGGGAATTGCATCCACTTTTGGAATTCCCTCAGAGAATGACATCACGCTTTTCTTGGACAGCTCATCTCGTTTATAATCATTAGCGTAATCGCTATAATCACTAGCATAAAGATAATTCCAGACGCATTACGGTAATTCCATTAAGTTTTTATATGTAAAAGTATTATCACTTTACTTCATTTATAATACGGGCCCAAATTGTACCTTACTAAAGCGATAGCATTATATTATTTACGGAATGATGAATCTGCCTAAAAAGGAACTGTCACTTTTTCTGGTAATTACACCATTCAATAAAACACTCGCAATCTCCTGTAACTTGTGTTAACCATTTTTCATGTGGTGTTCCATTTTGTTGCTTTGGAAGAGGAGAAAACATTGCAACATTGTTTTTGTTTTAAACTCCTACCTGTATGTTCTCTCTTTCTCTCTCTTTGACTGGCAGGTGCAAAGAGCAGAGTTTACAACAATCACTGACAGGTAGTTAAGATGGCAGCACTCAGACCAAGCTAGTGTTATTATTTAATTTTATTTTTCAGACCATAAAAATATATATTTTAGAAATACAGCATGTTAGTAACTAATTATTACAAATTTAGCAAAATGAGGTTTCCACTTTTATATCTTAAGGACTGGTAACAATGTATGTCAGGGAAGTTCAATGTTAAAATGAATATATGGTTCATTGAGATAAAGAACTTTGGTTATAAACATATGCATTCATCATTCATATGTGATGTTTGAAAGATAAACAAATGCATTCATATAGAAAGTAACAATTTTATTCTACCACATTTTATAGAACTGCTTTCAGTTACCCTGAGATATTAGTTGGACAATGAGTCTTAATATAACACTTACAGCACACCTATTGCATATGGAGCCTATTTGTGAAAGGCAATTTGATCATGTCTGTGTGACATGATCTTTTGGAAATCATTCACTTTAAATTATTAATATAAGCAGCCCTGATCTCCAAGCCATATGTTTAATGTGCAGTTGTTATGACCTATAAAAGGAATTTTCAGAGGCTTGTAATTTGAGCTCTGGATAAGGCCACCTCATAGATATATTTCATGCTTTTTCTTTTTCTCCAATTGTCAGATCTGTTCCTTAGCAGCCAGTAAATCCTTGTGGCTCTCTAAAACCATGCAGACTGCCCGAGGGTTATATAGTAGGTAACAACATGCATTTATAGCAAAGACATGCAATCTTACCTCTCCAGCTGTTGTTAGACTACATTTGTCATAATGGGCCTGCAAAGAATTATGGGAAGTATGTCCAATAGCTGAAGAAACAGAGATCGACATCTCTGAGTTAAAAGAATAACTGCATCATGAGGGTAACTGAAAAATGTAGGTGTTTTTATTTTAATGCTCTTATCTTTTTATGGTTTATAGTCTATTTCCTCACATACTGTCTTCATGGCCCTGCCAATTGGTGGGTAAATTATTCTCATTGGTCACAATGTTGCGACCGCCACAATTCAGTGGTTTTCATATTCGTACATCTTGGTCCTGGGCAGAGTGTTAATCACTGGCTGTCCATCACTCCGAGACTGAAATACAGTAACTCTGCCCACCACATAATAACACTGTTCGGCAGGTGATTAGATCTGAGATAAAATTCAGCACCTGTTGCATGTTAATGGGTAAGGTGCTGACAGGGAACAGTGTCAGTGGCAACTGCTGAAGTTTTAAAATGTCACGGTGTTAGACTCCACTCTGTGATTTTATTCTACCCTTAAACTTCTATCTCAACTTCACTTACGACCTGTTGAACTACACCCTGTTCCAAATTATTATGCAAATTATATTTTTCTCATTTACCTAAATAATTAATGTAAATAACAGTCAGCATAATTCTCATGTTATCAACTATTAAGACTACAATTCAAATTTTATTGAACAAACCTCCTAATGATAACAGTATTTTTTTTAAACATAAAAAACTTACAATGCACTTTTCCAAATTATTACGCACAGTAAGTTTCAAAACACTTCATAGGTTGTAAAGAACTGAAAATTGTCATTTGTTGTGTTTGCAGCATATGTACTGAAATTAAAAGTTATTTCAATCAAACTTATAACAACATTTTAACTTTTTAAAATTTTAACAGGTCATGTTACATTTTAACATAGGACCCCTTATTTGATAGCAGCTTCACAAGTCTTGCATCCATTGAACTTGTGAGTTTTTGGACAGTTTCTGCTTGAATTTGTTTGCAAGATGCCAGAATAGCCTCCCACAGCTGCTGTTTGGATGTAAACTGCCTCCCACCCTCATAGATCTTTTGCTTGAGGATGCTCCAAAGGTTCTCAATACGATTGAGGTCAGGGAGGATGGAGGCCACGCCATGACTTTCTCTCCTTTTATCCCCATAGCAGCCATTGATGCAGAGGTATTCTTTGCAGCATGAGATGGTGCATTGTCATGCATAAAGATGATTTTATTACGGAAAGCATAGCTCTTCCTTCTGTACCAGGGAAGAAAGTGGTCAGTCAGAAACTCCACATACTTTGCAGAGGTCATCTTCACACCTTCGGGCACCCTAAAGGGGCTGACCAGCTCTTTTCCCATGATTCCGGCACAAAACATGACTCCACCACCGCCTTGCTGACGTCGCAGCCTTGTTGGAACAGGGTGGCCGTCTACCAACCATCCACTACTTCATCCATCTGGACCATCCAGGGTTGCACGGCACTCATCAGTGAACAGGACTGTTTGAAAATTATTCTTCATATATTTTTCTGCCCAATGCAGCCATTTCTGCTTGTGAGCACTGGTTAGTGGTGGCCAAATAGAAGGTTTATGCACAGTTGCAAGACTCTGAAGGACTCTACACCTTGATGTCTGTGGGACTCCAGAGGCACCAGCAGCTTCAAATATCTGTTTGCTGCTATGTAATGGTATTTTAGCAGCTGCTCTCTTGATCCGATGCATGGATCTGGCAGAAATCTTCCTCAATGTGCCTTTATCTGCACAAACCCGTCAATCAGCCACAAATCTCTTAATAGTGCGATGATCACACTTAAGTTTTCGTGAAATATCTAATGTTTTCATACCTCGTCCAAGGCATTGAACTATTTCACTCTTTTCGGCAGCAGAGAGATTCTTTTTCTTCCCCGTATTGCATGAAAACGGTGCTCTGCTTAATAATGTGGAACCCTCCTTTAGTAGTTTTTCCTTAAATTGGGCTCACCTGGCAATCTAATTATCACAGGTGTCCCAGATTGTTTTCAGTGATCAAAAGAGCCCTGAGACACAATGCCATCCATGAGTTAAACTGAAAACAAAATATTTAATCTTTGTGACACTTAAATAGAATTTGCATAATAATTTGGAACAGGGTGTATGTCAACTAAACCTCATGAACACCTCCCCTAACTCATTGATACATCATGCTATTCAAAACCATAAATGGTCTAATTTTCTAACAGAAGTCTTTAAAAAATAGAAAGAGGGAACTGCACTACAATCAGATTTTTGAACAGCAAGTACTTTATTTAAAGTGTTTAGAGCTCTGTGAATACACAAGGAATATGAATCACTAATTTACATAGTAATAGTAATTATCATTTGAACATTGCCAATGGAATGTGAGCAGGTGACATCAGAAATATGTTGAAGGAACATAGTGAGCTTGTCTGAGGATGATATTCAGACTGGACGTTTTCCACAAATGACCTAAAATCTTGACATGCCCAATCGCTCTCAGCAGTGAATCAGAAAGAAGGAAAGGGCAATCTACCGAACTGTGAGGATTAAAGAGACAGCTACAACACATTTTTGTAACACATTAATTTCTTCTCTTAACATTTTTTAATGAACATTATTAGGTTCAACCTCTGCAATGGGGAAAAACATCAGTAGCCTTTACCACTGTTAAAATAATTTTTTAATTGTTTTAATTTTTTCAATGCTTATCTGGTAGGCGAGAATAAGAGCAAGAGCAGAGACTATAGGGCCCTATAGCCCCGGATCTTTTTTCTCTATCTGCAGGGCCAGAATCTTCTTAAAATGTGCCCTGCAGGGGGGGGCGGAGCCTAGCAGCAAAGCAGCCCAGATGTGTTCAGCACGCGCTCCCACGTCTGGGGACAAAAAATAGGGTGTTCCACCTAGAAATCGGCACTTACAGACCGCAGCCTAAATTACTTAAACCCGGGAGAGGTTGCTGCATCAGATGGTACCTTTCCCGAGCTCCTACAACGTTGGACTGACAAACCGAGGCTTGCGGCCTACACGAGGCTGAGTCAAGAAGAGACAGATGCTCTCGGGAACCTCAGGCAGAAGTTGGGAACCCTGTGAAGCACTTCCCCCCCCACCCTTGGACAGGCGGGGTCATCACAATCCTCATCAAGCAAAGGCACCCACCTTGCGGACAGTGGGCAACCGAGATTGTGAGCAACTGATACGCAGCAATCCTCCTCAAAATGGTGGAAACACCTTCCACAAACAAAACGTGGCAGTGGCAGGGTGTGCTAAGCTTGATCGCATGCTACTGCTCCTCGACGAGATCTGCACCGTTTCTGGGAGAAGTTGGAGGTACGTGCAGCAGCGGTGGGGGGGGACAGAGGACCGGACAGATGAGAGCAGTAGAGGGGGTGCATAGGGCCCCGTCGATCACAACCTCCCACCCAGCATCAAACCCGCACACACCTAGCCCATCTGGGCAGAGAGCCAACAGGGAGTCCATTCCAAAGCATCAAAGGATGCACCAAGAGGCCCCACAGCAGCCGACAAGATGCTTACCTCCCAGGCAGATTCCAATCCTGTACCGGCAGTCCGTGGCTCCCGCTATGAGGAAGGCCCCAAAATGTCGGTGAGTAAAACGGCGTATACCGCACCAGCTGCGGGCACCATGCTAGAGGGCCGAAACTCGAGCCATTCGACATGCCTGAGGTGGTGGTGGTGACCTCGACCACGGTGAGTGGCTTTATCCTACGGCCCACTCTGAAGCCTGGAATCCCAAGACAATTCTCCATATGGCTAGACTGTGCTCTGCCTCTTGAGGGCATAGGCTGAGCTGAGCTGACTAGTGGAACTCTCTGGGACTAATGACCAAGTAGTATTTTTCCTTATGAGTTCTGATTGTCTCCTATTATTGCACGTTTCTTATGATTACACATGCAGTCCTTATAGCCAACGTACTATTTTTCGGCTCTTGCTTATTATTGCCTTTTCCTACCTTTCCGGGGGGCCTCCTAGGGGGGTAATGCTGACAGGCCAGCAACAATCTAAGACACAAACTACTTTAAAGCAGCACTTTTTAGCATGTTCGAATATTTTACTAATAGCCTGTTTGTTTCCCATTATGCTTTGTTTCACATTATGCTTTGTTACACACATAGATGACAAGCATAACACATGCCTTAAACTCCTTTGTTGACTACCAGAGCTTATCACTTAAAGTGCTCCACGACAGAAATTTGCATACACAAAGCAGGAATAGCGGTTTATGCCACATGAAAGAGAGAGGACTGTAACGTAACCACTGGCACTCCGACCAGGTACCTTCCGTTGATGGATGCTCCTAGTGCTTCCCGAGGACTCTAAGCACTCCGCCAGACACCATAACCACTGTAGACTCCCACGAACCGCCGCAGCTTGGTTGGGGTCTCGCCGTCTCCACCCTCTCTGGACCCAAGACCAGGGTCCAGCTTCCAGTAGAGCAGGAACAGGAACCAGCTCTTAGCAGAGCTTAGTGATTATACCCTGGGGAGTATAGTGATTATAGCAATCCCCAGAGTGTAGTTCTCCAATCCCCCAAACATGAGCCGAAACTTCATGAAGGTACAAGATGATCTGACTCCAATGAGCGTTTCTTACTCCTTAAATACAAGTTTTCAGGCCAGAGGCACTCCCCCTGGACCTGGTGGTAAACTGTGACAAAAGGGACACAAACCAATGGGAACACTAATTAACATAATAACCCCCACATTTAACCTATCCCCAGATAGCTCGGATCTGAGCGCCCAATCTAGGTGAACAGTGTTTAGATCCCATGATACACACTGACACAGAGCAGAATAGAGACTGTTCCCCCTACATAGGGTCACTTGGCAGATATGGATTGACACCTGTCCTCAGAGATCATGATACACACTGACACAGAGCAGAATAGAGAATGTTCCCCTACATAGGGTCACTTGGCAGATATGGATTGACACCTGTCCTCAGAGACCATGATACACACTGACACAGAGCAGAATAGAGACTGTTCCCCCTACATAGGGTCACTTGGCAGATATGGATTGACACCTGTCCTCAGAGATCATGATACACACTGACACAGAGCAGAATAGAGACTGTTCCTCCCACATAGGGTCACTTGGCAGATATGGATTGACACCTGTCCTCAGAGCCCCTGATACACACTGACACAGAGCAGAATAGAGACTGTTCCTCCTACATAGGGTCACTTGGCAGATATGGATTGACACCTGTCCTCAGAGCCCCTGATATACACTGACACAGAGCAGAATAGAGACTGTTCCTCCTACATAGGGTCACTTGGCAGATATGGATTGACACCCGTCCTCAGAGATCATGATACACACTGACACAGAGCAGAATAGAGACTGTTCCTCCTACATAGGGTCACTTGGCAGATATGGATTGACACCTGTCCTCAGAGATCATGATACACACTGACACAGAGCAGAATAGTGACTGTTCCTCCTACATAGGGTCACTTGGCAGATATGGATTGACTGTTCCCCCTACATAGACACTATTGGATCTCGCAAAACTTACCAAGGATCTAAATCATGTTCCCGTATCGTACATGAAAAACCTACTCATCCAAAATCTCTTCCCAAACGTAATTTCGTTCAAAGTGGAGAGAATGTTAAAAAAAAATATTTTTGTTCTGAGTGTGAGAAATGCTTTTCAGCCGCTTCCAATCTTAAGCATCATTTGAGGAGCCATATAGGAGAGAAACCTTATTTTTGTTCTGATTGTGGGAAATATTTCTCTCAAAGAGGCCACTTTTATATTCAATCTATAACAGTGAAAAAAGTTTTTTGTTTTTAAATGCAAGCTATTGTGACACCAGATATGAGTGGTGGCACTGGGCACCGTATTCACTGTGAGCCTGACACACCCGCTTTAAGGACACTGACTGCTATTCAATCTATAACAGTGAAAAAAGTTTTTGCTTTTTAAATGCAAGCTATTGTGACACCAGATATAAGTGGTGGCACTGGGCACCGTATCCACTGTTAGCGTAACACACCCGCTTTAAGGACACTGACTGCTATTCAATCTATAACAGTGAAAAAAGTTTTTTGTTTTTAAATGCAAGCTATTATGACACCAGTGAGTGAGTGGAGGCACTGGCACAGTATCCACTGTGAGCCTGACACACCCGCTTTGAGACAACTAACTGCTATTCAATCTATAACAGTGAAAAAAGTTTTGGGGTTTTAAATGCAAGCTATTGTGACACCAGTGAGTGAGTGGTGGCACTGGGCACAGTATCCACTGTGAGCCTGACACACCCGCTTTGAGACAACTAACTGCTATTCAATCTATAACAGTGAAAAAAGTTTTTGGGTTTTTAAATGCAAGCTATTGTGACACCAGTGAGTGAGTGGTGGCACTGGGCACAGTATCCACTGTGAGCCTGATACAGAAGCTGGCAGACAACTAACTGCTATTCAATCTATTATAGTGAAAAAAATAATATTTTTTTTTAAATGCAAGCTATTGTGACACCAGTGAGTGAGTGGTGGCACTGGGCACAGTATCCACTGTGAGCCTGACACAGAAGCTGGCAGGCAGGCAGGCAACTGCAATTACATTACACACACAAAAAAAAAAAGCAGACTGATGTTCTAGCCCTAAAAAGGGCTTTTTGGGGTGCTGTCCTTACAGCAGAGATCAGATGAGTCCTTCAGGACTGTAGTGGACACTGTATACCCTAACCTAGCTATGCATTTCCCTATCTAATCAACAGCAGCTACACTTTCCCTCCTCTCACTAAGCATGCAGCTTGAGAATGAATGTAAAATGGATGCCTTCCAGTAGGTGGGAGGGTCTGCTAGGGAGGGTGTGCTGCTAATTGGCTGGAATGTGTCTGCTGACTGTTAGGTACAGGGTCAAAGTTTACTCAATGATGACGAATAGGGGGCGGATCGAACCGCGCATATGTTCGCCCGCCGTGGCGAACGTGAACATGCTATGTTTGCCAGGAACTATTCGCTGGCGAACCGTTCGGTGCATCACTACTGGAGAACAATAGACAGGATACGGGGGAGGGGAAGAAACACACCTTCCTATAGATTCAAATGGGCAGAAACCGTCTTTAGAAGCCAATAAGCCACAAATAGTCTTTTTAAATGGCAATACATCCCAGGGCCATAGTCATGAGGAAGGAGGCTGGCAATCAGGCTCCTCCAACAGCCGGGGGCAAAGAGCACCTTGTCACCTAACAATCCAGTGACAAAAGGCATTTCGTCACAAGGACATACATGCTTGGCATAAATGCATTAGTTTGTTTAGTTTACATGCTCCACTCTCCAACTCCATGCCTCTGAGAATGCCTCTAGTCATGTTTTATGTCACATATAAATGCTTCATTTCATTTACTTTGTTTTATTAGTGGATAAGCAGGTTGACATAGATGTATGTTTGACTAATAAGCTAATGTGTCCATTCATGCATGTGGCTACAAGAGCCTTAACCATACAAAACTCGCAGAGACATGAACTAATTAGCCTGTACTCTACATTCTACTCATCTATGGTGCAGTTTAATTTAATCGAATGCCTTGCAATATACATCTCCTGCTATATTTTGTAGCTAGCCCATGATGATCTTACTATATCTCTTCCTAAATACAAAATTGTGCAAGTACTACCGTATACCTTATTGTTGTAAATGTTTGGGAAAAAAAGCATGTGGATTGCTGTTGGGGTACCTCATGCGCGTTTGTTATACTCATATGCACTGCAAAAAAAAAAAGTGCCCTGCAGGCTCATTCAGAGGGACGCATTGCGAGGCCAGTCTGGAGATCAGATATCTCCCTAATAGTCTGTAGCACCCACTGTAGGGGGAGGGACAGTCCAAGAGCCTCTGGTTTCAACCTCTGCATGTCGCTGACCTGGTGATGGCTCCTTTGAGCTCCAGGAAGTTCAGAGCATTGCCACGGGTTACCATGGCAAACCATTAATGCTTTGAGGCCAAACTTTGTGAGAGCCATTACATGAGGCTTGCAACCAGCATCTCTATGATGGACCACATGTTGGCCATGTTACCTGAATCCAGCGCAGATGTCCCTCGGCGCTGGGTCATGCTCCGCCCAGGCTCCTCCCCTGCCGACGTCAGCCGGCGGGGGAGACCTAATGCGCACGCGCGGTTATGGCTGGGCATGCACATTAGACCTCCCCATAGAAAACATTATTCAATGCTTTCCTATGGGGATTCCGGCGACGCTGGAGGTCCTCATGCATAGCGTAAGGAAGTCCAGCGTTGTTTAAAACACTTTACGTGTTCTAAGAACACGGACGTCTCTTTAGTGACTGTCTGATAGACAGCCACTACAGGAGGACTTAAGTAGGTACTTATGTAGGTAATTATTGCAGTTTAATATGAATATTACACTTTTTTTAAAAAAAATTCAGACTGAATGAAAAACAATCACTGCATCCATCCCCAGTACATACACACTGCATTCCCTACAAAACACTGAATCACCACCACAATATAATACATTCCCTACACACACTAGTTCTGCATACACTACTACACATATGTCTGTAATATTTGTGCTTGTCTTTGTTTGTATGTGTTTTTTTGTGTCTATGTATGCATGTGTGTGTCTGTATGACCCTGTGTGTGTTTGTCTGTGAATATATGTGCCTGTATATGCCTGTCTGCATCTGTGCTACCTGTCTGTGTCTGTCTGTGTGTACCTGTTGGTGCCTGTCTGTGCCTGTGTATGCCCCTCTGTGTATGTGTATGTGTTGGTGCCTGTCTGTGTGCATGTCTGTGCTGTGTGTGCAAGTCTGTGTGTGTCTGCCTGCCTATGTCTACGTGTGTATATGTGTTTCTGTAAGTATCTGTGAGTGTGTAAAATAGTGGAACTGAGATGGAGTCTGGTGGGATTTGATGAGGTCCCAGACTGGGGTTTTAGGAAGGGTTGAACAAGCCCTGGGTATTTTTGACTCTAGCAATGCACCTCTTCCCCATCAGCAATAGATGCCAGCGAGCCAGACCATTAGAGCTCCCATCATGAGAAACAGTGAGCTGCAAAAGATTATGTATTATATATTGCGTCTTTGTGTTAGTGTGTTTATGTATATGTTGCAGTATGTCTCTGTATAAATGCATGCATTATACTAACAAGGTTGATAGGTGTGACACGTTAGGTGTGTATGAGTGGCTAGTTATGTATTTACTCATTTGGATTTCAGTTTCTTCAGTAACATTCTTATCCTGAGATCAATCCTGAGATGGTGGATCAGTAAAAGACCACCAAGCGTGGAATATGGGCATCCAGTGACATGACTGTGATACATTGTAATAGTTTTCAGAAGACATGTTTTGATACATTATAACTTAAAATTACAGAATGCACACTTTGACAGTTTGGTTTTGCTTTGTTGCAGATTTGGCTAATCTCCATAATGACCTATTGATCTATTCGACATTTTTTCTCTTTTTATGCACCTGAATATAGCAGTGCCCAACCTGGAGGGAAATAAACACACATTGCTCACTGTGATGTTGAGCAGAGTGATTTAAAAATTGGATCATGTGGTAGCCAGGAATAAAGGAGTGGTCAGCAGCACAAGCACTTCCACGTGTTACGTCATTTACATTCAGTCTGAGAATGTTATAGTGGGTGGGTCCCCATGTCGGGGTCTGTATTATTGCAATCGACAGATCTTGTGATTTCAATACAGGACAGATTCTGGAAATGGATGAAGAAAGCCAGCTATTTAATATTCTAGCATAGCGAATGACACTATTTCAAAAACAGCTATATCAATTAGCAATTGTTATATTAGAAGGGCATATTTGCTTTTTAGATTGTCTTTGTTGAATGTTCATACTTTCTTAGAATAACAGCCTATACTCCTAGGGGTTGCGGAGGGAGGAAATGATGTACAGTATCCAAATCTCTGCTACATGTACCGATTTGGGATTCTCTGAGCCTGCTGCATTCTGTTAATTTCCTATTTAACTTCCAAATCATTTAGTCTGAAACAGTTGCTGTTAGGGGTAAATGTTGAATAAAATAAAGTTGATAGTGTTGTATGGTAAGGGACACAACTGTTACCATCGAAACCTTGGATGAAGAAATCTTGGGAAATAATAGCTGGCAGAATGAGAAATAAGGGTGGTGCTTATAAACCTTAACATTTTTAATTCTGTACTGGTTTCGATGAACAGATGAGCAATGATTATAAAAATAGTGTATTATTTGGCTCAACTATTAGATAAAGTAATTAATGATCCACGATATTATATTTCAAATTAAACATCGAAACTTATATGTGATACAAAACATATGTGATTTGCTTCTTTTGGTGCTCAGCTCCACTGATATTATTCCAAAAAAGTAAAATTTTTCGACAGTTTACTGGAGCCAAATTCTAATATTATACAAAAATGTATCTCCTCCAGGCTTGATTGGATGCCACAACATGTAGTGAGTTCCTAGCTATTTGGACAACCATCAATGGCTTGACGATTTGCAAGAAAAAAAAATAGACAATTTGAAGGGGATACATACAACAGAATAATTTAATTTAAATGATATTGGGTGAAAGGTTATATTGAGGTGTATACAAACAATAGGAATCACATTTTATGTGTAATCAGTCAAATGGAAATTACATTACTTTTATTTTTTTATTGAAATTAATTAAATGTTTGGGAATTGGAAAGTCCAGCCATATGCACTTTCAGCTAATATATTTTTAAAACAACAAGATGAAGCAGTGTGTAAATTGGAAAGCTGAAAATCAGTCAGATGAAATAGAACACTGTACCACTGCACAATGATCCCAAAAAGTACCTTTGCGGTTGAAATCACCTGCTTTCATGTCTATGTTTTTGTTGCTCTATACATTAACACCAGGCCAAAACATTGCCCTTTGCCAATCACAACTGGTTGTTTCGATAGCAAAAATATATTTAATAAATATATAAAAATAAAATAAAAAAAACCCCAAACACTATGGGCAACTGAGAATGCATTCTTGCAGTATTGGGCTATTGAGGAATTGATAGCAATTGATAGAAAATATTAAATATTCAGCTGGCAGGGTTATTAAGTATAATTGTTTGTGAATTAGAATTACATTTTAAATTTTAGGCCAAAAAATATATAAAAATCTCTAAATTGGAAAAAATTTACAAAGTTTTCAGTTCGAATAATTTGTCCTAAAACGTGAGATTCACATTTAATTCTTGACAGATCGCACTTTAGTAAATAACTTTGTAGAGGTTTCAATTCCTGTCCCTATGTATAAATATAATTTAATCGTTCATGAAATATCACCTCAGACCATACATTTTGTTTTTTATTTTAATGACTTACAGTTTTTATTGCTGTACAAATAATCTCAAAACGGCATCACCCAAAACTAGGTTTGTTGATCTAACTTTGAACCTTTTGATACAGAAGCTTACCTCTGTTATTCAGCAAATGTAAACCTCTTCTGTGCTTGTGTAATTAGCAGGTCGTTGCACGCACCTCACTGTTCAAAGCCGCGTGAAATAATCTTTACATAAATGGAAGGACTGATCATCTTCCATGCATAACGATTTTATCACAGTTCACGAGAAAAGGTGGAAAGGCTGTATTATTTATAATCATTTTTTTCCAAACGAGAACAAAATGTAAGAACACAAGTTTGAAGAACAGACCTTTATCATCACTGCTAATAAGCTTTCCATAATTAGCTGAGAACACGGGATCCTTTTATCATTGATGAGTGGCGATGGTATATTCATCTTGAAGTTCTTGGATGAATAGAATCTCCATTTATGACAGCTATACAAAAAAACAACAGTTTAAAGGTGTAATTTGCGACACTTCATTTCAAAAGCGCTATTTTTGTTTTTTATGTCAATCTTTATGTGATTTATTTTTTGTATAATACATTTGCAGAAACCATTAACTCTTTTGAGTATCTGACACATTTAATAATTCATACAACGTGGCACTGAACTTTTACAAAATTTTATTTTAATAATCCATGTTTTATTTTTCTGAGAAATGCAAACTTTTTGTAGCTCTTTTTTTTCAGCTACTAGCCTACCCTATGTTAAAACCAGGGGTTATAAGGGAATTCTGATGCAAATATCTGCTATATTTTTGCTTATCTTGAGCAGTCTCTGTCAATATGATGTGTGCCTGGTAGGATTTGTGGCAATGTATTAGAGATGTAAATTAATAGGTAACCGGAAGTCGATTCAATGTGCATCCATAGAAAGCAACGATATATCAACTAACTACAGTTGCCTAACAATAAACAAAATACTCACGTGTGTTAAAGCCGATCTGTGGCCGTCTGGGGACTTTGCCTAATTTGTCAGTGACATGGTCATGGGGTGAGGGCAAAGGTGGGTTTTACTTACCTGAACCTGTCTTTCACATGCACCACCATCATCTTCATGTTACTCCTCTTCTGCGCCTGGAGTCAATGTCATTGCTGTAGTCCCGCTTATGTACTAGAGTACAGTATTGCGGACTATGGAGGATCCCACGAGACTGCTGAATCCTCTATAGAAAGATATAATTTCCTTGTGACTGTCACTGGTGATAGCTGGGGGAAATTACATGGCATGACAGCGGTTGCTCCACCTAGTGTCAGGTGGAGGACAAATGCTGAGACAAAGTAGTCCCTACTTTGTCTCAGTATATCTTTTGACTGGCTTGGATTTTCTGTGAAACATTCTATTTTATAGTTGTGCTTAAAAGTTTGCATTCCCTGGCAGAAATTGTGATATTTTGACACTAATTTTGAAAATATGACTGGTCATGCAAAAAAATGTCTGACTGAAAAATCATATGAAGCTATTTATTATCACATAGTTGTTAAGCTCCTTTATAAATCAAAATGATAACAGAAATCACCCAAATGGCCCTGATCATAAGTTTACATATCCTTAATGTTTGGCCTTGGTACAGACACACAAGGCGACACACACAGGTTAAAATGCCAATTAAATGTTCATTTCCCACACCTGTGGCTTTTTACATTGCAATAAGTCTTTGTATATAATTAGTCAGTGAGTTTGTTAGCTCTTACGTGGATGCGCTGAGCAGGCTAAATACTGAGCCATGGGGAGCAGAAAAGAACTGTCAGAAGACCTGCGTGAAAAGGTAATGAAACTTTATAAAGATTGAAAAGGATATTAAAAGACATCCAAAGCCATGTAAATGCCAGTCAGAACTGTGCCAGTCAGTACTGTGCCAGTCAGTACTTATCAAGAAGTGGAAATTTTGGGGTCTCTTGATACCAAGCCAAGGTCAGGTAGACCAAGAAAGATTTCAGCCACAACTGCCAGAAGAATTGTTCTGGATACAAAGAAAAACCGACAGGTAACCTCAGGAGAAATACAGGCTGCTCTGAAAAAGACGTAATGGATGCTTCAAGGAGCACAATACGACGATACTTGAACAAAAATTAGCTGCATGGTCGAGTTGCCAGAAAGAAGCCTTTACTGTGCCAATACCACAAAAAAAGCCCAGTTACAATATGCCTGACAAGTCCTTGACACACCTCACAGCTTCTGGCACACTGTAATTTCGAGTAACAAGACCAAAATCGAGCTTATGGTCACAACCATAACAGCGATGTTTGGAGAGAGGTCAACAAGCCCCAAATTGAAACGAATACCATCCCCACTGTGAAGCATGGTGGTGGCTCACTGATGTTTTGGGGGTGTGTGAGCTTTTAAGACACAGGGAATCTTCTGAAAATTGATGACAAAATTAATACAGCATGTTATTAGAAAATATTGGCTGTCAATTTGCATTCTTTTGCATGAAGACTGTGCATGGGAAGCTCTTGGACTTTCCAGCATGACAAGGACCCTAAGCACAAGACCAAGTTGACCCTCCAGCGGTTACAGCAGAAAAGATGAGGGTTCTGGAGTAACCATCACAGTCTCTTGACCTTAATATTATCGAGCCACTCTAGGGAGATCTCAAATGTGTGGTTCATGCAAGACGACCAAAGACTTTGCTGACCATGAGACATTTTGCCAAGACGAAGGGCAGTTATACCACCAGCAGGAATTAGGGGCCTTGTAGACAACTATTACAAAAGACTTCACGCTGTCATTGATGCTTAAGGGGACAATACACAGTGTTAAGAACTAAGGGAATGCAGACTTTTGTACAGAGGTCATTTAATTTTTTTCTTTGTTGCCATGTTTTGTTTTGTGATTGTGCCATTCTGTTATAACCTACAGTTGAATATGGATCCCATAAGAAACAAAAGAAATGTGTTTTGCCTGCTCACTCATGTTATCTTTAAAAATGGTACATATATTACCAATTCTCCACAGAGGCATACCTAGGATCTCTAGCGCCCTTGGGGAGGAGCTATATCCGGCACCCCCCCAATGAAAAAGTAAACATTTCAGTTTTTTTTTAGATCAATTTCAATCATTTTGTTATTGTCTGCATTTCCATAGTGAGCATGGTACTTGTATTTGAGCTTAGTACCCAAATAAGATTTAGGCTAAACATGCTGTATCACATTCATTCTTAGGAACAGAAATCAGTGCAAGGAGGACACATACAACCCCCCACCCCCTGCCCACAGGGAATAGCAAAGCTCAATACACAATGCTTTCCTGAAAATGCCAATGATAATATGTGTTATCAGCCTCAAATCATAAATATATATTTATACACACATATTTATACTTGTGTGATGATGGTGATGTGCCAGAGGAATGCATGTCACCATATTGCAAGCATAGTACAGGCACATCACAACTTATGACAAACACAACATAAGTAAAACACACCCTATTGCAAGTACAACATAGGCAAATTGCACCTTTTTACAAGCATAACACATGGACATCACACCATATCATTGACAGAATGGGGAAATATTTGTATAACAGACCAATAGCATTGCGTCATTATACCAGCTCCATATCATGACATTATTTTCTTGTTCATAAAACAGAAAACCATGCATTTTAAAGCACATTTGAATAGTGTATTATTGATAAAACTGATCTATAACCATACACAGGGCAATCAATACCCCCAGTATGTACACAAGGTTATATCTCACACACTGTCCTGATATATGCCATAGTGCGGTATACAGGGAGCTGGGGGTCCACAGCTGCACCTATATATATATATCGATAATCGCTATATATATATGTGCACATAGAGAATGTGGGGGTCTGGGACTCCCAGAGCAGTCCAGGCCCGCCGTTGTCACCCCCTGTTTATTTAACTGTTCATCTGTGCTGTCTGTGACCTGTATACAAGTTAGTGAATTCAATCTTAGGTACATACATATGATTTACTCAAAAGCTTTGTCTCAAGTTACTTACTGTCTCAGTAGTAATGCCACTGTCTGGAGTGTCCACTCTGCTTGCTCCCTCAATCCTTCTGCAAACTGCAGTCTCAGCCAGGTAGGTACCCACACTGTCCACTCCACTCACTCCCTAATCTTTCTGCAGTCTCCAGGCACGGTAACGTGTGGCTGCACTCTCCACTTCGCTCACTTCTACCCCTTTTCCATCCATGTCTCCCTCCCCATTCCATCTATGTCTCTCCCTCCCTTCCTTATCTATCCCTCCCTTCCTTATCTATCCCTCCCATGCCATCCCTCCCTTCCCTATCTCTCCCTCCCATGCTATCCCTCCCTTCCCTATCCCTCCCTCCCATGCCATCCCTCCCTTCCCTATCTCTCCCTCCCATGCTATTCCTCCATTCCCTATCTCTCCCTCCCATGCTATCAGTCCCTTCCCTATCTCTCCCACATGCCTTCCTCCCTTCCATCTCTCTCCCCTCAATGATTCCCTCCAATCCATCTGTCTCTCCCCCATGCCTCCATCCCTTCCTTATCTCCCCCATGTCTGTCTCCCTTCCATCTCTCTCCCCCATGCCTCCGTCCCTTCCTTCTCTCCCCCCTTCCATCTCTTTTCCCCATGCCTCCCTCTATCTCTCTCTCCCCCATGTCTGTCTCCCTTCCTCCCTTCCATCTCTCTTCCCCATGTCTGTCTCCCTTCCATCTCTCTCCCCCATGTCTGTCTCCCTTCCATCTCTCTCCCTCCATGTCTGTCTTCCTTCCATCGCTCTCCCCCATATCTGTCTCCCTTCCATCTCTCTCCCCAATGTATCTCTCCCCCATGTCTGTCTCCCTTCCATCTCTCTCCCCCATGTCTGGCTCCCTTCCATCTCTTTCCTCCTATGTCTCTCTCCCCCCCCATGTCTGTCTCCCTTTCATAGATGCTCCCCCTCCCAGTGTACAGTGCGTGCGGTTCCCTTATGGAGCCGCACGTTGCCTAGGGGCGCTGGGAGCACTGGCCGAGGGGTGTAAAAACCACTTGTCACATTGACAAGTGATTTTTGTGCCCCCCCCCCTCGCTTTGCGCCCCTGGTGCGCGCTGGTTTCGCCAGCCCCACTGTACGCCCTGATTCTCCAAGGGTATGCAAACTTTTGAGCTCAACTATATCTTTATGAAATACTTATTTTGCAAGGGGCCAGCAGACAGTGCTGCTTTAATTTTGGCATGTGCAGGCAAGTGTGAAACAGTATTCTGAAAATCATTAGCTGAGAGTCAATGGAGCAGTCTCAGCCAACAATCATTGCCCTGCATTGGCAGAGCAATACGCTTTTTCAACTGGAGAAGACGGGATATGGTAAGTGGTAGAACCATGTTAAAATGACATCTTACCAATCCTGGCACCATAACCACCACATGGGGCTACAGTGGCTCTGTTGCTTGGAATATTCCTTTAATAAAACAACCACTGGATCATTATAAACACCTCACGATAATCTTTTTTTTTTTTTATAATTCTTTATTTTGGTTGTGCATATATGATAGAATACAGGCAAGCTTATAATATGTCACATTGGCATAGGCAAGCTTCCATAAACACAAACAATGTATTATATGACATATGAGGAACATGCACATTTTTATATTACGTAGTTAAACAAGCTTCAACATTCTATGTGAACAGGTAGATAACAGATGAGACTTGCACAGTTTTAGGGTACGAGTATAAAAGAAGTGATCATGTCACTATGCATAGTGTAAGATATAAAACATGTTTAAGGGCAGGTCGCACAAGCAATAACAAGATTGTTATAAATAGTTTTGTGGCCTTGGAGCTAAGTTACATGTCAAGGTTCCACCAGTAGCATTTAATACAGGTTGTAGGGTATCCATGTTAATCTATGATACTCAAGCAATAGTGGTAATAACTTGCTGCACCTGTTAGTTAGCTTATGAGAGATATAAATGTTAGCATAGAAGATTTTTTAGGCCTATGTCTGCATATTTATGGTTTGTACTGACAGTAGCTAACAAGGCTTAGGGCCACTGGAAACAAGTTGCCTTTAAGGCAGTAACTAGAGCGAGGAGGTACAATAAAAGTAAAATTGCGGACAATAAAACAAGGCCTTAAAACAAGGGGAACCGCTTTTTCTCGTAATGCCATTTGTGGCAGGTATCATAGATTTTGCCTGTTCGAGGGATGATATAGGTTATATGTATTGCCAGCCTTAGTTCCTTAAGACCCATAGTCTATACAGTGACAGTTCTAGTTACTTGAGTCAATAGTCCGTGCAGCAACAGCAGTAAATGTGCCCTGTGGGTGCAAATACGGCATGTCCACTGAGAGACATAGTGGTCGGCTTCAGCCTATGCCCAGTGCAGGATTGTGCCTCTTGCTGTTGGCTTTCGTCTCTGGGAAACCGCTGGTGCATGCTGGCAGGCTGTATAGGACCGCTGCTGTGCGGGTGCGGGAACAGGTGATCCTCCAGCCCCAGGCTGGTGAGCAGGCCTGCATCACAGTGCCACAAACTCGGTGACTGCCAGAGTCTGAGTTTCCTCCTCTTGTGGGAGTGCCAGGGGGTCTGGTGGTTTGCTGCCGTTTACGGCGCTGGGACCTCCGCTGCTGTGGAAGATGCTTTCGGGCTTTAGCCCTGGGGGCCTTCAGCCCAAGTGGGCTACGTGGAATAGGGGTACTTGGCTGTGTTGTCGCTGCGCCCGAGGACACCCTCCTTGTTCCCCGCTGCTTGTGCCCTAGCTCACCGGCGTGTGTCTTGGTTTGTGGATTGGTCTGGGCTGTCTGTATGCGTTGGTCCAGTTTCTCCCAGAACCGGAGGAAAATTTCCTCGAGGCGTTGCAGGGTATCTGTGGCAGTTTTTTGATGGGGCCTGTAGCTTAGAGGTAGGCTTCGAGTATTTGGTGAGTGTTCAGCCGCCATCTTAGATGTGCCACGAGGCCAGCGTTTTTGGTGCTTCGCTTGATGCTGTTGTCTCGATTAGTGCAAGTTGTTCTCAACTGCAGTTCTGTATGGTGTCCAGGATAACCCCCACCGGACCGGGGGGGGGGGAGAGGGTTGTGTTCAGGGTTTCAGTCGCTGTACTTGTGCCCGAAGAGCGGCCGTCTCTCCGTGGCTCAGTTCCTGGCCGGCTGCAAGCCTCAGTGCGTCTAGTTGGCTGTGCTGGAGCTCGGGAGTGGCACCTTTCGATGCAGCAGCCTCTCCTGGTTTCTGTTGTCGTGGGTTGCAGTCTGTCAGCCTCAATTTTTGGGCAGAAATCCCTGTTTTTTTGTCCCCAGACGTGCGAGCTCTTGCTGGACACGTCTGGGCTGCTTGGTTGCTTAGCTCCGCCCCCACCTCACGATAATCTAATGACATTTAAACTAGATTTTTCTTTTTAAGTTCATTAAACAAATCATTTTCATGTCCTGGCTTTGCTCTGGACCCATTAAGAGACTTGGGCAAGCCTTCCCCCCATTCACCTTCCTTAAAGGGTTACTCCAAGCAGCATGACCATTTGAGTGTTTTGAAGTTGTCATGGTGCCTGGAGTCTGTACATACAGCATTTCACTATAAATCGATGCACATATTATGTTTACCGCATTCTACTTGAGATGTAATGCCACATCAGATTCATTTGGGTGTCCTTAGCCAGCCCAAAACAAGAGAGGAACCAGAGCCCAGCAGGGATCCAGGTAAAAGGGCAAAACATTGCCAAACTATTTCCCCCTTTACTGGGGAATGGGACTGTGATTCGTAGTCATTCTCTGAATATACCAAGACAAAAGGAACAATTGCAGCTGCACTAGGACTATGATAGAACTGGTTGTATGGCTCTGCTCTGGTACATGTGTGTTTGACACAACCTACTCTGAATGTAACACTATATATTGTTTTCTTTTCATAAACTAATCTGTAAAGTTTCAAATTAAAATTTTTGGGGAGTATACATGTTTTTTCATTATTTTATCATATCCTGTTAAACCTAGAACAGCTCATACAGTAGAATGGAATTGGATGAACCAAAAATTGGGTGAAAATGTGCCAATTTGTGTACTGCACGATATAGACATAATATTCATTTTTTGTTTACAGATCATGTGAGAAAGTCGTTTGTTGGGTTATATGTCCATATGGCACTTTGGAGTTACAGAATTTGGATGACCTGGCAACCTGTTTAAATTCTGACGAATGGCAATTCAGCCAAAATCAAATGCATGCGTCTATTATATGATGGGGTGATTTCTGATGACAGCGACTTTTTAATTACTGTTGCTTTTGCTATTTTTAGTGGAGTTTTGAACAATGAAAACATTTGCAAATTTGAAAACTATAATTAAATTGTAAAATAAATCTGAAGACATTTTGCTAAGTGGGCACACCTCTAATGTACACAGTTGATAGAAAAGTCCTACCCTTTCTATACTGACAAACATCTCCGGCATGAGAATGTAATTGTTTGGGCTTAATTTTCCATTACCTTTTTTTCCTGGGAAGGGGCCGATTTTCTTCTGAGCATAAGTTACAATTATAAAGACTTGCAAAATATCACTCATAAATAGCTTTTTCTTTATCCATACGAGTCATTTGCATTTCGCTCTGACATGAACAAATGGCCTCTTTATAAACAGTGTCAGTGAAAATGATATAAAATTACATTTTTAGTGCAAATACGGCAAAGTTCGAGGTCTAACAGATGGACAGGTAGAGTTTATTACTTCATCTGTGCTGGAGAAAACCTGGCCGAATGCCCAAACAGCAAATACTTTAAAGAAATCCTTGGGGTTCGGGAGGGTTATGCAGTATGTATGCCCAGAATGTGAACCCTTTCACTGCCTAAATGCTCTGGAATATAGCACCGATGCCTCTATAATGAGCAATTTGATATGTTAGCATCAATTCATGACATTAGAGGGCTTTCGTGTGTCCTGAAATCTGTCTGGGATGCATAAAAGTTATATAATCACAGCTACGTGGCTAAGCCCTTTATTAAATGTTTACGCTAAGCACAAGTACCATTTTTTTTGCTACTTGAATATATTATTAAGCAACAACGCACTGACCCTGCATCCTTTCATCTTATCCATTAGTGCTGCATATGTTTACTAAAATAGCTGCAACTATGTGGCCTCAGCCACCATTCTATGATGTCATGTAGAAGCATAGCTTCCTCGTGACCCTTACAAGTTCTTTTACAGTGTGCACATGCATGTGCCCCTCTTTTGCTTTTGTAGCAGTCTGTTGATTTGTATTTTTTTTTTCTGTTTACTTTTTATTCTCTATACATAAAATACATTCAAATATGCATTTATAAAAATGAGTTGCAGACGTATGCTGGTGTGACAATAAGCCAACCTATTTAGGCAGAGAGATTGTATCTAATGTAGGGGCTACGTTTTGTGATCTGACAAAATTTACACGCATTCTTAATTGCCTGTTTAAATTCTTTTTAATCGTCGCAGATAACGAGAATAAATAGTAAATATCTCAATGCTGGAGAAGACAAAGTGACAGCGCAGATCATGCCACACTCAAAATGTAGTTTAGCCAGAATAAAGTAAGTGAAATAAATTGTTTATTTATTCCATTAAAGGAACACTCCAAACACACCATTATGTGTTGTAGGGCTAGCTAATTGTCTGAGAGGGTCAGTCAAGTCATATAGTCACTCCTGTAGTGGTTATGGTGCATCGAGTGTTCCCTTAAAATTGTAACAGGAAGTCTATGGTGACTAAAATAATGCATGACTTTTACACCTGCATAGTGTTTGTGACCTGCACCATTTAAGCCAAGCTGTAAATAGCGGACTTGTAGAATTTCTCTAGACTAGCTCGGTTTTCCCATTTTTTCTTTCAATTCAGATTTGAGCTCTCTACAATTCTGAGTTTTTTACATAACCATGATATATAACAAAATCTTCCATGTACATAAAACACCTTTCTATTCCGAGGGCTGTTAATCAAAAGTATTTTTTTTTTAAATCTTTGTTTATTAGACAAAAATATTTGTAAGAGATACATTGTCAGAGTACAGCAGGAAAAGGGAACTTCTAAAGACACTCAGGTCTCCATTGGAAAAGCATTATGAAATACTACAAAGTGCAAGTTATAGTACAAACGTAATAAAGTGAATAGCATACTTCAATCAGTGTAAGATTAGAAACTCGGCAAATTAACATTTCGTTCTAGCAGTCGGTCTGCCAGTGAAACCATCGTGGTGTACTGTCTTCCCTCTAATTAGCAAAGGAGTTTCCTCACAAAGGCACGATGTGATCAAAAGGATTTTTATGTAAGTGCAGGATTCACTGGTCTTAAACTCCAGATTCTCAGATGCACCTGCCTATCCTGATAGAATCAGTTGTCTGTGACTTACTCCATGGTTTAAAGAAAATAAAACAAAAATGTTACCTGTGCGCTATCTTGATCCAAGTACAGTCTCCTGTCTCATCAGAGACTTAAGCAGGTGTGTTGTGTATTATCATGATTGAATTGTGTGTTGTGTGGCAGTGGGAACTAGTATGAGTGATGCATTAACTTTGCGTATTTGGCTGTGTGCTGATTGGACACTATAAATAAAGTTGTCATGGTGTATTGCTTTGCCATAATAAGATGCATTGATCATCTACTCCATTCATATCAAAATTTATATTATCCTAATGACTTTAAAGGGACACTACAGTCACCAGAACAACTATAGCTTAATGCAGGCAACTATAGCTTAATGCAGGCTTTTTAATGTATAAACTGTATTTGAAGAGCAGTGTTTACATTGCTGCCTGTGGACACCTCCAGTGACGGTCACTCAGATGGCCACTAGAGGTGCTTTCTGGGTCAGTGCTGCACAGTGTGGCAATCATTTAGAAGTATGTGTCAGATATGTATCAGTTATAATATATGATAATATCAGTATGATATTGGCAAGTTCTCAAAGAATTGCCTTAGTAAGACCTTATCTTGATGGTTTATGTTCACATCGAACTGGAAAATATTAAAATTAATTAATTTATTGAAGACATTCAAGTTTTTTGTTACGAGCCAAAGTTTGCCAAGTTGAGTTTGCTGTAATACAGCGGGCCCTGAGAAGAAGCAAGCAGGAGTTAGCTATGATGTCAGGACCACAACTCATCTGTTCCCATAGTAAAACGCCAGATAAATGGGAGTTCCTGGCTTGTCTGCAACTTTCCAACCCCTAGGTGAAGGTTCGACTTCTGCAGCCTTATTGATATCCTTTTATATTCAGGACAGGTATGATGGAATATTCCATACCAAAATACCTTAAAAATACAGAGTGAGTGTTTTCAGTTCTTGGCATTAAACTGGCATATAACACCTTTGGTAACTGTGTTCCTAAAGCAATAGCATGATTGATGCTGAACACTGCTCCTTCATGCTAGTTACACCACCGATACTGTGCTTACCTTTCAAAATAGGAATTGCTAGGGGAGTATTTGGAAGCTGATAGCCCAGATGTGGGACTCCTTATTTTTTTGACAATCTTTATTTTATGACTTATGAAGACAGTCACAAGTATACCAGGTACATAGCATATGCACTAACTAACTACCATGATATGGACATCAGAAGACATAAATGTTGTAAAGCATACACAAAACCTCCACCCAACCCTTCCATACCTCAAAAACTGTGTGGCGAAAAAAGCGGCTGAGAGTAACAGTACATTGTGTATTAGAACAATTCCAGACAGATTGTTACAATGTAGAATATCGGAAACCAATGGGTTTTGCTGTATGGATTGGGTTACTGCCCAATGTTTCTATAACAAAAAAGTTTGTCAAAGAAGGAGTAGAGGAAAAAGGGTGAGGGGGGAGGAGAAGGTCCTCCATTTGGAACTCTTTAACCCCGACTCTCCACAGGTAGATCATATTAGTGTGTTTTTTTCATTTTTACTCAATGCAGAACACTAGCATAATGCTTATGAAGGCAACTAAGATGAGAGGGGAGAGCCCATGGAACTTTTTGAAGGTGGTGTTGTACCTCCTATTTGTTATTTGATATATCCCCACCCATCTGTTAGCGTGTGACTTCCACCCAGGTTTTTTTGGAACCTTGCACCACCACTTGCTCTCAGATTACAGCTTTTTCAAGTGTATTCCATGATTCTAGAGGCAGCTAATTATATGCTTTTCTGGAGTCCAAGATTGTTGGTTGTAGTTTTCACTCTGTTCACGTTTTGGACATCGGTGCAATTTGGATCAGTTTTAGTCCTCAGAACTTGCAAGGTTTGGTCTATTTGGAACCTAATTCATTTGGTAATTCTGCAAGGCACTAAATATATTCTTACATAACACTATCCTTTTTATACCTACTGTAATTAGTCCACATTACTATTACAAACATTTACATCAGTGTTTAAATAATAGCAACTATTGATACAATGCGAAATAAACATGGCTACATGAAAATAATCCATTCTCTTGCCAACAACTCTGTTTTTGGAGCATTATTCTACAACTTTTTGTTGGTTGCCATGGGGATATCGCTACTTTTAGAGTTTCTCCTATTTTCCTGGTAGAGACACCTTTACAAAAGGCCCAAGTTTTATATTATGGCTTTTGAATTTTTTAACATTGTTACAAAGCACAACCCCCTAAAGTAATGTTTTTCATTGGTACCGACACAATTTGTCACCTAATTATGTAAAAATAAGGTTACGTAAATGTGATTTGATGTTGGCCAAAGTCTGACTCAGAAACAAAATGCTGGTTTACAAGATGCCTCTCAGTGAGGATCAAGTTTCTATCTAGTTGCCGAACGGTCATGCTACTTTCATTGGAAAAGCCCCAGGAAAAGAGGAATGAACTAATGCACATATCGAAAGTATTTTAATTTGACAGTATGTGGCACGTGAATACAGATTAGAAACTCTGAGGTCCAAGGAGCAACTATTACTCTTAGTCAAAGTTAGTACAACGTTGCCATTGGATTGCTTACTTATTATAGCTTCAAGATTCCATTAGCCAACATGTTACTGGCAAAAGAGTCTGAAAGTTGAGTTCTAAAAACAACAAAATGTTCAGAATGTGGAGCAAAGGATTCTGGGAGCTTATTTAGCAACAAACAAGCCATACAATTTGTGCATAGAGTTTCTTCGATGTGTTCCGTAAAAGTATTGCTCCGCACATAGTGCTCCACAGTTGAGTTGATGAGAGACATATTGTGTATGCTGCAAAGAGTTATGTTAGGTCTTTGCTACATAGTGAAAGGCATGTGGTGGGCTACTAAAATTCAGAAATTATTGGGGGGATACTTTATCTATAAGGAGCATGGAGTTATCTGCTTTAAAGTGGAAATTGATTTGCTGCAAAAATAATAAGATGCCACCAAACTTTACAACTTTTCATAAATTAACAATACTGGAAAAAAGAACTAGAAGGGTTAATTTGCTTCAACCATCCTAACTACTACAGCTTGCTGTAGTGGTGATAAAGCCAGGAACACCTTGGCGCCGTTCCCTGGTGATTGAGAAACCATTTTTCAATGGTTTTCCCTTTTACCTGTGTTCCCACTGGATGTCCGGTCTCCTGTCAAGCTGGCTTACGACATTCAGTTTCTGCAGCGCTACAGAAGTCAAATGCTGATACCACCGGCAATTCACTGCCTGAGAACAGCAGCTGACCACACTCAGCCAATGAATGCCCCTCTGTGCATAGATATTCACATTAGCCATCCTTGCTCTGGGCTGCCAATTGATGCCCCAATGAGCAATGACACCTCTGGCAGCAAAAGGCTTAAACGTAGTAGTTGTAGCATTTCATAATGATTTTAGGCACAATAACTACTTTAAATTCATGAAGTGACCATGATGCTTAGAGTAACCCCTAACATAAGCCAAGTTTGAATTGACCAAATCAACTATGAGTAAAAATGCAAAGTGTTTGACAAACATACCAATATGATGTATGTATTGAGTGCAGTCACTGCCTTTTTTTTTGAAAAACCAATTTCCTGCTGTTCATTCTCATTTGATGTTTGTGGTATTCAGTAGAGCTATAGCATGCTTTCATAGCATTGTCCCCTAGTCAGGCCAGTATTTTAACCATCGCTGGAGGAAAATACTCTTCTAATGAGTCTCATTAAAAAAACATGAAAACCACCAAGGGTAAACAGAACATGGTTAAAATTAAGTGAAACAATGGTGTTTTATAGTCAGAATGTGAATCTACTCAAATCTTAATGATATCTCTTCTTCTAAGACCTTAGAAAGACATTTATCCCACAAAAATCTAGCCATACACACTGACACTGGAGTAGAAAAAACATGTCACTGTCGTTATGCTACGGGTGAAATGGACTTAATACACAATATACCCTGAGCTTCTTTTTAAGATAATAATAGGTAACTGCACTTGATTCGTAGCACAATCATAATTATTTTAATAAATAATAAGAATATTGGTATGATCCGCTGTCAAGCTTTACATTAGTGCAGTTCAAAGCACAGATAAGTCAACCACACTCCAATTCATTGTCTTTCATTGCGTTGCTCCAGGCGGTAACAGGCATTATCCTGAAGACTTTTATTTTATTTTTTCAGACCGAAATACTTTTTACCTGCACAGTCTCATGAAAATGCTTGTCATATTCCTTTTGTTATTCATATGCATAGATTGCACCTAGTAACCAGGCTATGACAATATTCACTAAACTGAGAGTTGGTGAGAACTGACAATGGATTTGCAATGTAAAAATAAAATGCTTAAAGGAACTATATGGGCACCATAAGAACTTCAGCAAAATGAAGTTGTTATGATGCCAAGAGGTTACTGGTGCTTTTTTACCCGAATGGGGTTAAACTGATCACGAACCATAAAGGTTCCTCTGCTGTGCCAGATCTCCCTGTCCCAGCAGCATCTGGTTTCTCCAATTCAGTGTGAGGAACCACAGAAGGAGGGTCACCCAAAAGCAATTAGTAGATCCCCATTCATAAAAAAAAAATGTACCTGAAACTGAATTGGAGAAAGCAGATTCCACTGGGGGTAGGGAGGAGATCCTAAACCATTAAATTAAGTTGTTACGGTGACCGACGTGTTCCTTTAAGAATTGATTTTGTTCTAAAATTTGCAGTTCCCTTGTAAATTCTCCAGAAATGTCTGTTTAGTGTATAAACCAGATAGTGTTTATTAACAAGGGTAAAATCTACATCAAGGCATGCTGTGAATTCAAAAGTCATGTGAAGGCCTTTTTGTCGCTACCCATGACCGCTGGCTGCTTTGCACAACCACATTCCTGGAGTCTATGGCCGCCTTTGGCTGTGACAGCTATTTAAATAACATGGTTGAGGGCAACCACATTCTTAAACCAGAATTAATGGTGACTCCACCTACTGAACCGCGTCATATTATTCTGGCATGGAAGCATTTCAGAGGAGCCTCGAAACACCCCAATAAATGAAGCCGAGGTGGATTGCGTCCTACAAAACAAAAGGAAAACAACTAAGAGGAGTTTAATAAAATAACAGTCTCGGCAGTGAAGTAAGTCAAGGTGATTTATAGTATAATGTAATGCTAAAACCATCTTTCCAGGACCTTGAGAAAAACTTTGCACTTCAGCTATGATGAGAACTAACTGCAATGTGTTCCTGTGAGCCAAAAATAATATAACATCACCAAGCAGACTTCAAAGAGCACTCGCTCCAACCCTCGCTCCTGTGCATCTGAGCTCTGCCAAAGCATACAATGTTGGGAGGGCGCAGCTCAGCAGCTGTTTGTAATGTTTGACAGACGCTGGAGGATTTGTGCAGCACTTCCAGATTCTTCCACTAGAAGCAGCAGAGAGACCTGCCCAAGCTCAGGGCAAGAATATATATATAATTTCCATATACTCCTTTTTACTCCAAGACCCAAATATAGATAATTTTAACTTTTTTCAGGTTTTTTTTTTTTTTACAATATACCTGTATCACCTTCGAAAATAAAAAATGGACACATGCACTATTAAGTGATACAAGAAAAATGAGCTCCCTGTTCTGCTTTTTGTTTGTTTGTTTTTATAGTAGCCACATATGTAACTGGAAAATACTCTTACTTTAACCCTTTGAAGCTGGGGACATTTTCTGTGTAATTTGCTATATTGAGCACTATGGATAAGATATAATAATCTATATTAAAAAAAAAAATCGTTTTTTTACGGATCTACAATTCAGTTCACGGCGCTGACACGTCACTGGGGCTTCGTGCGGTCCAATCACAGGCTTCTTATAGAGAAGCCAGCTCAGAGCACATGTGAGCACTTCAGGTCAGTGGGGGGGAGGGGAGGGAGAGGCAGAGGGGAGGTTGAAGGGGAAGGAGTGGGGAAGGTTTAAATAACCAAAAAACTGCCTGTAATGGAAGTAGGGAGCACTCACTGGGTGGAAGGAAAGGAGGGGAATGCGATTTTACGTCTGTTGCCAACATACAGTGCAAATTAATGACGGATGTAAATCATGCACAGAATTGACCAAATCTGGTTATTGAAAGAAGGAGAAGGTGCATGTTTGGATTTTCCTGATGAAAGCTTTTTAGCCACTTAAGGTCCATTTGAAGGTATATGCTTTAATGCCCAGTGATGGCATAGGGCCACAGTAAGTGGCTCCAGACTGACAGATGAGCTATGGGCAGCACTTAAAGTGAGTGATGCACATAGTCCTTTACATACTGAGATGGAGCAATCTCGCTAAGTCGTGGTATTTCTATCACTGCCCCAAGCCTGCTGCCTTAAACATGTCAGAGACCCCAAGGTATCAAAACAATTAGTGTCCCCCCAGCTTGGCACTGTTCACCAACTACTAGGAGTCTTCCTATATGCTACTTAGCCCAGTGATTGGTGCTGTGCTTTGCTAGCTGCCCAGCACAGATCTCTATATGCTGGAGCTGCAGAATGAGAGGGATTAAGGGTTGGATTAGGGGTTGGATTAAGGACAAAATTAGGGGTAGGTTTAGGAGAAAAGGTTGGGTATCATTTTACATGAGAACAGTAGCAGAATACAAATATAGGGTGTGTGCAGTAGTGGGGCACGTGCATTCTGTGAATGTACCCAAAATACATCTGTGGAAATAATGATGACCCCTTTATCTTAATGAAGTGTTCTGGGTGCAGTGGCACTGTCATTTTAGTCCTGCAATGTAAAACATTGGTATGAGAAAGTTGTTGGATTCAGCGCTTAGTGATCGGTAGGAATAAAGATGGTGAAATGATAAAAGGCCGCAACCTAAGAGTATGATGTTCCCTCACAAACCATCAAAGAAGTACAAATGTAAAAACAGAAAGTAATAGGTCGCGCCACACAAATAATATGGTATAATAATAAACAGTAAAAAACAATGAGTACTTACATAAAACGTATACGGGACAACAGAGTCCTGAGTAAAATAATATGGATAAAAAAGAAATAGTCCAAGTTGATTGAATGGATATGTGGTTACTGCCTATGGTTTGCAGTCTTACACTATTGGATTTTCCTCTCATATACATGCCTCTACGTCATCTGGACATTGGATTATCTCAGAACCCATAAGATTCAACATATTCATTCAATCAACTTGGACTATTTCTTTTTTATCCATATTATTTTACTCAGGACTCTGTTTTCCCTTATACGTTTTATGTAAGTACTCATTGTTTTCTACTGTTTGTTATTATACCATATTATTTGAATGTAAAACATTGACATTTTGTAGTTATGGCAATGGACTACAGAGTACTTCTGTGGGTACAACCACATTTGATTTAGTTTTGTAACGTTTTGTTTGCTCACCATTGCATGAGGATGTTCTATGTCATCAAATGCTATGATAAGCAATCGATGGAATGATGCATGCGCATGTGTTTCCTATCCCCTATGCTTCTCTATACAAAACATGGGACTGGAGGATAAGAGAAAGATTATCCAGCATGCACAGAGTAGGGTACATTTAAAACAGTGTACCTTCAAATATCTTTTTATATATTCAAACTTCGATTGTTGGGAGAATTTAAGTACCTTTGAACGAAAAGATAGAAATACCAACAATAGTGTGTAACTGTGTAGATACATATAATAAAGAATGTGAGACAATTGCACACTCACAATTTAAAGAGCTATATACACTTAGCTCTAGTGGAAATAGCTTTAGGGTCCGTGAAGGTGACCCTTCTTTTTATAAGAGGAGGTCCTAAATATAGACTCAAAAGAAAGGTAGATATGGGGTAGTACAGTCAGTATGCTTGAATCATCATAAAAAAAAGACAAGTGGGTACTCACAAAAGGTGGAGCCAGAATCAGGCTCTGTAGGCAGCGCAGTGTGTGGTCTAAAGGGCCACACTACCTTCTTTTCAAAGCAGGACCGTAGATGTCAGAATGTAGTAAAAATATAAGTAATTTATTAATTCTGGCATCAAATATTAAAACATATAAATAAAGAATATATATAAAAAACTGTTGCCTGGGATTCGTTTCGCCACAATTAGGGCTTCATCAGCTGGGCAATCCATGGTGAAAGTTCTAGCGTGCTCCATCCTGCTTATATACCCCCTTGCTAGGGGGATAAAAGTCCTCTGGTGTGGGTTTGTGCGCTTTCTCCCACTGCACTGGGAGTACGCTGCATTCCACACCTTCTATGTGGTGTGGAAGGTGTGGAACGGAGCGTACTCCTACTCCCACATAGAAGGTGTGGAACGCAGCGTTCTCCCAGTGCAGTGGGAGAAGGCGCGCAAACCCACACCAGAGGATCCACACCTAAAATCAGAAATTGTACTGTAAGTTTCTGAAATTCACGGTTTAGTCCATAACCTTAAAGTTTTTATATTTTTATGCTTGTGTGAGAGGAGACTTCCAAATAAGCAGTTTTTTCCCCTTAATGCTTGCTATATGACCTTTTTGCTTTTTTTTTTTTTTTTCTACATTTCTTATTTTAGAGTTTCTTCACAGTATTTTTCTCATATGTTTGATATATGGAATAAAATATAGAAAGAGACATATTTACTACAATGAGAACTGTCAATAATTCAAAGTAAATTCAAAGTGAAATTCAAATTTAAGGACAAAATAGCTGAGTTGGAAACATTCTGCAAGTCAGTTATGCTTCACGTCCTCTTTCCTTAATAAAATCCACTATTGTTTGGCTAGAAAACCCTTGATTAGAAATAAAACTGTACTGTGGCTTTGCTTGATGGATAAAGTTCTAAAGCAACATGGAACTTTCTTGACTCATTTTAAAGGAACATTCCTAAAGTTCTTTATGTGTCTGGAGACGTTTTCTTGACAGTTTCTAAAAATGCAGATCAACATTCAACACTGGAGTATAAATGGGGGCAGAAACACATGCCTCGTTGTCAATCAGACAGCCAGAGAGGTTCTCTTCTGTTAGCTTCTCTTCTGTTAGCCTGATTTCCACAGTCTCAATGAGCAAGCCAAATGCGAAAAGGCATCTGATTGGTACATTTCCTGGCACAGACAGAAAGTCTGTGCTGGGGTAAAAAAGTTGAAGCTTTGCAATGGCTGCAGAGTGCATGTCTGCAGCTTTTTTTCAAGCTGTTTTTCATGTACCCACAAAGAAAACATACAGAAAAAACGTCATACATGTTATCTTTGAGGGCACTAAATTGTAAAAAATGTTAAAAAGTCAATAGAGTGTGCCTTTAAGCAGGACAGGGTGGATAGCTGTTGCCAGACAAAGATTTTCTCTGTCTTTCTTTAGCACATACTTTAAAATTAGACATTGCATGGAAAAAGTTGCACTTTACAGAGAGGAGATACTTGTGACATCCTAATCCAACAGTTACTCATTTCTCACCACCATTTAATGAAACAATTCGAAGCAGAGAACAATGCACCTTTTCGGAAAGAGTGATTGCATCTAATTGCCTTGGATAAAATACATCCTTTTTTTCCAAATGGTTTTAGTTTTATGCTCTATTATTAAAAAAAAAAAAAAAAGCCAAAATAACAAAACATTATAATAAAACGTGTCAAAGCAGCCCACCTTATGTTTTCCGAACACGCAACAATTGCATAGTGTTTATTCAGGCTGAGTTCTTCACCTTAATGGAAGACATGTGGAGCTGATGATCCCGGGAGAGTTTGGTGACTCGGAAGCTTGGCAGGCATTTTATACCAGCTCCCACTTCAATTGTAATGACGGCTTGTTTAGGGATATTTATATGGCTGAAAAACAAAAGGTTTTGACATTTAATATGACATTAAATAGTATGATTCTCTTCACGACTTTCCTGCTAGAGAGGCCTATAAAGCAGAACAGGGCGTGGTATATTTTTTTCATGATTTATATAAAATAAAAGATTTTTTTTCATGTTGTCAGAGAATTAAGTATGCATTTCTGACCTTTGAACATCACAGGATAAGAGCATGACTCCAAAAGTGATCTATCAGTGAGTGTAAGTTTGCTACAGTTGAGTCATTTCTGTTGTCTCCTGTTTCTAAGTGTCATAGCCATCGCCACTACTGGCCAGACATCACACACCTGAGGAACAAGTCAGAAGAGTTGGGCAATGTCATCACCTCCTCTCTTATCATTTGAATTCACTGAGCTCGACATCGACACTCAGGACATGTCAACAACAGCATGCTGCTGTGTAGCACTGCTGCCAGGAAGTGGTTTGACCAGATCTCTTTCTTCGTACTAACATTCATAGATAGGAATAATGGTATACATTCTGCATTAACCACTTCAATAACAGATAATGTACAGGGACCGGGAGGTTTGCCCAACACCTTGTCCTAAAGGGGTGAAATTACAGTACATTTTCATTAAAAATAATGAAATACATTTACTATCAAATAATAAGTTAACTTTATGATCTTCTGATATGCAGTATTTCATTATATTATATCTTTGCTCACATCCAGTCTGTCTCAAAATTACGTAATATCAATCTTAAAAAAAAGTATTGTATTTGCCCCTATTTTACACAAGATCCAAGTAAGGCACTTGTCCATGCCCTTATCATTTCCCATCATAACTATTGTAACTTGCTCCCCATCTGCATTTTAAATATCTGATTTACCCCACTTCAATTACCAATGATTGATAACGAGAGATAATGAAAGCTGTTGAGAGAAGTCTAAGATTTGACTACTAAAGGAATAGAGAGTGTTGGTAAGATGGGAGAATGTGGTGACAGCTAGGGAGAGGTGGAGACAATATGGTTCTGGGATGTGCAAAGTGAGATGTATCGTGGGCCATAAATTTAGGTGGACCCTACACACCTACACTATAATTATTTGTGATCTGAAGCTTGCTGAGCATTATGGAAAATTGAATTCATAAACATTTCGACTTGTGAAATTTTCTACATATGGTTACTATGAATACCCGAAGGCCAAAGAACTCAAACGATTGCTCATTTTCAACGTTCCTATTTACATACAGCCAGTCTGTCTCAACCTATGAGTGGTCTGTTAAAAGTCACAAAGTCACATTCACTCATCAATCACGCCAAATAGCAAAACAGTGTAAGATAGTCTCATCATGTTCATATGTACTTATACACTTTAACAAATGCCTTAAAATATATATTTTTTACATACACTTAAAGTGGTTATACACTAACTCATGTGTGATTTTAGATTATGTTTGTAGTGAGAAGTGACTGGAAGGTAGAGTGTATCAGTGCCCCTAGGACCTGAGGCAAGCTGGTGCCTACTATCAGTTGCCAGTGTCGCCATATTATTAGGCAATTAGGCTGCTTAGCTAACATGGATCACTCCGTACTGGTTTTACAGCATGTTATCTATCTGGATAAGTGTTAGCATGAATGGAAAGGAGGTATTCAGTTGTATAAAAAAAGGGGTATATAAAATGTTTGGCTGTTAATTGCTGCTTACATCTCCAAAATGTTAAAGTCACTGTTGGATGTTCTTCTGGTTTAATTGACTGGAGCATGACAGATGCTGGTAGTTTTTTTTATTATTTTTTTTTTTGTGTGCAGTGCATTGAATTGGTACAAGCAGGCCTGAGGTGCCCCAAAGGCAGTCCTCCAGCTTTCTCTCGCTTAACATGCGGGACTAGTAATTATCAAGCACAGAATTTTTAAATATAAGCAGGCTTAGTTGGTATGTCAGTAGTTAGACAGTATCGTGTAAGAAAAACAATAATGTGATTCGACTATACATCAACATCTGGAACATGCATACTGACATATTGATGAAACAGTGATATGGAACCTTTACATATTGACATTTCAGTTACAAGCTTAAACTTTCCGGTGTATCACCGAGGTATGAAATTGAGTTACAGGAGTAGGAAAACATGCTGGCGTGTGTATGTATAAGTATGTTGGGAACATGACTATCTATGATGAGCGTTATTCCGTGGGCACTGTGTGGGTATGCATACTCGTTTGTAATGATGGAGCAGATAGGGATGTAGTGGAGTGCTGGTATAGGTGACAGCTCAGGTGTCATGGTGTTAGATTTGGTAGCCTTGTGTGGGTGAAGTATAACGACGTGGCATTTGGGTAGTCATGGATGTGGTACAGATGTAGCTTATAGTGTCATGTGATAGCGGGTGAGGCATGTGTGGGGGTGTGAAGTTTGCAGCCACCACATTGGTATATAATAAAGTTTGTGGTGAGTGTAGCATAGGTGCAGTCGTGACCTTGTAACACAAATTGGGGCTATACTTCCATTTTCTCGGTTCTCGCCCTGCTGTTCTTGAGGGGACTGCAGCTTTGTAGGTGAAACAGTCAACATGAGCACGAGTCCATGTAAGTGACCTAACAGTAGGACTTAGATGCGTTAGAAGGGGTATTGATGTGGCAAAAACATATACATAGTTCTGCGTGGAATATCTGGTTATGCAGGGGCCAGTGGCGTACACAAGATCCATGGGGCCCCAGTGCGAAAATTGATCCGTGGGCCCCCCACGCACTTACTCTGCGCGGGCTGGTACCGCTACACATGGCAGCGGGCACCTGGTTGCAGGGCTGCGACCCCTGCGACCGCGGTGTGCCGCCAGTGCATGCAGATACACTTAAAGGACCACTATAGGCACTCTGATCACTTCAGCTCAATGAAGTGGTCTGGGTGCCAGGTCCCTCTGCTATGTTTCACTGAGGGTTAATCCAGCCTCTAGTAGCTGTCTCACTGACAGCCGCTAGAGGCGCTTCCGCGATTCCGCTGGACGTCCATAGGAAAGCATTGAGTAATGTTTTCCTATGGGCGGTTTGAATGCGCGCATGCGCATTCGGAGCTGAGAGGCGGATTGGGGAGGACAGATCCCCAGTGCCAAGGGAGCCCAGTACTGGAAAAAGGTAAGTGCTGAAGGGGTTTTAACTACACACACACACTCTCACGAACAGACGCATACACACTAGCTAACAGACACACACATTTACTGACAGACACACATACACACTCACTTACAAAACATACACTCTCACTGACACACACTCACTAGCAGACACACACTAACACACACACAGTAACACACACACTCACTCAATGACAGACACACAAACACACTCAGTGACACACAGTAACACTCACTAACACACTTACTGACGCTCACTAGCAGACACACACACAGTAACACACTCACTGACACACACACAGTAACACACTCATTAACAGACACAGACACACACAGTAACACACACACACACTAACACACATACACACTTTTTAATTTTTTTTATTTAATCCCCCAGCCTCCATACCTTTGGGAGTGCTGTGGGGATTCCTGCTGTCCCTGGGGTCCAGTGGGGTCCTGCTGTCCCTGGGGTCCAGTGGGATCCTGCTGGGCTACCGGCCGGGCTGCTGGGCACGCGCACGCGAGGGAGGGACATCCCTCGTGTGCGCGCGCGCGCGTGCGTTCAGCAGCCCTCCGGCAAAATGTGTCCACACTGCCACTGGCGTGCATACCGGGTCGCAGGGCGGCCGGGCCCACTGGTGGGCCAGGCCCGGTCGCAGCTGCGACCCCTGTGACCCCGGTATGTACACCACTATCAGGGGCAGTGTCCAAAAGAAAAATGTCTGGGCAGCGTTCATGGATGAGCGTGGTATTAGCTGCCCACTTGCTGGTTAGTCACCCCATACTTTTTGGCGGGAACTGTGTCTGCGGCATTGGGGGTTCACGGGGATTGGTGGTCGGCCAGGAGTGGGCCGGTTGCTCCCTCCAGCTCCGGGCCTGTTGCAAAGCTGGCATCTTGTAGCCACGGACTCGGGGACTTCCATAGGCCGGGTCCTTCCCTGCCGGGACAGGTCTGGAGACCATGATGTTGTGCAGCCTTTGGCGGGTAGGTCTCCACCTGCGTGGTTGATGCTCCGGGGTTCTTCCCCTGGTGACCTTCGGCCCAGATGGGCTATTGTGGAGAGGTAAGGGCTGCTTTGTCCAGGCTTTGCCCGAGGGTAGTCTGGACCCACTCTGGCCGGTGCCGTCGTGCCTGCCTCCCATGCTCCTGCTCCCCTGCGTCAGCAGCTGTTCCGCCTCATGTCGGGCCTGGATCCGTGCCCAGAAGGCTTCGAACAGCTCGTTTAGGCGGGTAGTAAGCGAGTCGTTGACGTTGTGACTATGTTCCGGAGGACCAGTTCCTTCACTGGGTTGCGCGTCCGCGGGTTGCATGTCGGTTTGGTGCGTGGTGGAGGCCGGTGTCCACTGTTGTTAAGGTCCACGGAGATGTACTGTTTGGGTCCGGGATAACCCCCACCGGTCCCAAGGGGGGGGGGGCAGCTGTATTCCGTTGGTGTTGCGTGTCTGCATGGACCGAGAGAGCGGCCGCCTCTCTCTTGCCCTGCATGGTGTAGGCCCCGGGTCTCGTCCCGGTCATTCCGGCAGGTATGCTGAACGTACAGGGTATTCCCCGGTTCACCGGAGTTTGCAAAGCAGATTGTGGTAAGTTGGGGTGTGAAGTTAGGCGATGTGCCCCCGATTTCAGCCGGTGATAAGACCCAGACCCGGGAGCTCCTAGCGTGTGCGTCTTTACAGCTCCACGGTGAGGCCACGCCCCCAGATGCTGGTAGTTTTTAAGTGTTCCAGGGTTTAATGTCATATTTTACTGGCCCATTCTCTACTAATGTGAAGAATCAAATATATTATTGTCACGTGGGTAAGGATGGGAGCTCTAAACGAGGAACACTGGGAAATAATGGGCAAATACGAAGGCAAAGTCAAAGTCTGCTCCAAGGTCAAAGGTCCAATGAGTAGTAGGTTCAAAGCATCTAAACACAAGAACAAATATATATATAATCCTTTCCTCCTCCACCCCCACGCTTCCCCTTTGGAGACTATTACATTTGTACTATTTTATAGGCAGATTTGAGTTCTTTTATGTGTGGCAAAAACAAAATCAGAAACATATTGCTAAAACACACAGGATGTATGGAACCGAGAAATGCGTGATTCAATACCTATTTATGCATGATACCTATTTATTGTCATTTGGGTGCACGTACACAAAGAAATTGTAACAATTTAATTTGAAACATACTTATTTAACATTATTTTTTTTATGGATTATGTGCTTCTTTAACCCTGGCAGGAGTGGCAGCCCATCCCTCTGGGCATAGACTGTGTTTATCATGTGTGATTTGAGGTCTTCACAGAGCGTGATAAGATGTGTTAGAAAATGGTGATAGAAATGATGGCGTGCTTCAATTACAAAAGGATCTGCTACGACGTTTAATAACGATGCACATTACATGCCAGTTATAATGCATGATTACTTCCAAAGGACCCCAGAGAATGTATTTAGTGCTAGAAAAATTGTTTGCTCGGACATTATCAGTTCAGCTAGCGAGTGAACAGAATAATGAAGTGTTAGAAGCTAGTACAAGAAATATATACTGTACCATCTGGATACTGCCATTCCAGAAATCCAAACTTTTACATGCTTCTAATTGCCTTTAAAAAAAAAGAACAAAAAGAAAGAAACAATGTTAACCCACTTGCAGGATGGATAAGGGATAATGTCATTCTCTCACCCCCATCTACAATTTGTTAGCATCAATTATAGTTTTGACAAAACAAAATGTAAAAAATGCAAATCTTTTTTTGCCAGAAAAATCAAAACAAGGCAATGTGAATGTATTGCGCAGACTGATTTATGAGACATTTGATATATATATAACAAAAATATAAAATATGAACTGTGAAATAATAAAAAGCATATCCACACCATTAAAAATCACTGAGATGTGCAAAAAGTTTTGGGGTGAGTGAGTTGTATTTACTAAATAATTAAGTTGTAAAATTCAGGTCACGTTAGCCAAGTTGGAAATTATTTTCAAACTGTCTGAATACCCACCATTGAAATAATGTCCTGGGCTGCCGTATCTTTCATGCAGAGAAGACCTGCTGGTGTACAATGTAATGGCTCAAGTGAGCTTAAACCTGCTGGAGACCAGTGCTAGGACACAATGTATGTGTGTGTCTGTGAGTGTGTGTCTGTGAGTGTATGTGTGTGTCTGAGTATGTGTGTGTCAGTGTATGTGTGTGTGTGTCTGTGAGTGTATGTGTGTGTGTCTGAGTATGTGTGTGTCTGTGAGTGTATGTGTGTCTGTGAGTGTATGTGTATGTCTGAGTGTGTGTTTATATATGCATATGAGTGTATATTTTTTTGGGGGGGAGGGGGGAGGAGGGTGGATCTTGGGTGAGTTCCCACACTTTATTCCCCAGGACTTGACCCCTGCTTTTCATACGCAGTGTTCTCTTGCCTTGATAATTGGAACTTTGTCCTGAAATAGTATCTGTACACATTCTTTGACACAATCAATCAATCTTGTAACACATTTTTCAATCCTGTAATATGTATACTCCCTAGGGAAATCCAAAGAGGTTAAAATGCATTGGGCACTGCTTTTAAAAAACACAACAACAAAAAAACATTAATGGTATAAGATAAAGAAGACAGGTCAATATCATTTTTTTTGGATACATGATTGATAGGTGGTAACTTATTAGAAAGGTCTTTTAATAGAGCACGAGTGTTCTAAAGCAGGAATTGGAACGAAATTCACAATGAGTGAATGATTAAGTAAAGTAAGAAAGAAAAGGAAACAAGAAAACAAAGTGAGGATATTTGGGAGATGGCCTGACTTGTTAAGTCCTGCCCAGCAATCAAGGTATCCATCTACAGCACAGCCATCAACATAAGTATGTATTAATTATCAATCGGGTCTGACTGTTCAGATCACTGTACTCATAAACACTTTTAACATCAAGTACAAGTACAGGCTTAAATTGCAAAAGTCAGAAAAATTTACAAAAATGGAAAGAAATGGGCATAGAGTCAGACACTTTGATGCCGAATGACAAGAAATTAGATGAAGATTTATTCACCAAACTCCATGTTTAATAACTTGAATTAAGTGCTACATTTTTGATAAGTGACTATTGGATCTTTAGTAAAACTCCGATATTATATTGTCTATTTGGGTAAACATGCTTGGAACATTCAGAACTGATCATACAGTTACTTTGTTGGAAATAACACTCCAACTCAAAGTCACTTATAATGTTCCAGTTCAGTCCTGGCACAGTCTGAGCACAAATTTATAGGGAACATTGCTCTCTTCTGCCTCCTTGAACTATATTTTTCTTGTTCTTTGATTATCTTGCCTCCATGAAGATATTTAGAAGTTAAAAGGCCGCCATACTTACTGACTGTTCCAGGGAAGATTTTTTATTGGGTTTAGGTGCAACATTGAATGTAGATTATTTTGTTACATATAGTCTTTCTTTTTATGTGTTTCAAACTTAGGAGGATAAGGTCTACTACCAGGTAGGACTGATCTGTTTGAAAATTAGTAAGGTCCTGCTTATGTTTTTTTTCTGAAGATTTTTGATTGACAGAAAGTAAAGATGCAGGCATTCATTCCCAGCATAGACACTGTGGATTACTATATAACATTTCATTTTTACAAGACTCACAAACACATATTTGTTAAATATAGAGGATAAGTACGCTTAAAGGACCACTATAGGCACCCAGACCACTTCGGCTTAATTAAGTGGTCTGGGTGCCAGGTCCAGCTAGGGTTAACCCTTTTTTTTTTTTTTTTTATAAACATAGCAGTTTCAAAGAAACTGCTATGTTTATGTTAGGGTTAATCCAGCTTCTAGTGGATGTCTCTTGACAGCTGCTAGAGGCGCTTGCGTGCTTCTCACTGTGAAAATCACAGTGAGAAGACAACAGCGTCCATAGGAAAGAATTGTGAATGCTTTCCTATGGACTGGCTGAATGCGCGCGCAGGAGAAGAGGGAGGAGGAGAAGAGATCCCCGCCCGGCGCTGGAGAAAGAGGTAAGTTTAACCCCTTCCACTCCCTAGAGCCCGGCGGGAGGGGGACCCTGAGGGTGGGGGCACCCTCAGGGCACTCTAGTGCCAGGACTATAGTGGTCCTTTAATATTAAAAATGCTGAAAGTTGATGGTTCCTCTTTAAAGTTTAGGTTAGAACAAATCAAAGACTTTTAATACAACAGTTACTCCAACTACCATGACTAATTCTGCTTTTAAAAGCAATCATGGTGGTAGCTTGAAACACCGTACATCTAGAGATATATACATTTTTATGCCGGGGGCTTGTAACTCCACCAGCACACGCTCTGGTGATACATGTAATGTGCTTCTCCCTTGCAGGCAACACGCGTGCAAGAGGAAGTCTTTCTTTCCCTCACACCTAAAAAAACAGAACTCCTCACGCCACCCCTCCACAGCTCAGAGTGTGCGCATGCGCTCTGTGCCAGTAGAATGGTCCAATAAAATGCTTCCCTAATTGATCTTTTCTATGAGAAGCATTTGATTGGACCACAGAGAGGAAAGGAGTGATGCGGCCAGACGTCAGAAAGAGCCTGGAAGACCCTTGCCTGCCACTTGATTTCAGGTAAGTTTTTATTTTATATTATAGCAATTTATCAAGTATTGGGGGAGGACCTATTAACTTGTACCCAAAAGGAAACTATGAAAAAAATTAAGCAAAGATAGGAAAAGGGTTAGAGCAGGGGTCCTCAAACTCCGGCCCCCCAGATGTTGCTGAACTACAACTTCCATGATTCTCTGGCTATCTATGTAATTCAAAGAATCATGGGAATTGTAGTTCAGCAACATCTGGGGGGCCGGAGTTTGAGGACCACTGGGTTAGAGTAACCCTTTAACTCTGCATACTCTGTGTCAATTAATTATTACTATATACACACCTTGGTTAAGCTTTAAAGGGCACTAGTTGGGCTACTCTTTCATTGTGTGAACTAACCTGGAATTGTTGGATCGCTCTGTTCCCGTTCAGGCATTGCTTATTTTATTTTACACTGTTCCAGTGCACTCTAGCTATTAAAAGCATTCTTTTTTTTTCTAGTGGTCTTCACTGAAGGTATATGACATAATAATGTACTTGCAAATAATATACCATGAAGCGTAGTTCAAATTGATTTTGATTTATAATTGCTAGAAATACAGAGCTTTTCAAACGTATACATATAATGTTTTCCTGTCACTGTAATATATGACTTAGATCTCTCTATATAAATCAGCGCTTATTGTTAGTTATTTTGTTGCCATGATCACCGTGCAAACATTTCTGCTTTGTTTTTGGTGTTGCTGTATAATTTTGCCCAGCACATGTATGTCATCCATTACAGAGGCCTTGTTTCTGTGTCCCAATCTTGTATGCAGATGGTGTAGGCCACATCCAATGTAATCAGTTGTAGAAATTAAAACACAGGCTGCTCATTGTGTATAAACTTCAAAGTCTGCGCTAGGCCTTTCAACAACATTCCTGAAGAACTCACTAGTGCTCACCTATCAACTCATTACACAGTTTTCCTTCAGCTAAGTGCCTTTGGAGTAAGGATACGGTGGGGTTTGTTACTCGTCTAATCCCACATTCATGCTGTTGATAGTTAACCCACTACAATCTGACAAAGCTAAAAAAAAAGAATGCTACCTAAAATTTAGATATGACATTAAATATGACATTATTTTTTCTCAAAGCTTTTAATGAGAAATGAAGGTTTATAATCAAAGTTCTGTTTCCTTGGGGGGAGAGGGTGAACTCCCCCAAACATCCATCTGTACTGTTATGTGCAGTTAGACCCCTTGTATCTATTAAAGGCATTTTTCCTTTTATGAAAAAAACCCTCAGATGATTGCTGAGTTTAATTGCTTTAGTACTGAGTTTTTCTATTAAAAGGTTTACCCCAACCCTTTTCAGTGTATACTTTTTTATTATTTAGTATGTCACTTTGGACATTGCTAATTAGACCCCCCTATGACGTTTAAAATATATACTACATTTACCTAAAATCAAGTACACTAGCTTCCACTCCCCATCTAACGTCATTGCCTTCCTTGCTCTGTCCAATCAAATGCTTGTTACAGAGAAACATTTGAATGGAGCATTTCAATGGCTCAGAGATCATGCTCTGTAGGGTGTGAGGGGGTGGGTAGGGTAGAGAGGAAGGAGAGGAGTTAACAAAAATAATAAAAAATAATGACTGTCACTGGAGAGAGTTGAGGAGAGAGTGCACAATGGGAGGGGAGATTTAGCTTCTCCGTGCATGCGTGCTGCCAGAGCTATCTGCCAGGGGAGAAGCTGAGAATGTCATCTGACACATGGGTCGCACCGTTAGCATGGATGCTTAGCTTAAACTAGGATAAAAACCATACCTTTTTATACATACATTGCTTTTTAAAGATATCTATAATGTTCAAAGGTTTATCCTTTGCATAAATATTGTGCAGGTTTTACAGTTTTGTTATGTATACCTGTGTGTGGCACTGTGGAATAGACTTTCTTGTAGTCAAGTCTAGGCTGTGCACAGATTGGTCTGTCTGATCTTTGAATTCCATGTGACTGCTAGAATCCTTTGGTGTTGCTACCAATCTCCTTTTGAGTATTGCTTATGTAGTGACTCATGTAACCATCGATCTTGGAGTCTACGATGCCTTAAAGGACAATCTATCTTGCTGTTTCCTTGTGTGGGATCTTCATAGCCAGTATTGCTCTACCTTGTGTTAGCCAGTCAGGGTGGGAGCATGTTGCTAGTAGCTGGTTCATTTGTGCTGCTAGGCATTTATGCAGCATTGTTAGTTTATTTATCCAGTCGGTGTGCATTATGTCAGGTCCTGGGGCTCACCAACTCTTCATATGGGCTACTCATTGTTGGATATCTTCCACCATGATTGTGACACGTTCCTGTTCTGGGAGCATGCAGTAGTCTGCTTTCAGGTCTAGTACACTGGGCCTTGGTGTTATGAGATGCTTCTTGCACCCAGCACTTATCAGTCTCTGCTCTGGGTTGGGATTGGTAAACAGGGTATTTATTCTCGTTGTCTCTGCTTCTCTGGTGTATCTAATGAGTCTGGTTGCCAGTGCTGTCAGCCTTTATCTAGCTGTTTCCAGTGCCTTTGGTAGGGGCATACCCTTTTATTTCCTCTGTAGCTAAGGTCTGTCTTTCCATCTCTGTGAAGTTGACCTAGCTTACCAACTTCCTTACGTGTTGCCTTTATCTAGGCCTCCAGTCTTAGGTGGTCATTGTTTTTCCTTCAGTTTGATCTTGTAGTCAGGTATTTGGAGGACTACTAATGCATATATGAGCTTGCTGGTCTCTGTGATGGTGGTGGTAGCGATTGTGGACAGTTCCTCATTGACCACTGCTAGCATGCTGTTTAGTGACAATTTTTTGTGACAATTTTAGTGATCTTTGGTGTAGCGGAGCTCCCTGTACCCTGGCTGGGTACCTCAGCCAAGGACCGCGTCCTAGCTGGAACTGGAACAGGGGAAAAACATCAGCGCTTCTGCCTCTGACGCCGTGGCTTGACTGGGGTCATCCTGGAGCCTCTCCGTCCTAGAGCAGGATAGGGGACTAGCTCGATTCCTCACAAGGACTTTCCCTGCCAAATCTTCCACGAGCTGGAACAAGGTGCTAAGCAGTGCGCTCAGATCCATGCAGTGTAGGGGAAAAACCACTGTGTTAAAGTTCTGACCAGCTGCATATGTGGTCCTATGCTGAAAATAGTTCCAGGGCATTTGGTACTTTTGCCGGTCAACTATCGGGACCTCCTGCGGCCGCAATACGGGGTGCTCTGCCTGCCTCTAAGGTAGCATTTGTCACATTTGGTAATCAAAGACTGCTAGCTTTTCTATGATCATCTTTCTTGTATCAGCTATTATGCTATCTTGGGGCATATATTCAGGTTGGCAACCGTCTGTAAGTATAGGTGGGGTATGGGAATTTCTTTTGTGTAATCCATCTAATTCTAGTTACGAAACTAGCTTCCTTTTGACAATGTTCACACATTGTGTAACTAGGTATTTTGGTGTTAGTATTCATCCATAGCTCCCACAAACTTTCATGTAGTCCCTCTCATTTCGTCTGCTGTTGTAGTAGCAGTCAAGCAGGTCTAGGTTCTTACATTTTTGAAATTCTATTGAACCCATGATTACTAGCTAGTAAGGCCACTTAACTGTTGTCATTTACACTACACTGGAGGGTAATAGGTCTTCAAAACTAATGTAAAGACTAATGTACAAGGCCAGGGAAAAAAAAAGAGACTAACAATTGTCTCTGATATAAGTTTTTTTACTTCCACAGTGGTGCACAAATAAGAGGAAAGAAGTAAGTTTCTTAAATATATTTCTTTAACTTTCTGACTTGTGTCCGAAATTAGTTATTTGCACAAACTGCACCATGGTTATGACACTTTCCAAATGGAAAGGAAGTAAGTGACTCAAGAACATATGTGAAGGCCATAGTAACATCATGAACATGCAGTATCAACAATCATTGAGATGGTTAATGACCCAAGCTAGTCATTACCTCATAGTTAATGGTAAGACACAAAGCACACAATTTCTTGTTAATGACTATAATTGGATCACAGTTTGAAAGGGTTTTATGCAACATTAAGGACTGACAGAAATACACCCCAGATTATGTGAAATATACTGAGTCTAGCGTAACATTAAAGCATCTGCGATGTAGAGTGTAGACACAAGGCAGGCAAAGGATATTCTAAGATGAATATTCAGAGAGACTGTATAGACAAAAAAGATAAAACATAAAAAAAAAAGAAAATGGACTAAACAACACAAAAATATGTAACGCAAAGAACTTCTGACATCTGGTGTATTATACTTACTGTAGAGCAAATCTTCAATTAGGCAACACAGCCTGATTAACTACAAGTGCTGGTTCTTCTTTTATCTGGGCATTATCTGTTTGGGAAAACTTAAAGTAAAAATGATGCCATATCTTTTCTTCTTGTAGCGAAATTGCACCCAAAAACTTTACCATAATTACTACAAAAGCCTGTAGTGGTTATGGTTGTAGATTAAAAAGCAAACCGCTGAATTAATCTTTAAGAGGACGCCCCGATACAGTGTGTAAATTTTAGTGCAAAATAAAAAAATTAGACTGGGAACAGAACCACACATTGTAATGACAACAAACAGGTAGTAGTTCCTAGTTCTGACGCATTTCTCCCACCAAAAGAAACCATTAACAAAAACACGTCAACACATCATAAATCACCTGTCGAATTAAAAGCAAGGGGTCTTCAACCATGGACGTTCTGTGATTCTGTGATGCACAGTTAGACAAGATTTCTATTAGTGCGCAGTGTAATAATAATCTATGCTATGTGATCATCTTCCCGGGTTTTGCAGCTGCAACATTCTTTATATCTGGAAATGTCAAAAATGTTTTTTAAATTTCCAGCACATGGTCATCATGCTAATTAGGTTTGAACTGGATAGCAAATTATACTCACAAATGTCTCATTTGGGACTCTATTATTTTCTGAAGCTTTTAAACGTAAATAACATTTTCTTCTACCATTACTGGTTCCCTGCAGAGCTCAGACTTATCCAGTTTCATTGGGCTGTTACAAATTGCCAGATCCAGCACATTCACAGTATTGTGGATGACACTGAAACTACATCCTTTGCTCCGAGAAAAATATGTCTGGCTACCTGAAAGTAGAACACTCCAGACATCTGTACAGAATGCATTGCAGAATACATAAAAAAATAACTATAAATAAGATAGACTCATCTTTACAACTTGTCAAGCTATTGCATACCATTCCATACCAGCCAGGAAAAGTCTCCACCAATTGGGAGCCTCTCATTCCAATCTATGTGTACCAATTTTATACATCAGAGGATTATGGGAAATGTAGTTTAACCCCTAGTAGCAGGTTCGTTCATAATATAGTATGAGTTTATCAGATTTGTTAATTCATTTTCGGATGAACAAATCACTCAATTAATGAAAATAAAAAAAAAATGAATTAATTCATAGATGAAGTTCATCCACAAAATTTGTTTATATATGTTATTCTTTTTAAATTAAAGGGGTAGCTTTCAGTTCTGAAATAATAGTTTAATTTTGTACAAAGGTTGGAATTGTTACCAATTCTATAGTACCCTGAACTCCAGACAGTAAGTGTTAGTGGTATGCTACAGCCTTTTACTTCAATACATACTGTCCAGTTTTGACTAAACTCTATATAAAACTCAACAAATGAGTCTACACAGAGAGGTCAAGGTGTGAGCACAGCAAGTAAGTATACACATAGGCGTGCGCACGGGGTGTGCCGGGTGTGCCTGGGCCACCCTAATCCCAGCTACACGCCTCTGGATTGAATCCGGCAGGGGAGATCTCAGGTTCTCCCCTGTCGACTCATGCAGAGCCGGCGCTATCTGAGCGCCGGCTCTACTCTCAGCCTCCATGGGCCGGTGGGGGATCTCCCTCACCGACTCTCATGCAGGGAGGGAGGCAGGAGAGGACCCGGGGAGCTCTAGTCAGCAGCTCCACTGGGTTCTTCTAGCGAGATCTGAGCTTTGCCGCGGCAACGCTCAGATCTCGCGAGAGTGAACTCTAGCCCCGCAGGCTAGAGTTCACTCTCTATTGGATCACCAGGGAAGGCAGCAGCAACAAGGTATGCACTCTTCGGTAAAATACAAATGTTAACTTTAACTGTGTGATATTTGTATATACCACTTTATCACTTTGGCTGTTAGGCACTAATCTGCACATTTGTTTATTCACACACTATGACACTTTTGCATGTTCACGATTTTTTTTATGTACATATTCACTTACACATGCACTAAGTGATTTTGTTTAGATTTATATGATGTCCTACATATGGAAATAAGAAATAGCCACACATACTTCTCCTCTATACACTGCACGGACTACTATGAGGTCGATCGTACAATGTTTATATTGGTTTCTTAGTAACCACGTTCACTCACGCAACAAGCACGTCACGTGACAACCGATTCTCACTTCCGAGTTCGGCGTGAATGGATGAGGGAGTTAATCACAATTGGTGAGTACGCTTTATTTTTCTTATATATACTTTGATTATATGTTTACATGTTGATCCTGAGGAAGACCCGAAGGGGTTGAAACATCGATCAGCAACTTGTAACAAAAATTTATTGGATGGATTAAATACCACTACTTGTTTCTAAAAAGACCTAAGAGTGTATATGTATATTTCCATGTAGATTTTGTGACAAGCAATATAACACGTTCTCTATTGACCCTATTGACCCTTTTCTTAAAAAAAAAAAAAAAAGGGTCTGACTATCATGGAGCCTGGATGTGTTTCGAGAGAGCTATTCAGGAAATGCTGCACAAAGTCTACTTCCCAGCTGTAATAGCTACAGACCCGCAACTTACACTACACTCTCTGCCACAGAGATTGACAGACCGGTCTTGGAAAGTCTATCATGCGGCCCAGCAGGTGTTGTGGCAAGGAGAGACGGCCAATCTCCCACCCTGACGCAGCAGGGGCGCAGACTCCTGCAATAATACCCTGCTACCCTCCTCTGGACTGATGGGGCTGATCTTGGTCCCAGCTTTTTATCAGGGGTTCCTAAGGGTGCTGCTGAAGGCAACATCACCGATCACAGTTCATCTATAATTGCGGACGCCACGTGTACCATCCACTATTCTTCAACGCCTAGAAGCAATATTTGCAGTCTTCTGGAGGAGACTGAGGAGGAAGCATCCCTACCTGTTCCTGAGGTAGAAGAGACCCTCTGGACCGTCCTGACGATACCCACACTGCCCAGGAACCTAAGTCAGGGGTCCAATGCGCCAGAGACTAAAAAGACCGCTTCAATATGCCTCAATATGCCTCAATAAAAACAGTGAGCAGAAAAACCATCACTGTTGACTACCCTCAAGACAGGCATGAAGAATTAGTGGAGGAATGACAAGCAGGGAGGGAAGCAGCTGCAGATGCAGGGCCCCTGGTTGAAACCTCTAGTTCCAGAACTGTAAATCACTGCAGTATGGGACTGTATTGTACTCGCAGTGGGAATAGGCTGACCGCCATGTTGAGCCTCCAGCTCCATGTACCATCGCGGTTTATGGTCTTTTAATCTAGCATCTCTGTTTGCGGTTTCTTTACTTTTTATTATCCCATAGTACTCTTGATATCATCACACTACCATGAGGGCCTCGTAGGGCACTAATCTGACTAGTTAATATCTTGTTTTATTCATGCCATTTAGTTTCTAATGTGCACTGATTAAACATGTGTGATAACAAAAAAAGCAAATATGATTTAACCTTCATAGCAGTATATATATATACACACACACACACACACACACACACACACACACTTTTTAAAAATTCCACTACACAAACAAAATAAATACATTTACCATATTATACCCAACTAAAAATATGCATGCATTAAATTATTTTCATTAAGGGTTTAACTACTAAAAACAGCTTGAAAATGTGCTTGCAAGCCCTCCCCTACTAACACTGAACAAAATTATAAACTTTTGTTTTTGTCCCCATTTTTCTACTGACTGATGCTGACTAGTTTTTGGACCCCACAGGACCACTCCAATACAGTAAAACTGCACATTTTAGAGTGGCCTTTTTTTGTGGCCAGCCTAAGGCACACCTTTGCAATAATCAGCCTAATCAGTCTAATCAGCATCTTGATATGCAACACCTGTGAGGTAGGTGGATCTCGGCAAAGGAGAAGTGCTCACTAACACAGATTTGCAAACAATATTTGAGAGAAATATGCCTTTTGTGTACATAGAAAAAGTCTTAGATCTTTGAGTTCAGCTCATGAAAAATGGGGACAAAAACAAAAGTGTTGCGTTTATAATTTTGTTCAGTGTATATGACCCAACACGCAAAATTATAACACAAACAATGTATACCAGGCCTTAGAATGGCCGGACTTGTATGTGGTGTATGTAATCACAAAATTGAAACGTGACAAGACCAGAGACCATCTGGTTTGTCTGGAAAATAATCTCTTGGCTTCACCTAGGTAAGCCAGATTCTTGTGATCAGTGATGATCAAAAGTGGATCTTTAGAACCCTCCCAAGAGATGTCACCATTATTTTAAGGCCAGGATAATTGCTAACAGTTCTCTGTTGCCTATATCATAGTTTCTCTCTGCTGGTGACAGCTTTCTGGAGAAAAACCCACAAGGGTGCAAAGGGGTGTCCTGTCTTTCCCTCTGTGATAGAACAGCAACAACCCTGGTTTCTGATGCATCTACCTCTAGTATAAAAATGTATGTTGGTATCAGGGTGAACTAGTATGGGAGCAGAAGCAAACAAGGTCTTGAGATTATCAAATGCTTCTTTTGCTTCCTGTGACCATATGTGACAGTTTACACCCTTAAGTGTTAGGTTAGTAATGGGGGCTATAACAGTAGAGAACCCCTTTATGAACCTACGATAATAATTGGCAAAGCCTATAAAACGCTGAAAAGCTTTCAGTCCACTGGGGGGTTAGTGGCTGTAGTGGGGGTTTAGTTGTGTAGTAAGGGGCTTTAGCAGGTGTGTTAGGGGCTGCAGTGGGGGTTAGAGGTGCAGTAAGGAGTAAGGGGCATAGTACGGAGTAAGAGGATTCAGTAGAGGTGTTAGGGGCTGTAGTGGGTGTTTAGGGGTGTAGTAAGGAGTAAGTGGCATTAGTAGGGGTGTTAGGGGCTGTAGTGGGGGTTTAGGAGTGTAGTAAGGGGCTTTAGAAGGGTGTGTTAGGGGCTTTAGTGGATGTTAGGGGCGTATTAGGGCATAGGAGATGCATTTGGGGGGCTGAAGAAAAGAAAGAAAAAAAACAGTGTATTCCCCCCTCCCTGAGGCTTTCCTTGGGTCAGGGAGAGGGGAATCCTGTTCTTTGTTGGTCCGGTGGGAGATGTGCTGCAGTGCAGACAGTTCCTTCAAGCAGCCATGCCTCCGGAGTAAGCTTAGGGGACAGGGCATAAACAGAGTCATGGCAGAGTCTATTGCTGCCATATCACTTCTATCTTTAACTGGTGTAGATAGAAGGGCAGCAGCAAAGCAGGGACTATCAGAAACCCTATCATGCTGCACTTTTAGCTCAGGGAGGCAATTGCCCTGTTGCCCCCCCCCCCCTTCCCTGAATCTTCCACTGTTAAGAGGCATACCAGGGGACATATACATTACACCTAAGGCCGGTCCCCGGACGGTTCTTAGGTGTGCAAGTTTTCGGGCCGAATAGGACAAGCTATTCTAAAATGACCCTTTTTCCCTCCATAGTATAAACAGAGTCCTTTTTTTTTTTTGTCGTTTCTCCTATATAGGTTTTTCAGCCTTGGATAGTCTCATCACCCCTAATTGCATGGGTTTGGATTCAGGAGGGGGAGATGGAGCAGGTAAAACAGGAGTGGAGAAACGGGGAGCAAGAGATGAATTAGAATGTCTAGCTCAATTTCTGGATCTCTCCCCATCGGGGATCTGTCCCCATCACAGATATCAATATGCATCATGTAAGTGATGTACTCATTAAGTTTTTCTGACAATTCTATCGCAGCAGTCTCATCAAGTACTACATCAGACAAGCCTTCAGAAAAGGCAGTGATTAGGTTAGTCAGGTTAGTCAGGTTAGTCCAGTTAATCTCTGAAGCAAGGGTACGAAATTCAATGGCATATTCTGCAACAGATCTGTTGCCTTGTTTTATACGCATTAATGCTTTGGCAGCGGTTTTCTCCTTACCCATTGGCTCAAAGGTCAGTTTAAACTCAGCAAGGAATTCTTTATAGTCATAAGCAATTGACTTTTTGCTCTCCCATAGAGGATTCTCCCAAGTTAGGACCTTACCTGTCAATTGGTTCAGTAAGTAACTTATTTTGGATCCATCAGAAGGGAATGATCCAGGAGATTCAAAGTGATATTCCATTTGAATAAGGAATCCACAACACTCCTGAGCATCGCCTCCAAAATGAGGAGGAGATGATAAGGACATTGAAGGAGCCTTATACACAATATGAATACTCACAACAGGAGGGGTTGGACCTAACGGTGGATCATCAGGCTAAAGATGAGCAGTACGGGCCAGGAGCTTTTGGAAGGCCTAGGCAAATTGATCCATGCGGTGATCATTTTCCTCCCGTCTCCTCTCACAAGCCAACATGGGTTGACACAATTCTGCAGGGTCCATGGCCCTGTTGTAATGTCACAACTACTAAATGATCCAACACACAAAATGATGATGACACAAACAAAGTATACCGGGCTTTAGAATGGCCGAACTTAACGTAAAAGAGAACATACTCTTCACACAAAAAGTACTTCAGCAAGTCAATAAAAACAACTTGGTGCGAGACCACTGCAGATATTACCACCATATGTAAACAGGGTATACTTAGCATGTTATATCTGCAGATCATTATATATATATATTTTTTTTTAAAGAAAAGGGCTTCACTGTTAAATATAAAATATATATTATATTGTACATGAAGTTATTCTCCTGTTTCATAAAACAAACAAACCCAGACAGCTTTCATTTTATTTTTAGTGGAGCAATAAAGAAGGCAGCAAAACTTTGTCTATATTCTCAGTACAGCATATTCAGTATATCCTCAGTACATATGCATTTAAACGGTCTGTATACCAAGTTGGGGATTTTTCCAACTCTTTTTTTTTACCTAAATGTCGAAAATTTCTTTTTCAGTTAATCATATTTCTGATAGATTTATGTCCAGTGAAACTCCCTATGCTGTTGTATAAGGTCTCGCTAGAGAGAAATTATCTCTGATTAGCAATTAGCACTGAAACACTCTCTTGTACTGACAAATGCCAGTCTGTATCTATCTCACCCAAGGATCAGTTTAAATACAGCTTGAGTGTTAGAAACATGTTTTTAAATACATTATAGTCATGTGTGAACATATTTTGGAGGTATATATAGTGGTTATGGTGTTTGAAGAGTAGGTGTGCAGTCGCTCCTCTTTTTTGTAACACCATTTTCACTTCCAGAAGTTACAGTTCACAGTGGGGGAAGCAGGTCTTTGCCTTGTTGTTGGCAAGTGAGCTTACACTTCATACCTACACAGTGGTACCTAAGCAATCTGTAAGTATATATTGGGGTATGGGATAGTAGGCTGGTAACTTAGTATGTTGTGTTTATAAGTGAATACTATAGAATATATATTCACCCAAGACTGATGGGAGTTTGAGCATGGGGCTAACACGAAATATCTAGGACACGAGTTTAAAATAATGTTCCTTCAATTTACAAATTACTGATAATCTTAAGGTACTTGTGATAATTGGATATTTTGTTGTGTCGGATTCAATTGATATTTTTTCCAGTCATTTTATTTTTAGATTATTTTCTTGGCAAAAGATAGATAACCATATCATTATAGTTCATATGAGGCACAATTGGCAATCACCTCTAGTTGGATTTTTTGCTTCCTTTTAGATTAGGAGTAGACAACCTTTGTCACTTCATCTCCCATAATGCTGTTACTGCCATAATGTTGGCAAAGCATCGGGGGAGAAGTAGTCCACACCAACTGGAGCGCCAAAGGTTGCTTACCCCTGTTAGATCAATAGCAGAAATGGGAATGTGAGATGTTTGAAAGGTTACTACATATATTAATACTTGGTATAACATATTAAAAGTGATTTTTTTTTTTTTTATAATTCCCCTTACGGTAAAATTCATCTAGCAAATGCCTAGAAAATGTCCCATGACAAACATGACTTCTAATTTACATCAGAGAAAATAAATAAAATGTCAAATGCCTCTTTCAGATTATTATAGTTCAAAAGACAATGCTCCTTATGAGTTTTCCATCCAACTTACAATTTATTTCCACTCTGACCAAGAATATTCCCATTAGATAGTTCCTTAGCATGACAGCAGTTTCACGCATGCTATACACTAACACGATCCTGTCTCATCTCGCATTTGAAGATTGGACACAACGTGGGTGAGCTGTGATCATCAGTTACAACAAAAGCCAAAAGTGTAGCAGATCATCTCTGGAATACCTAAACTGACAGGCCCCAGACTTCCACTCTCGTAATTCACCCATTGCCAGAAACCCATGATGAAGCTGTGTCTGATGACTAACCTGGAAAAGGTAGAATCAGAAAAGAAAGCACAAAGTGGTCACAGTAACACAAAATTGTGTTTAATTTAGTTACCTATGCAACATTTATAACAATAAGTGTGAAACAATGCAGCACATGAACTGAACCATCTGCTTAAAGTCTTTTTGGGTGAGTGTATTTAGAAATGTTTTTTTAATATTTGTTAAAACATGCGAGGTCTACCCACCCTCTTATGTCTTGCTCAGCTGGTACCTTTCCAAGTATGACTAGATTTCACTCATCTGGTTTGAATTAGGGTGAGGCGCTTTGCTGTGACAAAAAAAAATAAAAAAATGTTAAGTCATAACAAGCCAGCAAAGTGTGCTTGCATGTGCAGGGTGCCCACAGATACTACAGTCCAGCCCTAAGATTGGGAGCAGCCAAGTGAAGGCTACTCTATCATTTAGAGTTTAACTGTGCAGGGGAATCCTTGGTTCTGTGTATTTCTACTGGTGTCAGTGATAACCCATTAACCAAAAACAATATTGCCAGAATGTATGGCAGCCATATTTATTTTCTGAGGTAGCACATTTTAAATGTATTAAAATAACACTCCAAGCAGCTTAACCACTACAGTGCTCTGACTTCTTTGCTGGGTTCTGCCAAATGCTGCTCCATTACATCTACAGGAGAGCCGGAAGCTTCCTAGAAGTTCCTTTAGATCTTCTGATATAAGCCCTTTAGTGAAAGCAGAGAGCTGGATGAGAGCTTCTGACTCTCCTGTAGCTGAAGTGGAGGTAGGAAATAGCACCAAGTAAGAAGTAAAATCGTTATGGACAAGCCATTCTGTGGGATCTGAATGAGGGAAAACACTCTGGACAGTGGCAATACCATCAATGCTCTGACTTTCAGCCCTAACCGCTACTGACTTTGTGCAGCCACAGCACCCAGCATCAAGATTTGGAACCTGGAGGGTAAGATCATTGTAGATGAGTTGAAGCAGGAAGTGATCAGCACCAGCAGTAAAGTATAGCCCCCACAATGCACCTCTCTGGCTTGGTCTGCTGATAGACAGACCCTGTTTGCTGGATACACTGAGAATTTGATCAGAGTTTGGCTAGTCACCATTGGAACCTGCTAAAGCACAATTAAGACCTGTCTCCAAGTGCCTAAAGACCACGTGTCTTCTCAAATATACCAGCCTGAGACATCTTTCAACAAAGTTTTCAATAACTTTTAAATCATGAAAAAAATAAGTAAAATTGTTCTGCAATTGTTTGACTACTTACATTAGGGGGGCACCAGTAAAAACCTGGCAACATAACCAAAACAGCACACTGTAGTGGTTATAGTGGTCAGAGTGTTCTAATAACCAAATGTGTTCAGACAAAGTGATTACTTTGCAAAGCTTGCTCTGCTCAACATCATTGCTACATCTTTCTAATGACTTCCCAGTGCAGGGATAGGCAACCCTTTAGTAGCACTGTGTCAAAACAAGATCTTGTATCACTTTACCCCACTCCCTCTAGCATGTAAGCTCATTGAGCAGGGCCCTCAACCACTCTGTTCCTGTGTGTCCAATTTGTCTGGTTACAAATACATGTCTGTTCGTCCACCCATTGTAAAGCACTGCGGAATTTGATGGCGCTATATAAATAACATAATAATAATAATCTTGAAATCCCTAGGAGTGCCAGTCCTATTTTTTTAAAATTGAGGTGTATGCTGTCGTATACTGATTATGTTATTCATAGGTGCTGCAGTTGGTTTGTAGCATTGTCTTTGTGCATATGTGGGCTGTCATGTTGCACAGTATAAGTTCATGAGTAGTTTGTGGTATTGTGTATGATACTTGAGAATGTGGGCTGTGTATGGGGATGCTTGTGTAATTGAATGTGTGGATGATATGTTACATTGTGTGTTTGGTGTGTTTGTGTGGGATGCTTGGGGTATTGCATGTGAGCAGATGCTTCTGATGTTGTGTGCATGTATGTGGATTGGTGGACTGTGTGTGTGTGTTTGTGTGCGGGCTGTTTGTATTATTTGTATGTGCGGGAGGCATCTTCTGCAGTCCCCTCTGGTACTCCTGATAGGACATATCCTGTTTGTCACTGGCAGCCTTGAGTGTTGTGCAAAGGCACATTGAGGGATATACATGTTACACGTGCCATAGGTTGCGGAGCCTGATCCTAGCTACTTTGTGGTGTTAACTCTAGAGCATAGAATGCATACTTATATAGAATGCATAGAATTACATACTTGACAAAGAAATTAAAATCTATAATTCTGTAGTAAAAATAACACTCTTGAAAATGCAAACAAAATGTTTAGTGATTTATAAAAATATACTTCTCTGTTGACATTTTTATTTCATTTGGTTGAATAGCTAATTGTAAAATATGCCTATATATAGGCCAGTCTATCTGCCTGGCTGCTCTTCACGGATGCCTAAAATAATGGACGGTAATATATATTTACTTTTTAATCTGTTTATACTATAGAAAAGCTGTTTGAAAATGCAAACAGGACGTAAAAAAATAAATTTGTGCTTTTCAAGCAAAAACCTCCTGGCATCCAAAGCACACCCATCTAATGCCACTGAAATAATGTCCAAACACAGGACTCAATTTAATATTTTTGGATAAGCTTTCAAAATGATGTAATATTTTTGGATAACATTTTAAAATGATTTAATATTTTGAAAACATGCTAATATTGTAATATTTTTTTTTCTGATATATTGATATATTATTATTATTATTGGTATTTATATAGCGCCAACTAATTCCGCAGCACTTTACAATATTATATTGTTTTTATACATTATATTTTCTGATCTCTTTATATTTGGAAAAAACATATTTCCAACATTTATCATAAGATATTAAATTATTTGGAAAGCTTTTTCAAAAATAATAAGTCGAGGCCATAGATTGCATTGATAGGCTTCAAGCATCAGGCTAAACCACCCAAAAGCTTTTAGCCTATTACTACTGTCCATATTTGAACAGATAATGAGGATGAAAAATATACCATCTTCATTCACAAAAGACAGGGCCGGCCTTAGGCCATTAGGCGCCCTGTGCGAAAAGTCTTCATGGCGCCCCGCTCCCCCCACCAAGTTGCCTGTAAACAGTCACACATACAGGCACAAGCAGACAATCAGACACGCTCAGTTACAGGTAGACAGTCACACACACACACAGTTACAGGCAGACAGTCACACATGCTCAGTTACAGGCAGACAGTCACAGAGCCAAACACACAGTTAAAGGCAGACAGGCACATAGTCACAGGCAGACAGTCACACACACAGTCCCAAGCAGACAGTCACACATACTCCATTACAAGCAGACAGTCATACACACTCCGTTACAGGCATGCAGACACTCATTCAGTTAAAGGCAGATAGTCACACATACAGGCACAGGCACACATAATTGGAGTCACACACAGGCAGACAGACAGTCACACACACAGGCAGACAGTCACACACACAGACAAAGTCACACACACAGGCAAACAGACAGTCACACACACACACACACACACACACACACACACACACAGGCAGACACACACACACACACACACAGGCAGTCAAACAGACAGTCACACACACAGGTAGGCAGTCACACACAGGCAGGCAGACATACCCATAGACAGTCACACACAGGCAGGCAGTCACACACACACACACACACAGGCAAGCAGTCAGACAGTCACACACACACACACAGGCAGGTAGACAGTCACACACACACGCAGACAGTCACACACACACACACGAAGGCAGACACATGAACAGGCAAACAGTAACACAGAGGCAGGCAGTCACACACACACACACACAGACTTACCTCTTTCCATTATGGCTGCAAGGGGTAGTGGATGCAGATCATGCAGTTGGTTGTTGGGAAAGCAGGGGCGCCTTCCTGCTTCCCTTTTTCTGTGCAGCTTCGGGTAGGTATTACCAGGGGGTTCGGGTATGTATTGGCCCTGCACCCTGCAGCTCATTAAGTCCCGCCCCCACTGCCGAGATATATATATATATTTTTTTCTTTTCTTTTTAATAAACCCGGGTGGAGAATAATTAATCCTCCACCCAGGTACCTGTTTTAGCTCCCCTGTCAGCCGGCCATGTGCGAGCTGTGTTGTCTGTTGGGGCGCCCCCTGGTCGCACAGCTCGCACACCCCTAAGGCCGGCCCTGACAACAGATAATATAGATGTCGTGTTTTCAAAAATGGGTTGACAAAAATTAAAAGTACTCCTTGCACTATAGCCAATAAAATAAGTTGTGGTTATGCCGAGCGTATCTCTTTAGTCCACAGGATCAAAACTTTGTATTTAATATTGGAGACACTTTGCAATAACAAAAGCTATAAATCCTGAAAGCTTGTTAGTTTGATGTATGTTGCTAAGTTATAAAATTGTGCATGGATTGGCACAAAACCTACATGTTAAGGAGTCCATGGTTACTTTCTTCCATCCTATAATGAGTTTTGTCATTTCTTGATGTAGTTTCCACATGTGATTTGAAAAAAAATAAAAAAAAAAAAAGTCACACTATATTAATACTGGTCCTGAACAAAATGTTAAAAGGCTGGCAATTTTCTGGTCATATGTAGCTCTACAAAGTGGTATTAACATTCTAAGATTTTGGTAGAATACAGCTGTGACTTCAAAGTCAGTTGCAGAATTGCAATCATGGCTTAGTTCCTATTAATTTTCAAAGACCCTTACAACATATTTTTAGATTGTGAACCCCATACTTTGCATTACCATATCTTTGTTTTTGTGATTTAAAAAAATCCAATCAATTGTTGGATTTCAATTTTAACCAGGGGTCAAGTCCTGGGGAAAAAAAAATGTGGGAGCTTACCCAAGTTTTCCACCATCCCAAGACTGATGGTAAATTGTTGGATAAGTTTTTTTTTACATGTTTGTACTGCTTTTGCTGATCTGTCTTTGGTGTCCCAATAAGGGTGTAAAGAGGTCTGTGCATGTGCTGACATGGACTGTAGTGTGTGTGTATGTGTATAGGGCCAGTAGAGTGTATGCATGTGTATTTAGGGGCTGTAGTGTGTGAGTGTATGTCTATATGGGGTTGCATTGTGTGTATGTATCAAGGAGTAGTTATGTCTGTGTATATGGGTGAAGTGTGCTTGTGTATGGGGATGAAGTATGTATGGTTGCGCACAGCATGTGGGAGTACACTGTGTAGGGGGTGTACTATCTATGAGTGTGTCCTGTAGCTTTTAGTATTTTTATTTTAATAATTATAAAAAAACATTGATGTGCCCCCTAGTTCTTACTTTGCAGGGAGTGGGATCATTCAGATCCCTGGTAGTCCACAGGGCTGTCTATCCATCGGAAGCAGGGGAAGTTTCAATATGAGAGGTTTCTTTCTTGGAACTCCTGCACTTACACTTCATGTCATAGCATTGCCACAGATTACCACAGCTGCCAACATGTGGAACAAATTCCACGGACACTGATTCCAGGGTCAAATTGCTCTGCAAATGACATATTTTAGTAACACTAGTTATCTTTATATATGCCTCAAAATAATTCTTTAGAGAACACATACTCTCACCCAATGAAACACACACACTGACTCATAAAGGCGCACATTAACCCATGCACAAACACAACATTTTGACCCACACAGGCTGAACAATATATGCAAACACAAATACTTGCTGACACACATAGAGTGTGACACATATAGAAACACACTGACCGTAACACTGACCCAAACGAACAAGCACTCACTGATACACAGACTGACCCATGTCAACATGCTCACTGACATTGTTTTACTCCTAATGTAAGGATATGCCAGACAAAACATTGACTGGTAGCCTTTTGAAGATCTTACTATCCAGTAAAGTGTCTATAATGTTTGTTTGTTTTTAGTTTTAGAACCTGAATATGGAATAGGTGCTCTAAACCTATGCCTAATCATTAGTTATAATGGTCCTAAATGGAAACATGGAAATGTTTGAGCATTTCCTGTAAGAATACTCTTCTGGAAATCCTCATTGCTCCAGCAGCCAGTCCCAGCATGACAAACATACTGACCCATACACACACATCCACAGACTGGCCCATGCACACATACAAGCATATACACAAACACAGACTGACCCATACACAAGCACAGACTAACCCTTAAACACCAACTGACCCATACACACTGACCAACACACACACACACACAGACTAAACCATACAATCACAGACTGACTCATACACACACACACTGATCCATACATACTAACCAAAACTGACCCTCATTCTGGTACACACGCAGACTGACAGACACAGACTCACGGACTGACTCATACACACACACACACACACACACACTCACAGACTGACCCATAATGACACACGCTCAGACTGACCCATACACACATGGTCAGACTAAGCCATACACACACACAGACTGACTCATACTGAGTATGTATGAATGTATGTGTGCACCATTCTGGCATTGGTCCTAACATTGGATGCTGCAATACTGCATTCTTTTTTTATGTACATGGCTGTGTTATAATTGTGATGTGGAGAACTATGCGCCATTCTGGGACGTAACTGTTCTGGGTGCACAGGAATGACACAAAGCAATCCACTGGCGTCAGTTACTGTTTAAACCCCTCGTGCTCTGGAGCACATCGCCTTATTGTGGCTTATTAGTGATCTCAATAGCACCATCATTTTTGTTCTGATTGTTTCTGGTTCTAGACTCAACTCAGCTGAGTCTAACTTTTTTCCATCATAACTACTTTGGTCTTCATTGTTCAAGTTAAAAAAAGTCACCACTATTTAGAGAATAGACCATCTTTTAATTCTGTACATGCGTGCATGGAGGATACTGAGTAAATTGTGAAGGCTACAGCATATCAAGTCTTACTGCAAAATCTGCCCAGCTGAACCAGAGTTGGCTTTGCCCTTCTCGCAGAAACAATTTGTCTGAAAAAGCCCATCTTTAAGGAATGCCAGTGTTTAGTAATTATTAAAGGTCTTCTCGGTTTGTTTTGGTGATAATATTAACGAAGTCTGGACCACTGGAAGTCTTTGAAATTCTTGTGAGACCCATTGCTGATCCATTTGAAGAGCACTGCTCTGTAGGAACAATTTATTTTAAGAGCAAGACTACCAAGTAGAGAATGGATACACGCAAACATTTAACTAGGTGTTGCACTCACTTTTTGCTTTGTTTGAGCAAACAATGATAATTATGACAATTTAAAGTGCTCTCATACCAATGTGCCAATATCAGCAATTAAAATAAACATACTTTCAAATAAAAAATGACAAAATAGCTCTATTTGTAGTGATAAAAACTCAGTAGAAAGTCAAACGACACAATATCCCCCTTACACCCAACAACCCTCACCTGCCAACTGTCAAGTCATGAGTGAGTTTACTGTGTCTATGTGACTTGTTTACGAGAACATCCTCCTGAATCTATTCCTTTTATCCACCAAGGAAAAAATGCAAGAAAAAAATATTGAACTTCTCCTTTAAATAAAACTCACATTAAATCAATAATACAACATTTTGAAGACATCTAGCTGCATTGCATAGGACCTAGTCCACCCTGTACTTTGAGATGTTAGATCTAAGATAAGAAAGCTTTCAGCAGTTCAAACTTGCAACTTAAGGAGAAAAGCCATTTAAAAGGTGTTTTTGTTTTGTATAACAATTTCCATTCTCCCTAAAGATGATGTGCCAATCAAGTCGAATATTGCATGTCACAGGATAATTTGCTGTTTTTCCTGGCTTTGAGGTTTTTAATGGAATGATAGTTAAAACTTGCATGCAAGGACTGGGCATACATTCCTGTTCTATAAAAAGCTGCCTTTGCATCTTGATAATACTTCTAGACACTTTGTTGAATCACGCAATGCTGTAAAGGTTGATGCTCTCTAGTGTGCAATATGTAAGGATTAATTATGAAAATGAGAGTGCAATTAACTCAGAATTAAGTCACCAGTCACCTTGTAATCAACATACTTTCAAATTAAAAATGACAAAATAGCTCTATTTGTAGTGATAAAAACTCAGTAGAAAGTCAAACGACACCCAACAACCCTCACCTGCCAACTGTTAAGTCATGAGTGAGTTTACTGTGTCTATGTGACTTGTTTACGAAAACATCCTCCTGAATCTATTCCTTTTATCCACCGAGGAAAAAATGAAAGAAAACATTATTTTTAGAAAAAAATAGTACATCTTTATACTGTTTTCAAGCAAACAAAAAACATCTAATGCTATTTTGCAAGATATTTGAGAGCACAGCTCAGAATAAACTAGTTTTATGATGATAAAAACTAGCGATCGGTGTGTAGAATGTTAAATGACTTGCGTCCGCATTAAGAGAGTTTGACACTAAAGTTGTTAGCATCCGCCTTTTTTCCATGATAAAAGTTAGTGGAATAATTGATTCACAAAAATGGATACATACGTTGCTGTATCTCCAAATGTGCGATCAGGTTTCCTCCTGAGAGTCTGTAGAAGCACTTCTGCGGCACTAACTGAGTAAAATTCAGTCATGTGACATGGAAACCCCCATAGGAAAGCATTGATACAATGTTTTCCTATTGGTAAGCTCGCCACATATGTGCTTCCGATCCCTAATGTCCCCGCCATTATGTTTTGGGAAGAGGAGAGTTAAGCAGTACCGAGGGAGTCTAGGAGCTGGAAAAAGGTAAGTAAAACTTTTATTGTGTAAATTTTTGTTGAACATGGGGCAAGGGTGAGCCAATATTCAACTAGGGACAGGACACTAAAGCTTTGTTTTCCTAACGCTTTAGTGTTCCATTAAGCACATTACTTTGTTCCTGTTTGTATTTCTTCATGTACCGGACCTTGTTACAGACCTTGATTTTGCATAGTCCTTATATTGTATTTATTCCTATGTACCAACACTGGCTTGATTTGCCGTTGACTTTTGCCTTGTTCCTTGTTCCAAAGTCTCTGACTTTGTTTTGTCTTATACTACATTGCTGAAATTTGGTATTTTTAATGTTAATAAAGTATTGTTACCTTATTTTTTCCTTTCTGGACGAAAGGTATGGTTAATTTAGTTTTAATAATGTCATATTTATTCTAGCGTTATTTCGGCCTCTCTAGGGCCTGGTAATATGTCTTACTATTCTTTCCTACTATGCTTCTGGTTTGGTTGCAGCTGTAAGTTGCTGAGGATTCCGTAAGTATCCTGACAAGCACTGTGAACATAGGCATTCGACTGTGCAGTCATTCTGCTTTGAGTTACCCAAGATGGCTGTTGAGTGTAACATCGTGGCTCGTTGGAAACTTTCAGTGTAATTGTGGCCTACTAACTGCCTTTGATTATCTATGTGACTTTTTCTGGAGAAAAATGCAGGCGAGACAAGGTTTTGGCCAACACATCTTCGTGATGATGCAAACAACTACTTCCTTCATTGGTGATGCCTACATGGCCCTGGCCCTGTTGTTTGGCTCTGGCCAGTACAAAGCCCAAGAAGTGGGCTGTGATGGCCACCACACTTTTAACAGCAAGCACCAAGGGGTGCTAATCCATGACAACACCTTCACTCCTGAAACAGTTGTGAGCACCCTCGGTCTTGATCCTGGTCCACATCCTGCATTTAAAACGTCTTTAATGGTGTGTTCTTACTCGTTCCTATACCTGGTAGTTGCCCTTTCCTGCATCATACACTGTGTGGCAAAACTAGTCACTTGGACAGTACAGAGAGACTATGGCTTTAAGGGTTGCCTGTGTAGTTCGTGTAATGTTATATGTTCCTGGGTGTAATGTACTGTGACCGTATGCTTGCATTGCCTGTATTGGCTATCTGCCGAAACCAGATAGCTGTATTTAATTTCGTTTCACGAACAGCGCCTTTGCGGGCTGTTCGTGAACCGAATATACTAACCTGTATTAGCCCACACATTAAGAGACGTGTGGCGCTTGTTAACCGATTGCAACAATGTTGCAATCGGTAATTAGAGGCTCTCCTAGGTGGCCGTCGTTCGACTACCGACCACGCGGTGGTCGGCCATCTTGGATCCTTTGTTCCTCCAGCGGTGTTTGGTCGTTGAGCGCATGGTACTAAAAATGGCTACTCGACGGCGCAAACACCGCTGGACTTCCAGGCCGTTCGGGAGTTCCGGGCCGTTTGGTATTTTATTCCCCGTATGCCAATCGGTCGTTTGAATGTATGTTTGGATGAATATGTTTTTCGTGCGGCGTTCGGTTGTTTTAGGTGGGATCTGAGGTGTAATCTCACGAATTATGTGCTCAGACCCCAGCTATCTACCGAATGTCCATTCGTACAAATCAACCCAATATTCGAAAAGTTATGTATTTTAATATAAATTGCCGGTTCTGCTGCACGGAGGGATAATCCACTTAACAGTACATTCCAGTGGGAGGATCCCTCTCGTGCAGCAGTGCCTGATGGGAGAAACGCCCAAAATGTGAAGTCCCCCATGTAGTCCCCTACTGTGTTAGCCCTGCTAAGGCAGTATGGAAACCCCTTGCATGGGGACTTGTATAAATACTGGAGCTGCAAATAAAGACCTCAGTTGACTCCCAGAACTGTGTTTCGTCTGGTTACTGGGGGATTTGGGATATTGCCTTGCTTTTCAGCGCTTGACTGTGGATTACCTTCTTAACCAGCGGAGATTGTGGGATTTAATATTGCCGCTCCGCTACACACTGCAATGCTCGGTGACCGGCTCTAGGTTATTTTTGACCCTCCTTTCTCATTCCAGAGCTTAGCCTATAGATTGGTCACTGGTTAATTGCTATGGACAACTCCAAGAAACAGGTTAATTGCTTTGCACAACTCCTCAATTGTCACTGTCATTCTTACTAGTTTTTCAGTCTGATAGCAAAATTCCTATTTGATTTGATTTTACTACTTTTTTATATCTTTTATTTGCATTTATGTGTGTATCGGGTTTATCAACCTACATTGAGTCCTCTATCGGATTCAGTTGTGTTTTATGTGAGCCGCTTTGGTCACTGCTGCTTGTGTAATTTCTAAACCATTCGATTACATTGTTGAAATATTGCCTATATAATCTATAAAGCTGAAGTATAATGGTCTCTGTCAAGTGAGTGATGTACGTTTGGCTTATTATGCTTTTTTCTTTTTGCAAACACTCTTGCATTTAAAAATGAGGCTGTTGACCACTTTCATTGTACGTCCTATGTTTTCTGCAATTCCCTCAATAAAACAAGGATTGACAGAAAAATCTGCACAAGATGATCAAAGGTGGACAAGGGGGCATTCGAAGACCCTTTGAGCTAATGATCATATAACATTCTGTTGCAGTTCATCTCAATGCAACTATTTAGTTATCTTGGAAATTCTTAAATCTCCAGTGGCTGATTATGTTCATTTTGGCTAAAACATTTCAAATATCAGAATTCGCCCACACCTTTTCCTCAATTTTTCCATGTCCTGTAGATTTAAGGGAATGTACTGTATGGCATTAATTAGCATAGTCAAATTGTCTTTTAACAAGTATTTGGACACAGCATTATATGTATTTTTGTAAGAAATTTGGATTTCAGTTACAGATAACACCAGATGGGAAACTCCCCCTCCCCCAAAAACCCAAAACAAATAATAAAGAAAACCGCAAATATGAAAAAAAAAATGTTTTGTATGTTTTAATAATTCTCTTTCTTTATAGTTCACCTATACCAAGGTGCAATAGGCCTAAAAATGCCTTCCAACATTTAAGAAGGGCTAACTGATAAAAAATGACCAATTTATAATAGCAATACCCTGCAGTCAAAACAAATAGGGTGCTCCTAAGAAGGATACTTTTTTATAATTGTGTTAAACAGAATACAGTTAGTTTACAAGTTTTGCTATTTCGGCTGTTTACCAAAATAAAGTTACGGTTAAATAATGAATATAGGCTTAATGTGCAGCCTCTCAGCTTTAATTTGAAGATATTCACATCCAAATTGGAGGAAGGGTTTAGGAACTGCAGCTCTTTAATAAGTAACCCCGAAAGTAATGGGACAATTAACTCAAAAGCTGTTTCATGGATAGGTGTGTTTTTTTTTCATGTTATTTCTTCATCAATTAAGCAGGTAAAAAGTCTGGAGTTGATTCCAGATGTGGCATTCGCAATTGGAAGCTGGGAAAATGCAGTCAGAGGAGCTCTCAATGCAAGTGAAACAGGCCATCATTTGGCTGCAAAAAAATCAACAGTTTGGTACATTCTAAGAAAAAAAGAATGCACTGGTGAGTTCTGCAACACAAAAAGGGCTGGACATCCATTGGAAACAACAATGGTGGATGATCTTAGGATCCTTTCCATGGTAAAGAAACACTCCTTCACAATATCAATCCAAATGAAGAGCACCATCCAGGAGGTAGACATTTCATTTTCCAAGTTCACAGCAAGGTGAAAACCAGTCAAAAGCCTCAAGACTTTGCCAAAAAAATATCTGAAAGAGTCAGCTCGATTCTGGAACAGCATTCTTTGGACAGATGAAACTACAGGGAGTGCAGAATTATTAGGCAAATGAGTATTTTGACCACATCATACTCTTTATGCATGTTGTCTTACTCCAAGCTGTATAGGCTCGAAAGCCTACTACCAATTAAGCATATTAGGTGATGTGCATCTCTGTAATGAGAAGGGGTGTAGTCTAATGACATCAACACCCTATATCAGGTGTGCATAATTATTAGGCAACTTCCTTTCCTTTGGCAAAATGGGTCAAAAGAAGGACTTGACAGGCTCAGAAAAGTCAAAAATAGTGAGATATCTTGCAGAGGGATGCAGCACTCTTAAAATTGCAAAGCTTCTGAAGCGTGATCATCGAACAATCAAGCGTTTCATTCAAAATAGTCAACAGGGTCGCAAGAAGCGTGTGGAAAAACCAAGGCGCAAAATAACTGCCCATGAACTGAGAAAAGTCAAGCGTGCAGCTGCCACGATGCCACTTGCCACCAGTTTGGCCATATTTCAGAGCTGCAACATCACTGGAGTGCCCAAAAGCACAAGGTGTGCAATACTCAGAGACATGGCCAAGGTAAGAAAGGCTGAAAGCCGACCACCACTGAACAAGACACACAAGCTGAAACGTCAAGACTGGGCCAAGAAATATCTCAAGACTGATTTTTCTAAGGTTTTATGGACTGATGAAATGAGAGTGAGTCTTGATGGGCCAGATGGATGGGCCCGTGGCTGGATTGGTAAAGGGCAGAGACCTCCAGTCCGACTCAGACGCCAGCAAGGTGGAGGTGGAGTACTGGTTTGGGCTGGTATCATCAAAGATGAGCTTGTGGGGCCTTTTCGGGTTGAGGATGGAGTCAAGCTCAACTCCCAGTCCTACTGCCAGTTCCTGGAAGACACCTTCTTCAAGCAGTGGTACAGGAAGAAGTCTGCATCCTTCAAGAAAAACATGATTTTCATGCAGGACAATGCTCCATCACATGCGTCCAAGTACTCCACAGCGTGGCTGGCAAGAAAATCTAATGAATTAGAAAATCTAATGACATGGCCTCCTTGTTCACCTGATCTGAACCCCATTGAGAACCTGTGGTCCATCATCAAATGTGAGATTTACAAGGAGGGAAAACAGTACACCTCTCTGAACAGTGTCTGGGAGGCTGTGGTTGCTGCTGCACGCAATGTTGATAGTGAACAGATCAAAACACTGACAGAATCCATGGATGGCAGGCTTTTGAGTGTCCTTGCAAAGAAAGGTGGCTATATTGGTCACTGATTTGTTTTTGTTTTGTTTTTGAATGTCAGAAATGTATATTTGTGAATGTTGAGATGTTATATTGGTTTCACTGGTAATAATAAATAATTGAAATGGGTATATATTTGTTTTTTGTTAAGTTGCCTAATAATTATGCACAGTAATAGTCACCTGCACACACAGATATCCCCCTAACATAGCTAAAACTAAAAACAAACTAAAAACTACTTCCAAAAATATTCAGCTTTGATATTAATGAGTTTTTTGGGTTCATTGAGAACATGGTTGTTGTTCAATAATAAAATTAATCCTCAAAAATACAACTTGCCTAATAATTCTGCACTCCCTGTAAGATCAACCTGTACCAGAATGATGGGAAGAAAGAAGTGGAGATGGCTTGGAATGGTTTATGATCATCTGTAAAATATGGTGTATGCAGTGCGATGGCATGGGCATGCAGGGCTTCTCATGGCACTTTGTCAGATGAATTGTGAAGGGTATAGAGATATATTTTCTGCTCAGGTTCAGCCAAATTTAGTGATGTTGATTGGACAGCGCTTCACTTTACAGGCGGACACTTACCCAAAACATACTGTGAAAGCAACCAAGGAGGTTTTTAAGGCAAAGAAGTGGGAAATTCTGCAATGGCCAAGTCAATCACCTGATCTTAATCTGATCGAACATGCATTTCACTTGCTGAAGATAAAACGTAAGGCAAAAAAAAACACCACAAACAAACAACAACTGAAGACAGCTGCAGTAAAGACCTGGCAAAGCATCACAAAAGAGGAAACCCAATGTTTGGTGATGTCAATGCATCCCAGACTTCAATCAGTCATTGCCTGCAAAGGATTCTTGACAAAGTATTAAAAATTAACATTATATTCATGATTGTGTTAAATTGTCCAATTACATTTAAGCCCCTAAAATAAGGGGACAGTGTGTGAAAATGGTTGCAATTGCTAAATGTTTCAAACAATATTTCTGTTTAACCCCTTGAATTAAAAACTGAAAGTCTGCACTTCAATTGCATCTTGGCTGTTTCATTTCAAATCCATTGTGGTGGCATACAGAGCAAAAATTATAAAAAATTGTGTCGGCGTCCAAATATTTCCGGACTTGGTTCAAATCAGCAGATGGGGCAGTGGCCCCCAATTTTTTGTAGTTAAAAAAACAAACAAAAAACTAATTGTAGTTGTCAGGACTGTTGATGTACAGTAGTGTATGATTAAAAAACATACTTTTCTCCCCCCTCTTTCTTGATAATAATAATCATTTGCGATTTTTATAGCGCTTTTCTCCCTGAGAGACTCAAAGCACTTTACAAATATACATACATAAAGACATAAAAGTTAGGAGTTCCTGAAGGTCAGATGAACAGACTGAATGCCTGATGGAAGATGTGGTTCTTTGGCTTTTTAAAAAAAGTCTGTAAGGACGGTGCCTCTCTGATTGCGCACAGTAAAGAGTTCCAGAAGGTAGAGGCAGCATGGCTGAATGCCCTGGAACCTGATTCTGTTTTTATTCTTGGCACTGACAGGAGGGATTTGCTGACTGACCAAAGTGAACGGGATGGAATGTAGGGTGTCAGGAGCTCTTTCAGGTACTTTGGGCCTTGATTGTTTAAGGCTTTGAAGGTTAGCAGGCCAATTTTAAAATATGTTCGCCATTTAATTGGAAGCCAATGCAGGGAGTGGAGAACAGGTGTTATGTGGCAGGAGCGAGTTTGATTGGTCAGTAGTCTGGCTGCTGCATTTTGTACAGTCTGAAGGCGATGGAGTTCTTTTCTGGGACGCCCAAGTAAAGTACATTGCAGCAATCTAGCCGAGAGGATACAAATGCATGGATTAATGTTGGCATATCCAGTGGAATTAAGTGTTGTATCCTGGCTATGTTTTTCAGATGAAAGTAGGCAGATTTTATTATGGAGGAAATCTTCTGTTTAAATGATAGTCCAGAGTCAATCAGCACTCCAAGGTTTCGTACCTTTGAGGAACTAATGATTTCAGAGCCTCCAAGCTCCAGGCCAGTTGGGTGATCATGGGATATTTTTGTTGCCCAGTGTTTCCTCACCAAGAGTAACTCTGTTTTGTCCGGATTCACTTTAAGCCAAGTAGCATTCATCCATTCTATGAGGTCTGCTAAGCAACTGTTGATGCAGCATGTTGGGTCTGTGGTTTCTCAAGCAAAGGTGAAGGAGAGTTGTGTGTCATCAGCGTAACAATGATACCTTAGGCCATGTCGCCTAATGATGTCTCCCAGTGGTAGTAAGTAAATTATGAATAGCATGGCAGACAGGATGGATCCTTGTGGAACTCTGCAGGCCAGTTCTGTTGGTGCAATGAACTTGATCCTGATGTTACTCTCTGTGATCTACCAGCGAGGAAATATTTAAACCAGTTAAGGACTGTGCCTCCTAGACCACAGATGTGCTGCAAGCGCTCTATAAAAATCCTATGGTCAATGGTGTCAAATGCAGCTGAGAGATCCAAGAGGATAAGGATGGAGTAATCACCTTTGTCTCTCGCCATAAGGAGATAATTTAGCTCTTGGACTAGCGCTGTTTCAGTGCTGTGGTGGCATCTGAAGCCTGACTGGAAAGGATCAAAGATGTCCAAGCTTGATAGATAGGCCTCTAGTTGAGTTGCCACTACTTTTTCAATTATTTTCCAGAAATGGAAGGTTGGATACTGGTCTATAATTAGCCATGCAGTCTGGGTCTAATAAAGGTTTCTTTAGGAATGGTTTTAATACAGCTTCTTTTAGAGGATCTGGGAAGTCTCCAGTTTTTAGTGAACACTGCACTATTTTTGTGAGGGCTGGGGCGAGTGTTTAAATGCATCCATATATGAGCTGAGTTGAAGTAGGGTCTAAGTCACATGAAATAGGGTGTAACTTTTGCATTGTTCTTTTAACTCCCTTTATATCCACATTTGTAAAAGTGGACCATAAACTGGGGCAATCTGGCATTCCACTGTAGTGGTTCTGGTGTGTAACTGTTTGGCCTGCTGGGATAGAGGCTCGGATTGCAGAAATCTTGTCTATGAAGAAGATCTCAAATGCGTCACACTTATCCTGAGAAAAGTTGGTGGGGATATGCATGCATGCTGGTTTGCAGAGGCTTTCCAGTTTGTGAAACAGTTGCCTAGGTCTATTGTGGGAGAGTGTCATTTCACGTGATAAAAATTAAGATTTTTTCAGAGTTATCATGAATTGATATTCATTTAGATATTTGGTAAGAGCGGCTTTATCCTCTGGATCATGTGTCCTTACACCACTTTCTCTCGAGTTTACGGCCTGTTATCTTCATTTCTTTGATGGTGCTATCAAACCACGGTGCATTGTGGTGGGTTTTGACAGTGTGTGTGAGTGTTGGGGCAATGCTTTCCAGAGTGTCTCTCATGGTTTTGTTGTAGAGTCAGACTAAGGAGCTGGGTTCTTCAAGGGTGCCCATTAGTTCACTTAGATCCATATGTGATGTTACATCCAATGGCGGCCCCCCTTTTAATGAGCGGTGTTGGACCAAGTTCTGAGGCTGTGGTCTGGCTGATTATGATACAATGGAGAAGTGAATGGAGTGGTGGTCTGACCAAACAACTAGATTTACAGTTACTGGTGACACTTCAAGTCCAGACTGGAACACTGGATCAAGTGTATGATCTTTTCTGTGGGTGGAAGTGGCGACAATTTGTGTGAAGCCAATTGCACTCATCAAGAGATCCTGCCCAAGCAGGGATAGGGTGTCATAAATCCAAGTGCTGAAGTCTCTCAATATAAGCCATCTAGGGTGTTCAAGGATTAAGCTAGCCAAAAGGTCTGAGAGTTCCTGAAGAAATCTCTTCCCATCTCCTGGGGGTCTGTATATTAACAGTATCCGGAATACTCTATCTATTGAGAGGCTGGAAGCCACACATTCAAAAGATTGGGGTTTGTGGACTGATATTGGTCTGGGATTTAAGGATCATAACTCCACCTCCCTTGCGATCTTGTCTCGGGCGGTAGAACACTGTATAATTGCCTGTAATAGCTGCCTCTAGAATAGGCCCTGCATTTTTTATCTAGCCATGATTCTGTAATGCACGCTAATTTGCATGTTTCAATAAGGTTGGCAATAATAGCTGTTTTGTTCCTTATTGATCTGGCATTGCACAGGATTGATCTGATAGGACAATCTTGGGATTCTGAGTTTTTGCTCTGTACTTTGGAAACAGTGTGTCTTCTAATGAGGATCACACAAAGGGGTTTCCTTGATTTGATAGTGCAGTTTTTGTGGCTTCTAGGTTGAATCATTTCAATTGGGCTTGCAGGTAGACAGGGTGGGGGAGCAGCTGTGATGATTGAACTGTAAGTTTAAAATTTTCCTCCACGACAGCCTCTATCAGTCCCTATCAGTACCAAGTGATTTTTAGGGTAACCACTAGCAAGGGACTGAGTGCAGCAACTGCTTTTTGTGGTCTTAGGGAATACAGATATGAGGAAGTATAGGTGATCATTCCCTCAGCAGTTACATAAAGAACAACAAAACATAAGCGCTAATTCACAAACAATATATAGTTATTTTAACCATCTGGACGGATCAACTTCTGAGGATTTCACCCCCACCCTATCCTGATATTTTAGTGAGACTTTATTTCTGACTATTTATTCCAGTGGACTATACCCCTATTATTGGAATGCTATTTCTTTTATATTTACTTTTTACTGTTTATTTTATTGGCGCAGCCTTGCCTGTCTTTGTACTTTTCCCTCAGCAGTGAAGGAGTTAAAATAGCTTCTAGTCTTTATAGGGATGTTAGCAGTGGGGGCTGGTGTTCAGATGAAGGTGGCTTTTCCTGGTAGTAAGAGGGTCCAGTGGAAGTATATTTCGATCTGTTGTGTATCTCAGTTTAGTAATGCCATTCGCTCAGTTTTGGTAAATCAGGTTGTGTGATATGTGGAGTCGCCATTGGTCCTTGAAATATTTGTGATGAATTATGAGTGCAATGAGGTTAAAATTAAGATAATTCCTGGAGAGGTCAGGAGCCTGAGAAAAGTGTGGCAGCCAGCATGGGCGCCTGGTGGTATTTTTTGACCACTGGAGATGCTGTAGAAAGGCTGAGCAAATACAGATATCAAAATCTCCACATTCTAAAGGTGCTCTAGCATGGTTTATTTTCAAATAGCTTTCTATTAAATAATTTTTCACATTTTTTTTTTTACAAACTATAATAACAACAACAATAATAAAATTAAAAAAATTACAAGGACAAACAAGGGAAAGAGATGTCTATCCAAAATGGTATAATTACACATTGTATATATACTTATATAATAAAACATAAAATAATATAATAATAATATATCAATAATAATAATAATAATAATAATTATTATTATAATAATATATTATAGCCCAGAATCCCAACAAACAATTTGTACTATCAAATACCTTATGTGCCAGTGGCAACACTGATGACCGGTTGAAACTGCTTCCTGGACACTACTCCTTACTGATAGAAATACCTGTCTCTAGTCTCCCTTCTGTTGAGACTCTGGATCCAAATTCAATCAATTACGATTTCCCTGGTATCCCGGTAACCAAGAACACTACAATTGGGAGAACCTCACCATATGAATAGTAGACCCAACAGATAATACCGAGACCACATGCTGAGACTGGAAACTGTGTGAGTAACGCTTGTTGTGCCTTTTTCGTATTTTATTTTCCTGGTACCCTGCATGCATCGTATTTTGCAAGAGTGTTTATTTTTACTTTTACTGAGTTTTGGTTCTTAAATCAACTTGTTATCTGGCTGCTATGACCGCTATGTTTCCTACATCCAGCTTCGATATTGTTGTTTCTCTGGTATTCCTGACCTCACCTATTAATTATTAATTGCATCTGCCTGTTTACAGGGTATTTGTTTCTTTTGCAGTCTCTAAGTTTGTATATCTTTTTGTTAAGCATAGATCCCATAAGGACAAGAAATATGATATCCTATTCTCCTTTTCCTTTCTAATCTTTTCTATCCTTTACCTTACGATTGTGTTACTTACCATAGCTAACATTCACACACCTTTGTACTCTATTTACTAAACTTTGAATTGCAGCAAATTGAAATCTGAATGTAGCCAAACCGTGACTATAGCAAAATTTGAAAATCTTTCCTAGTTAGCTATTTTAGCCTACATTTTGAAGTTCGATGAATAAACATGCATACGTTTCCATGGCATCCAACAACTGTCTGCTTGGAGGTGAGAGTACCACAGCTTTGGGCTTAGTACATAAACACGCATCTTAGATCCAACATTGAAGTGTATCAACAGTGCAGGACTTTAAGCAGGAGATCCATAAGACACTTTAACTTGAAAAGGCATACTTCTTTATAATGTTTTCCAGCAAACAATAGCATATGATGTGATACTGTGCAAAACAGCTGAAAGCACACCTCAGTATAAACAGATTTTACAGGCACTGGCAATGCGCATGAGGAATTTTAAATAGGGCTTCGTTCAGGGCTTGTCTCCATCTATGGGGACTTGAGCCCTAAATGGAAAATTTTAAAGTATTCCAATAATTTGCAAAGCGTATGTTTGGCAGGTGACTCCAAAAGTGCTGGGTTTTACCGTAAAATGAGAAGTCACTTTATATAATTGTGACAGGTGTGTTTGGGTGTATGTGGAACTAATTGTGTTCCTGAGTTTTGGGCACTAAGGGGAACTGTCACTTTTCAGGGTTTTTATTATGTTTACATATTCCATATATTTAACACATATGTTTGTGTGACTTCTGACCAATGAAAGTAAATGAAGATATCCACTCTGGCGTATTTCTCTCTATTCTAGGGTGTCTTTATCTTGGCTTCCAATCAATCATTGGTATAATCCCTGCCTTTTGCACCTCTCAGTAATCAAAGAAAGAGTACAAATGCTGTCCTCTTCCAGTGAAATGCGTGCATTATAAGAAAAAACACCATATACAATAATGGCACAAGTTACAAATGATCTTCACATTTTTATTCAAATGTATAATTTCTACAGAAGTGACTAGTCCCTTAAACCAGGTGTGCCCAAAATGTAGATCCCTAGATGTTGTAGAACTACAACTCCCATGATGCTTTGTATGTCTTTAGAATGCTTTAGAATGACAAAGCATCATGGAAGATCTAGTTTTAAAACATCTCAGGATCAACCTTGCCTTAAATTATGGGAGAGCATAAAAAAACACATTGAAATGTAGCCCATGGAACAGCACAGCTTGGGGAGTGGGCCTTGATAGAGCCAGGAGGTAGGCACAGCAACTGGTTTAAATTAAGTGACAGTTGGTGATTGGGGGCAGGATGTATCAGGAGTATATAAATATATATCAGCCATTTATGAAGTGGCCATTTTAACTAAACCTAAATTTACCTGTTAGTTGTCTCTCAGGTTTTTTTTTTCAGATGGATCCTGTTGAAGAATTCCTTGCAGGTGTTCGTGCTGCAGTGAAGGAGCGTGGAATCGACTGGCTGCAGGAAAGGTTGGTTTCACCTGGGCCTTTGGGTGGCTGCTGCACACCGGCCCGCGCGGAGGACATGGCCTTCTCAATGTTTGAGCCCCGGTTCGGAGAAGAAGGAGGAGCACATCGCCTGTAGCTGCTACCCCGGACTGAGGTTCCGGAGCCAGCCATGTGGTGTCGCCCGCTGTCGGCGGTACAGGGGCAGGACAAGAGTTGTAGGATGCGGTGGATCCTGGCAGGCAGCCTCCACCACGCGGCGTACCCAGAGTGGGTCTGGAACGGGAGACGGCACTTCTGCATCTCCCAGGTCGGAATGCGCCCCGTGGGAAGGCGGCAGGTAGGAAAGGTCGGGTGGCGATGATGGCGGGCTCCAGTATTGTGAGGAGTGCTGCCGGGACTGCGGCATACACTGAAGGTGCCCCTCCTGGTGAGTCAGGCCCCAGTGGCCTTGTACCCATGGGGAGTTTGGGGCAGGAAGGGGGTTCTCCTGGGTGCAGAGGGAGATGGACCACAACGGGAGGAGGAGGAGCAGCAGGAGGAAATCTGATGGGGTCACGTCGGCTGAGGTGGATACTAGCATGAAGAGGAGGCCCATTTCACCCCCTATTCCTGCAGGGGTCTAGGTCAGCACAGGAGGCGGCTGGCTCAGGTTCAGGCAAGAATGGGACATGGCAGTTTTGCGGCCAGGGAGGTGCCAGGCAGGCCCAGTAGACAGGATCTGAGCCCTGGTGGCAGGGATGCGGCCCAAGCGGGGTCTGGGGAGCCTAGCACGGCCCTAGTGAGGTCAGGTGAGAGAGAGTAGGCACAGCTACAAGGAGCCAGGTGGCTAGATAGTCCAGATGTGAGGAGTCATTATGTTCAGGAGAGCAGGGAGCACCGCTCTAGGGTGCGGGATAGTGGGCCACCGGGTGTCCCAGGCCAGTCTACTGTTTGAGATCATTCCAACGATAGGGCCAGGAGCAGCGAGAACATGCGGTCCACAATGGGTCGGAGCAGCAGAGGCATTACAGCAGGGGGTGTTCAACTTCATATGACGAGAGGGTGCGGAGCCAGTGTAGTGCTTTTAGGTCTTCTAGCATGGTGAAATACAATGAGCAGTTCTGGCAATGTCTTTCGGCAAATCCTGGTATGCGGTGGGACCAGATGGATCTACCCCTATGGATGAAAATGATTATGGCGCAGAAGGCTGTGCCCTTTCAAGGAGGAGCCTGCGTGGGATCGACCACCTCTTCATCGGCCGTCAGAAAAAAGGGTTTTGAGGGCTTTTTAACAAGGGCCAATGCAAGTGGGGAGCCTCATGTAAATTTAAGCACAAATGTTCAGGCTGTGGTGGGCTCACGGCCTCAACAGATGCTTCAAGTGAGGGAAGTCTTCATCGGCCGGTGGAGCTGGAAGTTTGAAATCACCATCCACTTCCTCTGGGGTCAACCCCGGTGAAGGTCGGTGTGATGTTGCCCTAGCTAAACCGTTACGGTAAACAGGGTGATGCACAGTTAGACGGGTTCTCAGGGGGGTTTGTTATTCCGTTTTGGGAAAAGGGTACAGGGCTTTTGTGTAATAACCTGAAGTCAGTAGCAGAGCACCCTGATGTGTTTCATGAAAAATTGGCTGAAGAGGTCCAGTTAGGTAGGATGGCAGGGTGCGGCCTTGTGTTCAGTCTCCATCATTCGATCAAGCAGTCAAGTTGGTTTGGAGGGCAGGACGTAGAGCGTTGATGGCGAAAGCTGATGCCAGGGAGCCATCTGCAGTAGCTAGGTGTTGGGGGAAAATCAATAAGATGATGGTGGCCTATGTTTGGCGGATTGGGGGAGTGGCAGTGAGGCATGGGGAACTGGAAGGCATGCTTCCTGGGTATTTCAGGCGGGATGATGTACATCTTTCTTATGTGCGGTACAACCTATCTAATCTGGGCCTTCAGGAAGGCCTTACCAGGGCTCTGTTTCGGTGTGGTGGGGGACGCTCAGGAGCTTTAGATGTCAAGTTCTTAGCTGTGGCAGGGAATGGCTAGGTTAAATTGGGGGTAGATGGAGCAGGAAGTGGGCATGCGGAGGCTCCGGACTTGAGGGTGTTGGAGTGTCTTGGTACAACCCTACAATTTAATCTGGTGGAAATATGGTCATTTAGACGGCCAGGTTATGGGTTATCTGTTAGTTATATTGTTATTTATTGTTATTATCTTGGGGTCATTGCCAGGGGTATGTTATGTATGAGGGGGAATGTTGGTTGCAATAAAATATTTTGTTATACCTTAATTAATTACTAATAATAAAGTTGTGGACTAATATTTCCAACAGTAAAACCTGTGTTGGTGTTTTAATGGAGATCCGACTGTGCGCATGTCATGCATCCTCTACAGAGAGCCTAATTATGTTCACTTTCACTTTACAGGGATTTTTGTTTAATTAGTTGATTTTATTCCTCTTTTTCCTATCACTGTTATTGTTACGAAATTCATCTTAACAGATTTTTTGTTTGTACAACATTAAAAGTAGACTACTTTTATTGAAGAACATGATCATACACAATCTTAGAAAATGAGCAGAGCTTGGGAAATGTTCCTTCTCAGTTGCCAAGGTAATTTACCCACAATCCATCGGTCAAAAGAATTCCACAAGAAACTGAAATCATTATGGACAGAAGGGAACAAAATGGATGTGCACAGATACTGGAATCCTGAATACTAACAGAATAAAAATGTTACTGCAGTTTTAAAGATAATATTGCTATGTCAAATTAAACTCCAAACAAGGGTAAAATATGCACCATTTAACATTTTTTAAGGTACAGCTGACATATCCATTAATTACTTTAAGTAATTTTCTTTTCTGCTTTGCTGTAATTAAAAAATGCTGTATCTGTTTGGACATAACCTGTCTATCTTGCTCTCACTTAACCACTTATCATTATGAATTCTCATTATACCTGTATAAACACATGCACATCTACCAGATAAATTAACTGCCATTTCTTTACTTCAGCAGAGAAAGAGTGACTTATCTCGGGTGCTATTTACTGAAGTGGAATAAAACTGTTATTCTTTGTGATAAAATTAACTGCATCAGATCCCAATCTCTTGTCTCCATAGAAGCTTTGACATGGCATGCTAATGAACAGATTACAGCAATAAATAATTTCTTAATTATTTAACATTTAACACTTTAATGACACTTGTCGGAAGATCATGTAATATAATGATAATGAAGACATTAATACACCCTATTTTTTTTTATAATATAATATAATACCCTGGGGCAAAAAAACTATGAACTCTTGCTGTTATTAAAAATATGTTGGTCATATATAACTGAAGGAGTTAAGTCCTAGCAAGATACTTCAAGCCTTCAACATCTGAGACTCTACACATAATCACTTTTCCAGGTCAATAAGTATTTAGCCTGTTAACAGAGGCCTTTGATCTAGTAAGGGTTAAATTTCTACAGGCCTCATCATCGCTTATGACGCCTGATTTCTCATCATGGTTATCCCCTTTCATGTAACTTACCAATAAAACTTCTCGCATGGGAATTTCCCCCTTTTTTTTTCTTTTTTCCAAGTCGAAGTTCCAAACAGCTGTGAAATTGTACTTTTTAGAAAAAAAAAATATTTTTTGCAATAAAAGGCTTATTAATTTTAGTAACTTTGCTTTAATGTTACAATGGCGAGGTAGTGCTCTTTTAAGGCTCCTGTGGGATGAAGAAATACATAAACTCTCTTGACAAAATTATTTCCACAGCTAATGTGGACATTCTTGCTATTGTAAGTAACGGATTATGAATCAGCTGCTTATACAATGGAAGACACATTGACGTTAATGTGAGCATGTATTTTTTTTCTCCCAATGCTTGGTTAAAATCATTAAATCTTTTAATGCTCTACTCACACTTTTAATGTTGCAGGAGTCATTCATTGCTTACCCATTCTGGTATTTGAAGGGCTTTCTTTAATAGCTCATTGCTGGTAAATATTTATGTTACACAAGTTATATAAAAAATTATAGTTATTTAGTTATAAATTTGTGCTTACCATTCTGACTGACCTAAGGGACACTTTAAGAAATAAGCCCCCGAAAACTGTGTCTATTCACCCCTCACACTTGTAAAAAGGGGTGGCATGATTAAGGGGGATGGGTTATACTGTAGAAAAGTTCCCACAAACTCAATTTTCACCCTCTTCCTCTTGCTTTATAAAATATTTTATTATGTATAATTTTCTTTTAAATATTGTATTGTTATGTCTGTATAAAAAAATTGTTTAATAAAAAAAAAATAATGGAAAAAAATAAAATAAAGAAATATGATGCTAGGAGGTCCCTGGCTCCGGTTTGCCTTTAGGTGTTTAACCATTCCAAAGTCTTGAAACTAACACCATTTATCTCTGCCCCTGCTCTTCCCATGCTCTCAGATTCTTGAAACAGAAAGCCTCGGACTGCCTTACACAGGGGCACTACTGATTGGCTGTGAGCATCAGTTGACACTCTAAGCCAATAAGTAGCACGCCATTCACAAAACTGCTTGCATTTTTCTTAAGATGTCTATAGGAGGTTCAGAGCTAAACGGTGCTTGAGTCAAGACTTTGGGATTAAACAGTTAGTGAATATGTAACTCCTAAAGGCAAGATGCCACCAGGTACCTTCAATCTAATACCAATTATGTTGTTATTGTGGCTTGAGTCACTTGAGTCAATATCAGTCAATTTTCACTCCTTCTACCTTTTAACACATATTAAATTTCAATCTACCCATTTTTAATCTCCTAATATGATCACCATCCATATTCAATACATCTCTTCTAACCTATCTCGCCCTCAGTCGGTCCCCTTCTCTCATCCCCACCCTTATTCCATAGATCTTTAGCTCAAGCAAACGGCAACTCACTGTTTCCCTTCCTTCTCATGCTGTCCTCTCCTTTCATTTCATTAACCTCATTAATTAGTTCTACATCATACCATCCTTATCTGGACTCAAAATATTGTATCCCTCTTCTTATTTTCACATCTGTCTTATTCCACAATCCATCCTCTACTTATTCTTTCACCCTCTGTGCATGTCATATTAACCTTTTCTAAACATTTACTGTTGGAGATAATCATTTGTAGTGACATGTTTACCGTTGCTTCTCCATACCAGTCCCTGATCCTTCCATTTATCCTTGAGTTACTGAAAATCTCCTATGGGGGTGGTGATTCCCATTGTGCCTATAATTAGTCACTCTGGAAAAAGAGCAGGAAAAGTAAAGGAGAAAGAAGGTCTGAACTACCTCTGTTCATAATTACCACCAGCAGTATGAGGGATTATTATGCCGCTTCCCCTTACAGCAAGGCAAACAAAAATGCCTATATTTAAAAATAAGACTGCCATTGCTGGAGCAGTTAGGACTGTTTGCAGTAGGGTGGACACCAGTAGAACAGCAACATCACAGAACCTCTATATGTGACACATTACAAAAGATTAATTAATTTGGTAAATGCAACATTTAGTGTTCCTCTAAATATTTTCTAAACTTTTAGCACAGCTTTCAAACTAAAATAATGTAATGTTTACATAGGCCTTGGAATGGTGTAGCATTATTTAAGCAGACTGATTCGCTTTATCCTCTTTTATTTTATTACCCAAATAATTGTAACACCATTCATAGGATGGTAAAGCTGGTTATGTATAGGGTTGGATATGGGTTCCACCACAGTCAGAGATATTGTCAAAGCTAGACACCCAAACACACAAACCTTAGAGCTGAGAGTATTGTATACTACATAAAAACATATGCCTGGTCCTTTTGGGTGGCCCCACTTAACATATGAAAGTATAGAATACAGTCAATGAATACAAAGAAGTGAAAGAATGGTTAACAGAGCGAAAGTCAAGGATTCCAGAAGCCAAGTAAGTAACAGAGGTTTGAATCCTAAACCAAAATGTGCACACAACAATTCAGAGTGCACTCTTGGGTAACAGAGACAATGACAGGGCAAAGAGGAGTGGTCAGAGTGACCTAAATAATACCAAGACTGTTCTCATAGGTCTGCGCTATTTAGAGCAGACTGTGTCAAAACTGACGACAGAATGACGCACAGCATCAATATGTGTATTTCAGCATCCAGAGAGATCATGGTGGCTATAAAATTAGATGAAAATTTAAATTCCATTTTGGTTTTACTTCCACATTCAAAGGCTTCTGAGGACTTTAAGGGAAAATCAAGAAAATTGTTTACTAGCTTCAAATATATCTGTATAAACTTTTTCTCACACAAGCTGTGTGCCTGTTGAGGTCAGATCCTCAATTCAGCATGCAAGGATCAATGTATCATAAGTATGCGTATGCTCCTTTACACACCAACTTTGATCCTGACGGACATTTTTATCTACTGAACTAGTGACATAAGCAGGAGGTGAGCCCTGCTATATGTTTCTCATAGAAACAATTAATGGAACTATGAAATCTTAGACTGTGAAACAATATGATTTCTATTTAAAAATTAGGGGATTTGCTACCCCTTTAAAATCTATATTTGGAAAGATTAAAATGGGACACAGTTTAGTAATTGATACCTTGAATAGTTTTTAATCAGAGACTGTTGAAACAATTCCAAAATAAAAATGCTTTTGATGGAGCTATTTTAAAAGTAATCAAGACAAAAAATATATCAGTCCTAAATTTAAATCAGATATACTCAGAAATCCTTTTCGTCTGTCATATTTAACATAATTACTTTGTTAATTTAATAGCTTCCAGACCTACATCTAAGCTTCTGAGAGTTATGCGGCACTCCAAGAAAACTCCATTCAAAAAAACAAGAGAATAATATTTGATAAAAGATGTAAGCGATTGTTCTAGAGCAGGAATATTGAGGTCTAGGCAACATCAGTCATCAGCTGATTTTGTAATACTTTTTCTATATTTCACCATAAAAAGGTGCACACATATTGTATATAGTAGAAAGAACAAGTTACAAATGTATTAAATGCACAAGGATTAATAACGTCCAAATATTTAACTTATATTTATATATCGAATCAATGGGGAGGAAAAGTCTTTAATTCAGATTAATGTAAACAGTAATATAACAAGAACCTTAACAAATTAACACTTACAAATTAACAAGCACAACAAATACAACATCTAGGGCTAGTGCAACATACTTATTCTGCTCACTGATGCGATCTGTCTTTTTCAGGATATTTCCTTGTAGAAGTAGACCTTCTTCGGTTCTGCTAAGCAAAATATGAAAGCAAAAATGAGGAAAAACAATCCGATCCAACAGTTTTTGTCTCACTTTTAAATAAACTGTTGGGAATAATACACTTTGCCTATATTTACCAAGGGCTTAAGATACAGATGACCGGCTGGCTAGTCTGTTTAAAATTGGTTAACATGTCAGCTATTTACAATAATATATTTTATCTCTATCCAATGCTTAGTGAATATACCCCTAGACAATAAAGAGGTGTATAATATCATGTAACAAGTAATAGGTGTTAGATCCTGTATTCTTCTGTCTGTCGGCCTCATTTCCTGTTTTCTCCCTTTGATCATAACTGCATAGTAATGTGTAATTTAGAACTTAGTAGTAAATATCTTTAATTCATAGTGCGCATGCATATTAGTTTGACGTGTGTACTTATAGTGAAAGCTTTTATGCAAGGTCCGAACATGAAGATGCACCTGCAAGCTTGCTATAGGTTAAGATGTTAAGATAAGATAGATTATTTTGTTAGGATTGGATAATGCTTGTAATGACCACCCCTGTTTCCTCTTGAACATAAACTGTTACACAGCTCATTTAACGCTCAGAAGTCACTTTGAACCTTGTCTTGTATCGTTCATTGGGGCTACTCGCCAGCTGGTTTGGGGACAGGGAGAAATACAGTAGTTGCACCATACACAATCAGAAATGGCCATCAGATTGTTACATGTAAATACAGCTGCATTGCGCCGCAATAAGAACTCTGATCTGTCAATAGTTCTCTGCCAGCGGTAAAATTCACGCAGGTAGTGCAGCACAAAAGTTTTCTTATGAAAGCGGAGGAATTTATTGTTTTGATTGAGATTTGTTCCAAATCAGCACTTTTTGTCTATAGTTCATTTTTTCAATTGACTGCAATTTGATGTTCAGTGAATAAACCCCAGATAATTAAGTGGAGAAAAATGTAGGAAGTAATTTCAACCAATTAGCCAACCAACCATCTGCTAACAGATTTGAACCCCTAAAAGTGTATGTAAATATTCACAAATATCATAAACAACTTATATTACAAAACAAAACAGGAAATTCTATCATTACAAAATTGTCCAGCATTCTCCAGCCATACAAATTAATAAATAAACAATGTTTCCTTTTATTGTGTCCTCACATTAAGTAGAGCAATGTTTTGGCTCTGATGAAACAAACCATACTATCACTGATTGCTCTTAACAGTTTCTCTAAACTTATACATGGATAGGGATTGCGATAGACCTGCACAATTCCAACCTGCTGTTTCACTCACGCAATACTTCGCTAACAGGAATCCCATTATCACTTGCATTTGATTAGCAGAAGAAAATCGTCCTGGGGCTGCAGTCCGCAAACCTTGTATTTTGATGTCTTGGGAGGCAATAGCTGCCTTGACCCTTTGTCAGCCCACCATAACAAGGCACCGTGTTCTGGACACTGAAAGCTTATTTGGTAATTTCTCTCCTCACATTTTCTTCTTGTACCTATAAATATCCAAACCTTAAAAGACAGGTCTTGCTAATTACAATTAAGTAAAACCAATCAGTGCACAGATAATGGGTCCACAGCTCCATACTCAATATAGCTATAGAATGCAAACTGTCAACAGAGATAACACAAGGGCTAAAGCAAGGACAAAACAGCTCCTTTGTACCAATCACATAACACTTGTGTCATTATCTTTTTCTGCATCTGCCCAGTGTAAATCTGTGTGGAAAAGGTTGGTGTTTAATAACTAAAGTTTGTTCCCTCTTTTATTATATTTTATATCTGTTTCCTAATTGTTTTTAGTTCAATCTACTTTTTTTTTTTTTTAATATAAACTTCAAACGCAATGCTAGCCACCAAGGCTAGCCTGCATCCAAATGAAGATTCATCTTGGAAAATACTGACACGGGGAGTGATTTAGTCTTGATTTACAAACACAAAGTAAAATGTCTGTTAACTATGTATTAATCACCCAAGGGAGTCATTCCTGGTTATGTCTTGGTCTTTTTAGAGAAAAATAAATTATGTACAAAAACAGCTGAAAAATAATGTAAAGTTAGGAGTAAACAGCAACATTGGTCTGCTGGAAAATCGTACATCTGAAAAAAAAACCTCCTTCTTTTTCCCAACTTTTTCCAAAGAACGCTAACGCTCACCCCAAATGTCCAAACTTCTTCCAAGACGGTGAACTCAACTCTCTTATCCACAGCCATCATTTTTATTTTGCTATGTTTTTTATTATTAGTACAGATTAATCTGAGTGCTCTTGTAGCCTGTTCTTTCTTAATGTTAACGAGTTTTGATTTTACATAATGTGGAAACGGATCCAGGACGACTTTCAAAACTTTGAGAACAAAGGTCAGAGTACTTAAGAATAATCATTTGGAGTTTCATCCAATGTGTGACTAGTTGTTTCCAAGTGTTACATTGTGTTAGAGAAGAAAGGGAAAATGAACCATTAAAATGCATTAGGAGATTGCCAGTCAGCATGCAAAGCCTTAGGGGCCCGTGACGGATGTTAACCTTGTCCACACCAGATAGGTCTTCAGCAAAAATTTAATGATAAGCCCTGTGACCATAAGTAGGAAAAATCTTTTAAGATTTAGTGAAAACACGGGCACCCGGCAGGATTTTTTTTCATGGGGTAAAAAGTGAACAAAGATAGAATGATTTAAATACCATACTCCAGTAGGGGCAAATTTTAATGGTACCCACAATTTTGAGTTGCAGACTTATGAAATAGCATAGGATAGACAATCGGAACCTTCACCAGCATTATTAATGGAGAGAGCTAAGTGCATACTCTTTGCTGCGGAATCCTGTGAATGAAAATTATGTTTTTGATTTCATATTTCACACTGTATACCGACTGACCATTTCTGGAAAGTGAATTTAAAATGTGTGAATATAATCAATAAATAATCACATATTTTTAATAATACATTTAACATGCAACAGAACCCTTTTATTTTAAAATGTTACTTTAAGGCCTCTTATTAAGCTCTTAAACCTTGCAAATGTCTACCGCACTGCACAGTAACCTAGAGAAATCTACCAAAATTTACATTTACAAATAAGCACTGCACTAAAATAAACTAGAGTATAATATTAAAAATGTAGTACTAATTACTATTCCTAACTTGCCTGCTAGTGTCCCAAAGTCCAAATATACTAATAACAAAACACTACCTATGTGCAGCTTTGTGGAACTTTTACTTCCTAAAAGAAGTCTCAACACAATAAGCACAATTCTTCTATTTGAGACGGGCCAGACACCAGTGACAATGTACGATACTACAACAAGAAGGGAAATTTATCCAGATAGCTTTAGAGAATCAATGTGAGTTTTAATAGATGGAAATTCTTTTCTGAGGCGGTAGGGTTTGACTTCTGAGAATGTCTTTGAAGTTTTTGAGAATTGGGGAAAGTTTGATGGAAATTGGTAAAAATATTTTCAAGGTGGGGAGCGTGGGAAAGATATTTGAAATAGGGAGTAAGAGAAGAGTAGAGGTAAAGCACAGGTCATTGAGGGATCTAAGACAAACATTATTGGAAAAGTAGGGCTGAGAGTTAAGAGAGAAGGATGCATTCCATTAAGTCATTTATTTTATTTTGAAGACAGGACCAGAAGTTTGTATAATATTTCTACTTTGAGAAGTAGGCAGAAAGAAGAATTCCAAACCTAAAAAAGATAACTTTGGGTGGGTGATAGTTAAATTGTGGACAGCAACGGAGATGTTTGCCATGGAATATGATAAGACTGGTTTACGTTCTTGAGTGGGATGGTAAGGAAACCACTAAAAATAACACCTTTAAAGCTATATGACTATAAAAAAAACAGTATTTTGATAATTTCCTTTAAAAATAAAATTTAATGATCAATCATTTTCCAGGATGATAACATTAACTTCATAACTGTTCGTGAGACTTCATAATTACATTTTTGCTTCTCCGCAGATAATAAATATAAGTGCTTCATTGCGTGTAACATTACCACAGATATAATTGACTTTTAGTGCTGCTGAAATTATCCCGCTTGTACAAGTAAAACATTAATGATTTGCTTCTAGACATATTTTGATAAAGGGGGGCCACCCAGGAGTGATTTACATTTAAGTGTTTTCATTTTAGAAATGGTTTACTTTTTACAATAACAAATCGTCAACATTAATCCATTAATGCTTGATGAATTACCCTACCGGGATTTAAAAACTACTGTCCATTCAAGTCCATTGTTCATGAATGGTCTACAGGTGGGAGGATTATTAAGAGAATTCACTAAATTCAGAGCATTTTTATGGCTAAGCAAATTCTGAGTGTTTAACTCGTTAGAGGTCTAGTTGCACAAGTTAAAGCCTTTAGTAGACTTACAGACAATGTCTGTGGCATTATGAACAATACGGAATAATTTTCAAGCCATTCATTTTAGTTTTAACCAATGTTACAATAAAATGTGCAATAAGGATTTAAGTAATAGAAGGATAATAGAGAATAGACATTTCACATTCCAGAAAACAGTATTTTCTCAAAGACCAAGAAATTTGAAAAATGTGCTGGCAAAAACAATAATACAAATCATTGAACCATATTAGTGTCTGTGTCTTTAAAGAATATTATGGCCATACTGGGCCCAAGATGTGCAAGCTAGGACAAGCTATTTATAATACTTCATACCAGTCATGGAATAGACCATGGTAATATCACTGTGTATCTGAAGAAGGAACCTGTGAGGTTTTATGGTCATCACAAATGCAATCACCTAAGTTTGATCAAAGTCCTTCTGTAGAACAATCATTCAGTTAATTTTGAGATTGTGGGAAAACATCCAGTGAATTGTTGTTACAGGCCATGTTCTAACAAATCAAATTAAATCTGAGACTTGGGACGATATCACATAAGTTACGAAAGAATAATAGTTGGCTTTTTTTCTAATGCAGTTCAAGTCAGGTCTATAATTAATGGGAAAGAAGTGATTTGTATCTCCATTGCTCACAGTGGTATTTATAATTATGGGTAGTTGTATACAGAGTATTGTTAGGGTCTCTGTAGGAATGACATATTCTTACCAAAGTACGATAAAACAGCTGTAAATTCCCAAAGGAGACCAATGAAGAAAACATCTCAAAGTAATTTATTTGGAATTATATATTCTAAGAGCGCAAGTGCACACAAGGTTACACGCATTGTGTGACTCACTCCTTGCTAAGCACACATATATATAACGGACACAGGCTATTTTTGTATTTAGAGAAACAATTATCTAGATGTCCAAACTACCTCTTTTACGAGTGATTAAAGTTTTTTGAAATCGTTTTGTCCTATACCGGTACACTCTAGCTATAGCACATTTACACTACTTTTATGTTTTCTTGCTAAAGAAAATCTAGGGTACTTCTTTAAGGATGAGAAATGTTTTAACAAGCTATTAAACTTTTTTGTCCCTACAAAGTTCTATGATATATTTTCCAACAACCAAAACTTTGGAGGGCAAAAAAAGGCCAAACCTTTCATCTATGTAGCCAGTCCCCACATTTAAAATTAAGGTTTGTTGAATACTATGCCAATTTCTTTTTTTTATTTCATTTCTAATTTTACATTTAGGTGCAAATCTGCTTCCTTTTTTATTACAGGCGTTTTCAAGGCTTTTAGATAATATCTTTTTAAAGGAAATGTTATAAAGGTGCCATTAAGACAAAATAAGTACATGCGAGTTATTCTTTTTAGTATATTAAATATATTTTAAAAGATACTAAACCATAGATTATTTTGGTATTTTTTTATGCCTTTGTTTTATATTTATCTGCTAACTAATTATGTGACCTGTGTGATCTACATTTTCTCCTTTTTAGCTACAAAATACAGATCTCTGTTAGTTCATGTATTTTATTTGTTGTCTTATTACATAAAAGACATTGTGTTTTTTTGGTCTCCAATATAAAATGGTCATTTAAGAAATATTCGTTAGATGATCCAAGATTTGTATTGTTTACAATAACATAAATCAGATAGGAGACAAATATTTTGACTTAACAAAGGTAAGAAGATAAAACCATCCATACACAATAATATTATTTTTTCCCTTTTTTTTACTCCCAAATATCGATGCAATTCAACTGTAAGATTCTAGTGAACATATATTACCCAACATTTGAATCTCAATGGATTTATGACCATTTTAAAAGAATGTTGAGGTCTTTGGAGAGTGATCCTGATTCCTGCACCAATGGTTTGATAGAGTGCAAGCACACTTTTCTATTTTTATTTTTTTTTTAAGAATATGTGTAGCTGTGCCTATCACCAATTTTTTATTTAATTATGCAAAGCATAATCAAGCTTACATTAAAAATAGCCAAATATTTGTTTTTGTTGCATATCTGGGGAATACAATTTATAAAAACTGCTACCCATAAAAAAAATGAAGTCTGACATTGAATTGATCACTTTTCCATGATTTATTTTTGTCCACAGTAAATGTTTTTGCAATGTAAACTGTGTAGTTATGTACCCTCCACCTTCTTACTGTATATCTGGGATATTTTACTTTGAAGCCAAGGGTTGTTTTTTTTGATAGCATAGCTGTTTCCACCCAACGTGATGTGATATGGGCCACCTTAGTAGCAGGGCATTTTGTAATGCTAATCAGTCTCTGGGCAAACCTTAGCTAGAGTGATGCTAAAGCAAGACAAGACGGATGAATAGAGCTTCTTCTAGTTGATGAAAAATGCATTAAAAAGTACAGATAAAAATAACTTGTGTTAATCTTGATATATTATACAGAAACATTAATCCTGCACTACCATGTTTTTTTTTCTTTCAGTTATACTTTTCTTAAGCCCCTTGTATTAGAATGATTATACTACCCCTCCTGCCACTTGCCTTTATAAATATTGTTTATCTTTTCTTCCTGTCATTCTAAGCTACCTCTTGTGGTGTCTCCTGACAGAATTTAGGCAGGTCCACCCCATATTGTGTGCAGATGTTTCGATACACAATCCTAGGTTGTGCCTCTCAGTGTATGCTGCCCCTTCTGACATGTTGCACCCGGCTATTATGTGCTGGATTGTCTTGGAGGCCTTTTTGCCTCTTGAGTTCTATCTGTTGTGGTAGTCCCCCTGCTATTGATGTGGTTGTAAGCGCCTGTTTCTCCTGTGCTGCTAGGATTAGTGCCGCAGTGTTTGATTTCTATCATGCTTTTTCCATCCATGATAAAATTTCATAAAGTGAGGCATATCCACTATCTGCCGGTGGTAAATCCCATGGCAGTTTTGTCTTTACATGAAAATTCCTCCTTTTCTGCATCTCCTATCTGTTGTTATCTCAGCCATTCCCTTGGTTCATCTTTGGATGCCATGTCTTGATGTACTCGTGGATGCTCTGTGTTTTAACCATGACTGTGGACTTCAGCTGGTGTAGAATCTCTGGGGGCTGGATTTCAGGTGCAATCCTCCATTCATGGTGACTAGTTTCTTGATATTCATAGTGTCTATCTCTTCTCTTGGTAATGTTATTATTCCAGCTAGGTGCCTAATAACTGGTAGGGCAAAGTGTTGATGGTGTGGATCTTGTTCTTACCATTGAGCTGGGATGTAAGGACCTGTCTGACTCTCTAGAGGTACTTGGATGTTGCTATCCTCCTTGCCTCTTCCTAATGGTTGTTATGTGTTTGTGGTACCCCCAGGTACTTGCAGCTGTTCTCTATGTCTCCTATTTGGCCTTTTGGCACTTCAGCGCCTTTGGTCCTGATCATCTTCCCTCTCTTTGATAACATCCAACCACATTTATCTAGACCGAGCAACATTTTGATGTCCTTGCTGTATATCCTAGTTAGGTAAATCAGTGAGTCAATGTCCTGCTCACACTTGTCATTTAGCTTGATTTTGTGCATGTAGAGGACTCAAGGTAGTTCCACTTTTGAATATGTGTCCATTAACACTCTTCATGATGATCTGGCTGAGTGGATTGAGGTCTATGCAGAACAGCATCATTGAAAGCTCTTCACCTTGTTATATGCCACATTTGATGTTCATTTGTGTAATCACCTTGGAATTGGCTTGAGTTGTTCTCCACTTGACCATACAGTTCTTAAAGAAGGTTTTTAGTATCTTGTTGAACTTGTATAGAGCCAAGTATATTTGTGTGGCATTGTGTTATAGGCTTTATGTAAGATTCAAAAGAAAAATAAAATTAGGCTTTCTTGTAGTCAATCCAGGCTGTACACAGGTTAGTCTGTCTAGTCTTGGTATCCCATGTGTCTCCTCAGTCTATCAGTAGCTTGTGTTTTGATCCTCTGGTGTTGGTTTCAGTCCTGTTTTGGGAGCATGCAGTGGTCTGTTTTCTGATCTAGTAGCCACTGGGCCTTGGTTTTAATGCAATGCTTCTTTCTCGGTTTTTCCAGTACTGTCCAGTCTCAGTTCTGGGTGGGATGTGGGTGTATATGTTGTTACTCTGCAATTGTGCATAAACCTTGGATGGTTATTTGGTAAACTGGGCATTTATTCTCTTAGCCTCTTCTCCTCTGGTGCAACTACTCAGTCTGGGTGCTAGTGCTCTCTGACTTTGCTTAGCTGTTCCAGAGCCACTGATATGGGCATACCTTTGTATTTTTTAGTAGCCAAGCAAGATCTATCCCTGATCTTTCCACCTCTGTGAAGTTGATTCAGCTTTCTAGTTCTCTTTCAGTCTATCCTTGGATGATCACTAATGTTGTGACATAGACAAGCCTTTTGGTCTCTGTGATAGTGTTTGTTGGGATTGTAGATAGTGCATATTATATATATATATATATATATATATATATATAATAGCAGTTATATATATATAATATAGCAGTTATATTAATATATATATATATATATATATATGCAGAAAGAAGATAAGTCCTGCGCTCACTCCCATCACTACTGGGCGGCAGCAAAGACTACAGTACACATCAGCCCCAATATATAGTAAAAACCAAAGAAAAACAAGTTACCTGCACTCTCTCCTTAATCCCTATGTATTTTTAAACAAATTGAGATTTTTTAGTTACCTCCAATGGCCATGAGAGGATAAGCCCACCTTCCCACGTCAGGGCAGACCCCCCCCCTCCTCCCCCCACCTTGCTTCCTTGAGATTCTGGCAAAAATCTCTAGTGAGACAGAAAGGGGTATTTTTTATATACACCCCTATATATTATTAACCCACAAGAGGGAACACATGGGATGGGCGGATGCATTATATATATAATTTAATTATATTATATAATTTAACTGCTACTTCCTATTATTATATCTTTTTACCCTGTATGTTACACCCTAGATAAGATTCTTATATATAAAAGTGTTAACTAATAATTATAATAATAATAATAATAATAAAAGATTATGGGAGTCTGCTGTGATGTCTACCAATCATTGTCTTGGAAATTACAGTGGAAGGCCAAAAGTGACAACTAAAGGCTTCTTTGAATATTAGGGTTTGAAAAGCTGTGTGGGCTGCCAAAATAATTCTGCACAACAGGTCAATTTTGCATTTCTGCATGGTCAATTTTGCACATGAACCAGACATTCTCTGAAGGCATATCTCACTCTTCACTCTTCGATAAAATGAAGCAGCTACTTGTGAGTGACACAACACTGAGTCATTGCTCTATTCCCACAGTCCTTGTGTTACTACAACAGAGCAGAGTGATTACTTTCTCCAAAATATACAGGACCACTGGGATCTTTCTGAGGTCGATGTATTGACCAAGAGAGGTTGCATGCTATGAATGAAATAACAAATATATAATAAAATAAAGAAAACTTTAGGTAAATTGTTTAAACTAACTAATTAATTTCCATGAAAAATAAATTTCAAACACTTGTTTCGTGTGTCTATGTACAGTGATCAGCACGGAACAAAGGAAAATATTTTACATTTTTAACGATTTTCTTTCAAATCCTCTCTTAGTCAAACGTTGTTTGCACCACCCTAAGGGAAAAGTTTGTTATATTACGCGCTCTACATTAACACTTGAGTATCATGTGTGACTCATATATAGTTTGGCAATATCAGTGCAATATCAATGTATACCATGTCCTTGTCAGACCATTAGAGGTCACCATAACAGCACCTAGTCATAAAGATTTCAATATAAAATGTGTCTGAATCCACAATCTGTCAGGTTGACCAGGGTTAGTCTACATGCACAGTGGAAAGCAGACAATAAATGGAACATGTAAAATAATTTTGTTAATAGTATTTCAAAGTAGTTTAAGAAAGAAAGAAAGAAAGATAGAAATATAAAAAGAAAGAAAGAAAGAACATAATTTACTACAAAAATACATCTTTCTTTGTCTCTGGGAATTCTGGTGCCCACCACCAACCTTCCCCTTCCTTTCATGATAAACCCCCATCTTCTCGGCATCTAATGCCAGCATGGAAAGTTCCCTCCACACTGTTTATTCAGATTGCAATGCATGCTGGTGATATGTTTATATCCCAATATATACTTTTTCGAGTCATTTCACAATGTCTTCTGACATTCAGTCAAACTGAATCTAAAACTCTACAACCTATCCACACACTACATAATTTTCTGAATGACTATATTAGATCGATCCTCTATTTCCTACAAGTCAAACACAAATTCCCCTATCTTGATGTTCCCTTCTTTGCATACCTGCAAATATGCAGCCTGGTTAGCACTATCCTTCCACACTTAAGCCCCACAGACTGTGAGCATTCAATAGATTATTTACTTACTCAGCCCACTGATCCTTCCTACTCAATTAGCTTACTTTATTGTCTTGGACCACTCAACCACACAACAAGGTATCTCTCGATTGGTAGCTCATTTCCCAATATTAACCCATGAGAAACTCATAGCAACCACTGTCAAACTACTCACATTACATCGAGAAATTCACCTGAAGATTGCGCACCATACCTACTATACTACTCAAAAACAATTTGCTTCAAAAATGCCCAAAGTGAGTGATTAATACTGCATATGGGGTGAATGGGAATCGAGGTCTACTGGGGCCATGTTGTAAATTACATAACTCAATTGTAGGCTAAACCATTTTGTATTTATCCACTACGAGTGGTGCTGGGGGTCCCGGCGAAGGATTCATGGCAAGTTCCTTAACTGGCTCATATGATCCTGGCTGCATATTACACCACTGGATTGCTACCTCCCTGTTGTCACAGCTCTACACAAAATTTGCCTCCTATTTAAAATGGATTTGATTCAAACCTCATTAAGAAAAAGCACTTTGACAAAAAATATTTTTCTCACCTGGCAATTCTATGTTAGCTCTTTAGATAGAGCAACCCAATTTAAAATGAATGCATCTTATTATTTCACAGATTGATACCTTACTAGAGTGATAACAGGACAATTCCCCATAGCATAACAAATTAATCATCTTAGTGTAGGACCACCCTGAGCCACTTCCCCAGGTACTATTTTAACTTTGATGGGATAAAGCCAAAAATTACATCTACTTTGCCTTTCAATTATATTTAGTTCTGTTTTGTAATACTTAAATTTTATGTATATAATATATATAAAATATAATGAACATACAAAAAATAATGAATTCTGATATAAAGTAGCGACACCTCTAAAGCCTAAATACAGTTGTGCTAAAAAATTTGCATACCTTGGCAGAAATTGTGAAATTTTTACATTGATTTTCAAAATATGACTGTTCATGCAAAAAATGTCTTCTATTGAAGGATAGTGATAATATGAAGCCATTTATTATCACATAGTTGTTTGACTTCTTTTAAAATCATAATAACAAAAATCACCGAAATGGCCTGACCAAAAGTTTACATACCCTTGAATGTTTAGCCTTGTTACAGACACACACAAGTTAAAATGGCAATTAAAGGTTGTCAGTGTCTATGTATAACTAGTCAATGAGTTTGTTAGCTATCACGAGGATGCACTGAGCAGGCTAGATACTGAGCTATGGGGAGCAGAAAAGAACTGTCAAAAGACCTGCGTAACAAGGTAATGGAACTTTATAAAGATGGAAAATGATATAAAAAGATATCCAAAGCCTTGAAAATGCCATTCAGTACTGTTCAATCACTTATTAAGAAGTGGAAAATCCGGGGATCTCTTGATACCAATCCAAGATCAGGAAGACCAAGAAAGATTTCAGCCACAACTGCCATAAGAATTGTTCAGTACACAAAGAAAAACCTATAGGTAACCTCAGGAGAAAAACAGGCTGCTCTGGAAAAATATGGTGTGGTTGTTTCAATGAGCACAATATGACAATGCTTGAACAAAATTTAGCTGCATGGTCAAGTTGCCAGAAAGAAGCCTTTACTGCGCCAATGCCACAAAAAAAGCCTGGTTACAATATACCTGACAACACCTTGACACACCTCACAGCTTGTGGCGCACTGTAATTTGGAGCGACAAAACCAAAATAGAGCTTTATGGTTAAAACCATAAGTGCTTTGTTTGGAGAGGGGTCAACAAGGCATATAGTGGCCTGATGTCTTTCATACCTCCTTGTTGAAACCTCTTGTATGTAATAATTTTACTGGGCCTCGTGCTCCTCCGCCTACTACTTCTGTTGAGGAGGTTGAGGTATACGAGATTGAATCTCACCTTGACTCTATATTCCTTAAGGGATATCTGCAATATCTTGGAAGGGGTATGTTTTTTTCTGTGCTTGGAGATGATTGGATTGGAATTGGTGCAGTTGCTGATCCAGTTGTCTCCCAGGCAGGGAGGAGGGATTGTATGTTTGTTATGGGAGTGTCTGGCATTTAATCACTGTTCTTATTGGTCTTTGTCTTTATGCTGGAGTCCCCAACAAGGTCCATGTGGCTGTACCCCTTGCATGAGGAAGTCTTGGCTCATGTTTGGGGGATTGGAGAACTGCATACACTCTGGGGATTGCTATATCACAATACTTACCTGAGTATAATCACTAGGTCTTATAAGAGCTGTTCCTGCTACGCTCTCTGGACTAGGAGAGGTCTACCCACTGGAAGCTGGATCCTGGTCTTGGGTCTAGGGTGGGTGGAGGATGGCGAGAACCCAACCAAGCTGTGGCGGTTCATGGGGTTTACGGTGGTTATGGTGTTCCAGCACAGTGCTTATGGTGCTCGCAAGTACTAGGAAGCAGCGATTAACGGAGGTACCCAGTCGGGGTGCCAGGCGGTCCGTCACATTGACAATTTCACATGATGGTACAACAGCGTAGGGAGATCAGCAACATAGCTTATGTGCACAACAGTGAGACCTATTGGAAAAGGTGCAGTCAGGCTTTCTTCTAAATATACCCCTATCCAAGGGGGCAGCGCAGGGAGGGTTGCAGTGTGTGTGAAGGCTGCAGTGTGTGTGTGTGAAAGGCACAGTGTGTATGAAAGGTGCAGTGTGTGTGTCTGTGTGAAGGGTGCAGTGTGTGAGTGCAGTGTGTGTGCATTAAGGGTGCAGTGTGTGAGGAGTACAGTGTGTGAAGGGTGTAGTTAGTGCGTGTGTGTGTGGTGTGCAGTGTAGGGAAGAGGAGTGCAGTGTGTGTGTGAAGGCTGCAGTGTGTGTATGATGGCTGCAGTGTGTGTGTGTGTGTGTGTGTGAAAGGTGCAGTGTGTGTATGTGTCTGTGTGAAGAGTTCAGTGTGTGAGTGCAGTTTGTGTATATGTGAAGGGTGCAGTGTGTGAGGAGTGCAGTATATGTCTGTGTTTGGTGTGCGGTTGTAATGAGCGCAGTGTGTGTGTGTGTGTATGTGTGAGGGGTGCAGTGTGAGGCTGTGTGTGAGAGGTGCATGTGTGTGTGTGTGAGGGGTGCAGTGTGTATGTAAGGTCCTGTGTGTATGAAAGGTGCTGTGTATATGTGTGTGTCTGTGTGAAGGGTGCAGTGTGTATGAAAGGTGCGATGTGTATGTGTGTCTGTGTGAAGGGTCAATGTGTATGAAAGCTGCTGTGTGTATGTGTGTGTCTGTATGAAAGATGCAGTGTGTATGAAATGTGCTGTGTGTATGTGTGTGTCTAAATAGGGGATGTAGTATGTGCAGGGGTGATAGGGGTTGTAGTGGGTAATAGGGTTTGTAGTATATGTAGGGAGTAATAGGAGTTGCAGTGGATGTGTAAGCTGTGATAGGGGTTGTAGTGGGTTATGGGGGTTGTAGCATGTGTTTGGGTAATAGGGGTTGTAGTGTCTGTATGGGGGGATAGGAGCTGTAGAGTGTGCTGGGGGTGATAGGGGTTGTAGTGTGTAGGGGTTGATAGGGGTTGTAGTATGTGTAGGGGTGATTTCAGTTGTAGAGTGTGTAGGGGTTTATAGTGGTTGCAGTATGTGTAGGGGGTGATAGGGGTTGTAGTGTGTAGGTGTTGAAAAGGGTTGTTGTATGTTGTTGTAGTGTGTAAGGGTTGTAGTATGTGTAGGGAGTGATAGGAGTTGTAGAGTGTGCTGGGGGTGATAGGGGATGTAGTGTGTGTTGGGGGCTTGGTGAATAAAGGGGAATGGATGGATAGAAGCTGTTTGGGCAGCTAATATACCTAAAAACATTTTTAATAATAATTTAAAAAAAAGTTAAATAATGCATCCCCACTCCCTAAACCTTACCTTTGTCCAGGAAGGGGGTAATTCTTACCCACGGTGGTGCAGACAGTCCAACCTCCATCTCGCCATGCAAGTGTCCAGAGGAGCTCCCTCCCTGGTCAGCCATGGAATTGCGGGCAGGCTGCCTGAAACACTGATAAAGCAGCTCCGCACAGGACTGCTCTGATCAGTTACAGGCAGGTTGCACGGAGTGCTCAACTCAGGGCAGAGGCTCTGCTCCTGGAGCCTCTGCCGATTTTTTTCTTCCAGCCAAAAGTCACAGACTGCACTAGACAGGCACAGTGATAGAGGCAGCCTAGTGGGTCTTTGATAAGGCCTCTGGGCTGTCTCCCGGTGTGCTACAAAGGTCTGCTGACTGTGAATATAGCATGGCCGACCATGGGGGGAAGCTTCTGTAACAGCAGGGGCCCGCAGAAGTTCAAGCGGGCCCCTTACTGAGTACAGGCTGGCTGGGCAGCTTGCTGAACTCCCCAGCTGTTATTACATTCTGCACCACAGACGGGCCCCCAAGAGCATCGGGCCCTCGGCCCATGACCGATATGCCCTAGTGCTCAGTCCGCCCCTGCCACCACTCTCAGCACCTACCCAGACACTTAAATCAGTGGGCAGAAAACAAATAAAATGGCGCGATCGCGGCAATGGCGACCGCAACGTGTAAGCAAAGGGAGCAAGTCTAAGGGCTAGCTGTGACAGCCCAGACCTGAAGAGCCCAGGATGAGCAGGAAAAACCAGAGGAAGGGTGGGAGAAGAAAGATAAACAATGTACAAGGGTGGAAGGGAAGGGTACACACAGGGCCGGTGCTTGGATTTTTAGGTACATAGGCGAAGATGCATTTTTCCGCCCCCCCCCCCAAAATCTTCACCTATGTGCCTCTTAACCAGCCCCTCTCCCCTCCCCGACCATTAGTGGTCCCTTCCGTTCCCTGTCCCTTAGTGTTCTTCTCCCCTCCCCCCTTTCCCCCTCCCCCCTTTTTTCCCTGTCTCTTGGTGTTTCTCTCCCATTCCCTCCCTGTCCCTTGGTGCGCCCCCCACCCCTTTAGTGGTCACACTTCCTGGTGTGTGCCTCCTACCTCTATTGTTGCATTGCCGAGCGGAGCAGATCCCCTAAAGGAGCTTCAGTTTTCTGTACCCGGACGGACTGACAGGGAGTGCTCTCTCTGTGAGCACCTCCTGTCAGTCTGGCCAGGTACAGGAAACAGAAGTCCTGTACCGCGCTCTGCTCCGCTACACTCTGTACACACTGACAGTCACACACTCAATGACAAACACACAGACGTCACTGACAGACACAGACTCATTGATCTGACACACACTCATTCATTGACACTGACAGACCCACACTGATTGACACTCATTGACAGACACACTGATAGTCACACACAGACTCAATGACAAACATACTCTCACTGATTTGACAGACACACACTCATACACTGACAAACACACTCATCATACACTGACAGACACATACACTCACATGCACACACAATCATACAATCACTCACAGACACACAGACAGTCACTCACTCACAAACACACACTGTCACTCACAGACACACACCGAAGCACACAGTCACTCACAGACACACACACACACTGTCACTCACAGACACACGCTCAGTCACTCAGACACACACACTCATACAATCACTCACACACACACACACACACACACTCAGTCACTCAGACACACATGCTGTCACTCACAGACACACATGCTGTCACTCACAGACACACATGCTGTCACTCACAGACACACGCTCAGTCACTTAGACACACACACTCATACAATCACTCACACACACACACACACACTGTCACTCACAGACACACGCTCAGTCACTCAGACACACACATGCACACACACTCATACAATCACACACACACGCTGTCACTCACAGACACACACGCTGTCACTCACAGACACACACGCTGTCACTCACAGACACACGCTGTCACTCACAGGCACTGTCACTCACAGACACACACGCTGTCACTCACAGACACACACAGAGACGCACACAGTCATTCATGGACACACACACTGTCACTCACAGACACACACAGACACACGCTCAGTCACTCACAGACACACACACACACACTGTCACTCACAGACACACACACAGACACACACACTGTCACTCACAGACACACACACACACACTGTCACTCACAGACACACACTCACAGACACACACTGTCACTCACAGACACACACACACAGACACACACACTGTCACTCACAGACACACACACACAGACACACATCACATACATTCACTAATAATTTTATAAATAAACATTTTCCACACAGCCTCCCTACCTGGAGAGCTGGTGTGGATGCTGGATCGGTCCCTGGGGTTGCTGGGCGGCGTGCGGCAGTGCTGTGATCAGGCGCGCGAGGGAGCTCTAATCTCCACCCTCTGCTCCCTCGCGGGCTGCCTACTGATGACGTCATGTTCCGGCTCCCGCGGCATCAGTAGGCAGCGCGCGAGGGAGCAGAGGGTGGAGATTAGAGCTCCCTCGCGCGCCTGATCACAGCACTGCCGCGCGCTGCGCCGGGGGTCAAGATGGTGGCCGGGCAGGAGGGAGAGCTTCCCTCCTGCCGGTCACTGAAATATTGCGCCCCCAGTGCCCGTGCGCCCTAAGGCGGCCGCCTGTGCCGCCTTATGGACGCGCCGGCCCTGGGTACACACATACAATTAGACTATAAACAGTGTCAGTTATAGACAATATTAAGCAATGGTAAAGTAATCAAATATAAAGGAACATAATACTCTGACCTGTGCCAGCAGGAGCAGCAAATAAAGAGGAAGAGATAAAGGGGGAGGGGCCTTTTATACCCTGTTGCAATATGATTTTTTCACTAAACTTTATTGTTAAATCTGTGCTGCTGGAGTTTAGTAAAGAGAGTTTAATGCAAAATATGAAGTCTCCTGTCGTGTTTTAAAACTAGGAATAACACCCTTTGTATATTCATGTCCCTGGTAGCAAGGTCAAGTGTGCCGCAGCCCGCAGAAGTGGAGGGGACAACTCATGTTGGGTCCCAGGAATGTGAGCTGGGCTATTGTTCAGGGTTACTCTTCGGGTCAGATAGGCCCAGTGTTTGTAGTAAATTTGGTAGGGATGTGCATGGGCAAAGAATTCAGTTTGGTTCGGCACTTCCAAAATTCAGAACTTCGGCAATTCTGCATTTAGGTTCGGCACTTCTGAAATTCGGGACTTCGGCAATTCGAGACTTCGGCACTTCGGCTCGGTTCAGCACTTCCAAAATTTTGGACTTCTTCAATTCAGGACTTTGGCACTTCAGAATTCAGAACTTCGGCAATTCCCTGGACGCTAACCCTACCCCTCCCCTACCCCTACCTCTACCCTAACCCTACAAATAACCACCACAACCACTTACACATCTAGGGTTAGGGGTAGGGGTAGAGTTAGGGTAAGGGGTAGGGTTAGATTCCTGTAATCATTCACGTAATTTTCCCTTTCTCTCTTGTTTTGCCACTTTTCAGTATTTTGTGTACAGTCCCGTCGTGTGACACCACCAGGAACCTGGGCGATCTCCAGTGATATTCTATTCCCACCGCTCTAAGCTGGCTGGTGACAGGATTCAGGTATCTTCACCTCTTTTGGTTGAAAGAGAGGTTGGAGCCTTCAAATGTTAACGACGTCTTGCCCTGTAATGTTGCCAGCAAGGTTCTTTTATAGCGTGAGGTGGAACAGCAAACAATGATGGCTCGTATCATGATAGCAGGAGCTTTGCCTGAGATTTGCAGTCAGTAGAATGTCTTTGCCTGACCTGTTGGTAGTACTGAAGCCACAAGTCTGAAGCCACTGAAGCCACCCAGGCTTGATTAGGTCAGGTATACCCCTTATTTTTAGGTGATTGTCATCAAAAGTTGTGTAGTGAAGTGAAAGAGCTTGTTGATTAGTTTGTAGGGTTAGAACAGAGTCCATTAGGGATGACAGGCCCTTCTTGAGTTCTGCAATGTCTTCCTCTGAGGCCTTTACTCTGTCTCTAACTGATTGTATATCAGCTTTTATGACTGCCATGTCAGCTGCCAAAAGGCTTTTGATTTCTGTGACCAGGTTGCGAAAGTAACGCTGTGTGACTGGGATTAACCCATCCGGATCCCCCACAGGGTGAGGTACCTGTTTTGAGTCAGGGTCTGAGAATGCATTGCCTTGTGTCCTGCCATCTCTGCCATCTTGGGATGTGGCTGCCACTGAAGCATGGACATCTCTGGACCCTGAAGATGGCTCCTGAGTGATCCTCTGGGTCCGTCGCCCATTGGTCGATGTCCAGATAGGTAGAGGAGCAATTGGGAAAGCCTCCATTCAAGAGTCTTCAAAAGGCCCGAGGCACCTGAGCAGTGCAGACAGGTCAAGGTGGCCCCAGACCTACGCTTCTGTCATTTCGCTTTGGTAGAGTGTAGAAACGGCATAGAATGCCTCTTTAGTGTTCACCTCTGTGATTGCCAGTGTTTATCCGGGTGGTGGGGGTTGAATCTTCCAAAAACAAGCTTTCATTTGGCTTTGTGATTGGAGCGGTGCGAGATGGCGTCTGCTCTGGTTCAAGGTTAGGCTCTGCCCCCATAAAAAATTTTTATCAATTAAAAACAAAACAAAAAAAACCCCTACAAAACCGACTATGAGAAGCCACTCTGGTCAAAGTATAGAACTTCCTCCCTATCTACTTCTCCCCTCAGGACATCTTGGCCGACCTCGACTCGGTATATTACTACCTCATACTAAGTTTCTTCCCAACTGCTTCTTCTTAGGCTAGAAGGCATGTGATGTGACATGAGTATGTTAACCTGGTTATCACCTGCATTAACATTGTTGCTAGGATTGGTGCTAAAAGCTCTGATTTGGTAGACACAATCCACAACTTCATATAACTCATAACTTGACAATACCTATAATAAGAGCGAACAATGTTTTGTTAAAAAAAAACAAAAAACAAAACAAAAAAACCCAACAAATTAGATATTTAGGCAAAACACTATCTGATCCTAAATAGCCCCCACTACCAATCGTAAATGAACCATGGGATGTCAGAGAGGCTTGGCATATGACTCTTCTTCTAAAACCGGTAAAAGACCCCACAAATTGCGGGAGCTACCGACCTATATCCTTATTAATATAGACCTAAAGATTTTCACCAAGATTCTGGCCAGCTTCCTTCACCCACTCCTATAGGGGCTAGTCCACTCTGATTAATCGGTGTTCGTTTCCAAAAGGGAGGCTAAACATAATACTACCTTGTTCATCTCTCGGAATTACATCGGACGCAGAACTTGCTGCTGTCCATCGATGCAGAAAAAGCATTCAACAGGGTGGACTGGTCCCTACTCATTAAAACTCTCAGAATGATGGAGTTTGGGACAAATTGGTTACTCTGGATGAAAGCACTGTACTCCTCCCCAATTGCAAAAATCTAGGTTAATGGTCAACTGTCCAAGCTGGTATGGATAGGAAATCCCTTATCATGGATCCATTTCTTCAGGGCATCCATTATAATCCTAATATTCACGGCTTTGTGACCCGCACAGCAGAATATATACTAGCTGCATTTGCGGATGACTTGCTCAATGCCTCCCCTTCGAGAAAAATCTCTATATACAGTAAACACTTGAACTTTCAAGTCAATTTTACCAAAAGTGAAATTCTCCCCTTACAGAGTGACCACAATATACGCCTGTAACGGATCCCCTGGCACCCCGACTGGGTACCTCCGTTGAAGGATGCTCCTAGCGCTTCCTGAGGACTCCAAGCACTGCAGCAGACACCACAACCACCGCAGACTCCGCAACCGCTGTAGCTGGAGTCTCGCCGTCTTCCTTCCACCACGGATCAGCTTCTGTCCTCCAGGACCGTGTGGGAAAGACCTCTTCCTTCCACCCTGTATGAACCTCCAGCATCCAGGACTGTGTGGTGAAGACCTCTCCTCCAAGGAGAGCGTGTCAGGAACAAGCTCTTAAAAGAGCTAAGTGATTCAAGCTCAGGGGAGTATGCATAGCAATCCCCAGTGTGATTATAACAGCTCCCTCCAATAACGAGACAAGGCTACATTTAGAGGGATCAAGAGGAACTGTCTGATGGTAGACTAGGGGCTTTAAAGCCAAATACATGAAAGAGTCATAGTCACAGGGGAGGAGGCTGGCAAGCAGGCCTCTCCAGGACCAAGTGGCGAAGGACACTTCGTCACATATCTCCCCTTCGGGGGGAAGACTAACCAGGCACCTGACTTTCTGTCGGTCAGTGCCTAAGTTAGTCGATTCACCCACTGACCATAAGCAAGTGCCAGAGTAGCCCACCCACAACAAACAGTTATTAGAGCAGCCCACCCACAGCAAACAGTGACTGCGCCTGGGTATTCCTCTGGGGTGATGGGGAAACACGCTGTGGGGACTTGAGGGGCAGAGGCCAGCGCTTCTGCTGGGAGGAGGGGGGTGCAGGCCAGTCCTGGGACACGGGGAGCGGTAGGGCAGAGGCCAGCGGCGGTCTGCCCTGATGCCAGCTCTTCTGCTGGTATAGCCCGCAGGACATCAGGCTCTGGACAAGGGACAAAGGGAGGGCAGAGGCCAACTGCACTCTGCCCAGCTGCCAGCTCTTCCGCTGGGGGGCTTGGGACATAGTCTGGCTCAGTAGCCAGGGGAACGTGGGGGTCAGTGGGGGTTAACATCTCCTCTGTTAACCCTGGGGCCAAGTTAGGAGTTAGCTGGGGAGGGGAAATCATGCTTACCCCCTCCTCCTGTTGTCCCTGTGAGAGTAGGTGGGGATCTGGACAGGCTGTCCAACATCCCTATGGGTCAGGCACAGAGACCACGGTCCCATCTGCGCGATCTAGAAGATTGGTTTCTCCCCTTGGTAGGGTAAGCTGCCGCTGGGGAGGGAGACCGACTGTCTCCACTCCCGTAACATTGTCCTGCTGCTGGGGAGAGAGACCAACTTTCTCTGCCCCCTGTAGGACACACTGCTGCTGGGAGGGAATGACAACACCTTTGGCCCCCTGGAATTCACACAGCCGCTGGGGAGGAAGGACGACACCTTCGGCTCCCTGGAACTCACACTGCCGCTGGGGAGGAAGGACGACACCTTCGGCTCCCTGTAACTCGCACTGCCGCTGGGGAGGAAGGACGACACCTTCGGCTCCCTGTAACTCACACTGCCGCTGGGGAGGAAGGACGACACCTTCAGCTCCCTGTAACTCACACTGCCGCTGGGGAGGAAGGATGAAACCTTCGGCTCCCAGGGATTTGCACTGCCGCTGGGGAGGAAGGGCGGCACCTTCGGCTCCCTGGAACTCACACTGCCGCTGGGGAGGAAGGACGACACCTTCGGCTCCCTGTAGGGCCAGTAGAGAGACCTCGGTCCCATCTCTACCTGCCATCTAGAGGTCATCCCAGGACCAGTCAATGAGGTCTGGTTCTGCTTGTCGGGTAGGTTGGGGCTGCACGAAGCTGAGCAGGTGTTGGTAGTCCTGCTCCAGCTCCCACTCCCTTGTTACCAGGTCGGTCATGTCTTTGCTCACCTCGCATTCGTCAACCCAGACATACATGCCCATCCGGTAGTCGTAGATGTCCCAAAACCTAGACCCCTCCGTGCAGCCAAGATCAATGTCATCCTCCAAGGCACCCCATGATAAACCCGGGCCATCATAATCATCCCCCTCCGGTAAGTCGTGCTCGGCCGTCCAGGGGGTAAGTCGAACGGTATGCCACCAGAGAGCCTGGTATGCTCTGTCTAGCCAGATCTCTCGCCATACCAGGGTCTCTAGTCTTGTCACCCACTCATCCAGGGGCTGCTCTCCCAATAGATACATCCGCATCGCCACACGCTTCTGTAGCCGCTGCTCATCACTGGGGAGACTCTCACCTCGCCGCCATTGGGCATCTTCCAGGGCATCATACCAGAGTTCCTTTCTGTCTGCATCCCTGTAGTCCATGGCCGCCTCCTCCTCCTCATCATCATGGAACGCTGTCCAAAAACTAGCCGATTCCATCCTGCTGTAGCCAGGGGCGCTGTATGGATAGTAGCGTTGCCCTCAATTTGTAACTCCAAATGTTACCAGTGTCTCCGAGCTGCTTTTCCTCACACTAGGACGCCATCCCACCGCTGCCACCACTGTAACCGATCCCCTGGCACCCCGACTGGGTACCTCCATTAAAGGATGCTCCTAGCACTTCCTGAGGACTCCAAGCACTGCAGCAGACACCACAACCACCGCAGACTCTGCAACCGCTGTAGCTGGAGTCTCGCCGTCTTCCTTCCACCACGGATCAGCTTCTGTCCTCCAGGACCGTGTGGGAAAGACCTCTTCCTTCCACCCTGTATGAACCTCCAGCATCCAGGACTGTGTGGTGAAGACCTCTCCTCCAAGGAGAGCATGTCAGGAACAAGCTCTTAAAAGAGCTAAGTGATTCAAGCTCAGGGGAGTATGCAGAGCATAACAATCCCCAGTGTGATCATAACAGCTCCCTCCAATAACGAGACAAGGCTACGTTTAGAGGGATCAAGAAGAACTGTCTGATGGTAGAATAGGTTTTTTAAAGCCAAATACATGAAAGAGTCATAGTCACAGGGGAGGAGGCTGGCAAGCAGGCCTCTCCAGGACCAAGTGGCGAAGGGCACTTCGTCACAACGCCTTACCCTTCGGAGACGTTTCCCCTTTCTGTTGACGGAAACCGCTGTCAAATACTTAGGAATCTTCCTTCCACGAGACCACACCAATCTTTTTGATCTAAACTTTCCACCCCTCCTACAATCTATCACAGCAGACTTTAAGGCATGGAATACACCAATATTAAGCTGGTTATGGCGGATCCACATACTTAAAATGAATACCCTCCTCAAAATCCTATACACTCTACAAACACTACCTGTCTCCCACCCGACACCCTTTTTAAACGGAGTGCATAGACTCTTCAGCTCCATCCTATGGGCACCCAGGCACCCCAGAATTTGTTCCAAGGTTCTAATGGGTCATAAATCACAAGGTGCACTAGGCCTCCACAATTTGGAAGCTTACTATCAAGTGGTAATCCTTACGAGAATATAAGAATGGGCAGGACCCAAGGGCAAATTCCACTGGTTGCAATTCGAGAGGCTGGGATTCCGAGTATCGCTACACACTATTCCATGGCAGGATAATGGAAGGGCAGTTCTGAATCCAGTATGTGCAAACCACCCCATCATTGTGCTGACCTTAACAACCTGGCACCAACTCAGACGCCTCCCAAGCAAAACATCCATCTACCCTACCCATTGAACTACAACCCACAGGTCTACTGGTTGGAGTGTCTACCACATTCCTGTTAACGAATGATTCCTGGTATCTGAGGTTGGAGACCATCCTCAATGCACAAGGGGTTAAACCAATAGAAGATCTGTTTGCCAACCAAACGATGTCCCAATTACAAAATTTCAGCTATACCCAACTCAAACACTTCATAGTTTCACAACCCGTATGGATCACCAGTAATAGGGCCCAAACACGCTTTGAAACTATGTAAAAACCACTACATAAACACTAAACACCTATCGTTACTATATAAACTCATACTACAAGACTTACAGACTTATATATCTTATATATCTTACAGACTCAGAACGCAAAAGGCTATTTTCCAACATATTTCACACATCTATTAGCAATTACACCCATGAGAGCAACTATAAAAAAGTTTGTAGATGGCACTAGATGCCTGCACGACTCCACAGACTCTTTCCCAACTCTCTGGACACGTGCTGGAGATGCATAAACCCCAGGGGTACTCGTGGACACATCTGGTGGTCTTGCGACCGAATCCAACAGTACCGAAAAAGGCTTACCACACTGCTACATTCCATAACGGGTATTATGCTTCCCACCTCCCCCAAAATACTATTATTTCTGCTCTACTCTCAACATTCCTAAGCCTACTCAGACACTGCTCAAACACCTTATCACGACAGCAATTTTGTTAATCCCGATCTTATGGAAAATGGAAAGTGCACCAACGATCAGGGATTGGATTCAAAAAGTAGAATCCATCACATTGATGCATGAACTGACCTCATGTAGCGTTACTTACCTTATCAAGGGGCCGGCCGCGGTCCTCTCTTCGAGCCGCGCGCGGTCCTGCTGCTGCACGAGCCGCGCGCGGCTCATCCGACGGCTTCAATAGGAAGGCGGGCAGTGACCGCGAGAAGTGGTCACGTGTCCCATCTGAATCTAAGAGCGCGCCGCGAGTCTCGGGCGTGCTCTTAAAGAGACAGTGGGAGCCTAAATTGTCAAAAGGCTCCCATTGGCCCCTGTCATGCCACACTGCTCATACACTTACCTTTTGGGGGTGTGGATATGACAGGAGCCAATCACATTAGTTTAGAAGCTATTTAAACTTACCTCTCCCTTTACTCACTGCCCTATTGTGGTTTTTGTTTCAGTTCCCTTTAGCGCTTGTTGTGTTCAGTTGTGTTTTCTTCGTATTGACTTTGGCTTTGTTTCTGACTACTTTTTCTCTTTATCCTTATCTGTTCTGGTTGCCGGCTTGCTGTTTACTGTGTACCAGACCCCGGCTAGTCCTAGTTTACGCTGTCTCTCTGTGCCCTTGACTTCGGATCGTTCCTGACTCTGTCTCCTCTCATATACGTCGAGTCCGGCCATTCTAAGGTCCGGTAGACGTATCTCTCCTCTGTGTTGTCTTCTGTTTAGCTGAATCCTGCGTGTTGGGGTATATTCTCGTTACACCTCATCCCTAAACCATACCTATCATCAATACCAAAATAGCTGGGCAACATGGCTGGCATACATGCAATTTTAACCTGAGGTTTAATTTTTGTGCCTCTTGCTTCCCCTGCATGTTTACTTCTTCCATGTATCACAGTCTCCAACTAGATCTGGAGTACTACAAGGGCTATTGTTATATCCCTGTTTGGAACCCCCCCCCCCGTCTCATGTTATACACATCTGTGGTGGTCTGCCAGAGTATCACCGCCACGGATGCCCTTTTCCCAGTAAACGAAAACAAATAATCCTAAAGGTAAAATATCGCTGATGTCCCATAATCCCCCACACATGAGCCAAGGCTTAATGCTGGGAGAAGACTGGTTTATTTGGAGCCACACACAGCTTTTTATGCAAAAGCCCCAACACAGGGTTTCTAACACAGAAAAACAGGGAAATCCCTCCCATGATCCTCTGTGCCTGAGAGATAATTATCAGAATACACATAACTAATTATATTATCTCTCAGGGTCAGAAAAATAAATAATTTCTTAACCACCCCAAAAGTACTCCCAAAACACATGGAAATCCCACAAAAGTCATATCCCCGGATAGCCTGGATCTGGGCGAACAATATATCACAAAATCACCCGGATCTGTTTGGTAGTTTTAGATCGCCATCGCGGAGAAGTTCTGACCTGTCTGCCATGAGGTTGAAGCCCAAAATAGTTCCAGGGAAGTTGGGGCAAGAGCCGGTCTCCATTCGTGGGGTTTTGTACGAAAACCACAAAAGGTAGATGAAAGCTTATTCGTGTAGAATGCTCCCCGTGTTCGGTAGTCTGTAACTCCTGAATGGTATTCATGTAGGTGTACTGGAACTGGAATGGGTAGCAGATCCATGGTGACCAGTGTTCGCGGGAGTGCCTGGCCGAAATTAGTTCCAGGCACTTGATGACCAAATCCTGCTGCCAGCATTTGGGAGACAAAATGGCTACCATCCATTGTCCCGACCACGTGTGTTCGCATGCACGAAATGGCGGCCACCCAGTGGAGCATTCTATTAATTAGTTCCTTTGCGGTTGTCTTTTAAGATACTCCACGTTCTAAGTTCTAATGGATCTCTGGGGTGGTCTTGGTTTGGGAACCGAACAAAATAAACGAAGCAAAATTAAATACGAATCTGTTATACGAAAAGAGCTGAAAGTGATGGGGTATTCCTTCACAGCATCACTTACCTTGATGCTTTTCCATTTGATTTGGAAACACATATCGCACCAGAGTTACCTAGGTTCACACATAACAGCCACGTACCCATCAACTTCTCTGGACTAATGTAACCCTGTTCCCATGACAATCACAATCTGACACTGGGCTATTATCACAATCTGACACTGGGCTATTAAGCAATACATAACACCTAACTATGGTACTAATATCTCAATGAAACCAAACTACTGTTGAGAACTATACCGCTCCACGGTTAGAAATCATGTATGTACTATATGTGTATATCCTCATATGTGTGCTATGTATCTACAACTGACTGTTACGCATATATTAAATCTGATTGTGTCTGATTGTAAGCATCTGTAATTCTGTGAACATTTCCAATTAATGTTTTTTAAAAAAAAATAAAACATTTAAATCCTCTATACTACAGAAATAACCACTAATAATAATAATTAATTTAACATAACACTTAAATGCTAGATAAAATTAACATAACTAAAATTAGACACAATAGTTTTTATAATTTGGATCACACACACAGAAGTGAAAAACCTGAATGTGTTTAGCTGTTAATCTGCCTGGTTCTCTTGAAACATTTGTTTGCACGTGAATACTAATATATTGGGTACTGAAAATGTGTAAAAAAAAAAAAAAGAAAGAAATTATTTCTTTTGAACAAAGAAAATAACTAAAAATATATATTATATCACCGATCGGCTGTCAGCTGAAAAAGTGTTAATTGACAGATCTGAAGTCTAATGTTTTATAGCATCAGCACTAGCGCACTCTGTTTTGATGTCTGAGCATTTTGGGAGCCCTAAGAGACTTGGGCGAGGCAGCTGCTAAATATATATTTGTTCTAACACTTATGGGATTTACCAGATATGAGTTTTCCCCTCAGGGTTAACAATGGGGCAACTCCCTATTACAGCGTTGACCTTCCCCGAAGCTCTAAGAGTGAAGGGGAGGTAGCCATAATGGCATGTGACCTGTCGCATGGCTCCAGTGCAGGGCTTAATTTCCAGAGAAATATAAAAGAAAACTGACTGCTCCCAGGGCCAATTTCAGCCAGAGCAAATTTAGCCTGCAGCAGACCGACCCGCTCCCTAAACCCACAGGAAGATGTTGAAGCAGCCAGTAAAGGCAGCCAAAGGGCCAGACGAGACGCCTATACAACGCAGGCCAGACAAGAGCCAGCCGCGGATGCATTGCTGCTGGAAAAAAATTATTCCCAGCCAGAGTGTGAAAGCCAGGACAGATTTTAAGGGGCCTCTCGGGGTTAACAGAAACTTTGATCCTCAGATATCCTTAACAGGTGATTAATGGCGACTCTACATGTTACGATATTGCTGTACTGCACTATAGTAAGGAAAATGTGACACTAAACACCCGATAGCCCTTCATCACAGACAAAAGAGGCCCATGTTTCTAAAAGAAAAGCGTTTCAAAACTGTCTGGGAACAATATTCTGTCTCTTACTATGATGGTTTCTTTGGATCTATGTGAAGATTACTGTACAATTATTGCAGTACATTTTGGCACTTTTCAGCTGTTATAGGCGTCCTGACGACTTACAAAAAAAAAAGACAAACCTAAAAAGTATTCTCATATAATGACTACTGGGATTCTAAAAACAAACAAACCATAGAGCAAGTCCGTATCTGCACTTCATATATTGATACTGACTATACACAAGACTATAAATATTTATTCATGGTTATATGTAGATTGACACAATGCAGTTTTACAGTTACATATATATGTGTCACTACAGTCAAAGTAGATTAATATAGACCTGTCATAGCTAACACAACTGAATGATGTCGTAGCATGGCTAATGTCAGGATTACAGAATGATCCAGCACGTAGAACTGTGTAACACAGAGGACTGATAGGTAACGTATACCGGACCTTAGAATGGCCGGACTAACGTACCAAAGAATAGTCAGGAATAGCCGAGGTCAAGGGAAACAGAAAGAGACACAACAATAAGGAAAAGCCAGGAGTCAGGGATACCAGAAAACAGGGAAGTCAAAAACAATGCCAAAATCAACCAAAATCAATAACACGCTCTCGGACAACAAGGGCACTGAGCAGGATGAGAACTGGGCCTAAATACCCCTCCTCTAGGTCTGATAGGCTGTAACCAGCCTTTGACCCCAAAGGCAGTTACCAGATCTCATTTGCATAATTGCTGCGCCGCATTAACCCTTCTGTGGATTTGGTTGTTGCTCGGCACAACTTTTCCTGTGTGGACAGTAAATGTCATCAACCACATTTTTGTAAGCGGATGAATACGTGACAGCTTCAAAGAGAATAACATTCCCTCTGTGCATTGTGTTAGAGAAATTAGGATGTATTATATTTTGGTCTTTACCACTACAGCGTTGCCATTACAGACATATTTAGGACGTTTACATTGTAAAAAAGTAATAAATTAAAATTACAGTAAAAATTACAGCTACAGTTTGTATGTATGTATGTGAATATGTGTGTGTGACTGTATGTCTATGTTTAATGCATTCAGAAACCCTTAATTTTTCCCCTATCTTCTAATGTTGCAGCTTTATGCTACAATTTATTATTTTTATTTTTTTCACATTATTCTAATGACCGGGCAAAAACCATATTTCTTACACAAATATAAATTGTCAGGACAATCAGGTAAGTGTTCAGATCCCTAACGGTTGATGTAGCAAGGAATAGAAAGAAGTATTACCAAAACCTACAGTCAATTAATAGGAAACAGGGTTGAAACATTCAGTTATCTTATAAGGACCTGTGTAACAAGGTGCCAATTTGTAAGTAGAAACTCGGAGACTGATGTTTTTGTTCCCTCACCTAGCAAGGAGCAGCTCAGTGGTTTTTTTTTTACCAACTTATCTCTAATGGCGTTTGAGAGACTTAGACAGGGAGATCTGAACCTGTGCCCTAATTCAAATGCCGACACTACACATAAACATAATCATGCATCCATATGCCGACACTGCACACAAATATAACCATGCATTCAAACACCAACACAACACACAAATGAATACCTGTATTTAAAAACCAACACTACATACAATCACTCCACTGCATTGAAATAGAAATAGTACATACAAACATACTCATTCACACACACTGCATGCTTACATTCAAACGCTACTAATAAATACAACTCTGCAAGGATGAACAAATAGTAGCTGCCCAGCTGTCAAAGCATCATGTGAGTTTCACAAAAGTTGAGGACCTTTGTTTTGGGGGCCTAAAATATTTCTTCTACTAGGACCCTCTCTAAATTAGTTTCTCCACTGGGTAGAAGGAACTGGAATGCCCAATTAATTAAATTATATAAAATAGTTATTTGAATTGTATAGATAGATGTACATTAATAAAAAGGTGAAATATATATAGAGGGGGGTTGAAAAAAAAGATGCTATAAGTGGGGAAGAAAAAACTGTGGTACTGCATGTACACTATCATATACCACAATACACCTCTTCATACGATCACACTCGCATACTACACAAACACCCCACCTCATACAAACACACTGCCACATTTCACCCATACACTCCCTCATACAAACACACCCATATATAAACATAGTTATTATCACTGAGTAGGATGCATCGTCTACCATCATCCATAACTGAATTGGTGGCCATTCACCATTATTACACTAATACATCAGATCTTGTCTGTGGGTTAATTCTTTTTACAGTTTATATTTATTCTGTTTCATGTTGAAAGATTTCCGACACACTTCTTTATTCCCAAGTAATGACATTTTCTTATTGCCAGAGGTTGCTTTGGCGGCCAATCATTGATAACCAATGGTTTTGTGCGGTTCATCATAGGCTGTATGGCATTTGTTCAGCCATTCTGTGGCTGCCTTGTTGAAGAAAAAGGTGTAATACCATAGAGAATTGAGCTGTATGCTTGTGGATCATCATGTAAATTCTTGGCTTGAAGCAGAGTGTGCATGCTTTAAAAAGGGTGTGTATCTAAAGGAGCCAGACACCACTTTTAGTTAAAGTTTCTGCACAGGGCACTGGCAAAGCTAAAATCATTCCTGAATGCAGGAACATATTCTGTGTTTCAGATTGTATGCAATTTTAATGCAAAAATAATTGAGAGAGATTAGGAAAGATTTCTACAATGTCTAACTTCTGTTGGCTTCTACATCACTTAGAAATTTAATGGCTGGTTCACGAGTACAAAGTTAACAATAATAATAGAAAAAAACAATGACAGCTAATCTGTCAAAGTCTATGTCTGAAATATTTAGAGGTTTTGACCAGAGGAGCAACATTTTCATTAAAATATTTAGTCTTGTGAGTGGGAGATCCAGTGGAATGCATGAGCGTCTTAATGCCAAAATTCAACAAGTCTAACTCCAGACTACTGAGATTTGATAGGCCTGTGTTGTTGCTGAAATATCGCAGAATATGAAGGAGACAGACAGGGAGAAAATGTTTCCACACAGCTTTCGGCAATATTAGTAAGCAGGTTTTTCAATATCCATGTTCCAAAAAAGATTGTTTCAAATTTCACTAGGAGAAGTCTGGTGTCTTGAACTGCAGACCAAATGAAAATATATAAAAAGCCAAAGGCAGGCCAGATTTAAACACACTGAAATTTGGCAGATATATTGTGTGCATCCCCAAGTACAAGAGAGGCTGCAAGCAGGTGGAATACCACATTTGAGTATGTGGATTAAGATAAAGAGAAAAGTAGCAGGTAATTATAATGTTTATGTCAACTGTACTTAAGCTTCTGTTAGCATCTCCAGTTATATTTCTGGGTTGATATTTTTGGTTCATTTCCTCGTGTCTGAAATGAGATGTCTTTGTCTTTGATCATTTTTCTGTTTTTGTCAGTGTTGATTGCTACACTGTTTTATGTATTGATATATTAAAATGCTGCATACATTGATCATGCAACTATGTTAGATAGAATTTCACTAACCTAAAATGTATGTACTTTATATGCTTGGAGAATGCCCAGGGGTGGGGAGAAAAATGATCAGTATACTGACCTGGTACTCTAGGAAACACATTGACTGGTCCGGCCACGTCTCCAGTAAGTGTTCTTGGGCAAGACACCAAATGATATAGAGCCACCTAGATTGTAAGCACATTTGATCAGAACCTTTTTCAAAACAAAGCAAGCCCGGCCATTGGGAAAACCGGGCAAATGCCCGCAATGGCCATGGGCCAAGGTCAACAGTAATGCTTTACATCTGACTCATGCAGGGCAGTGCTATCCAATTGACGATCCTGCTGTTTGCCATCACGGGCCAGGGCTGAGATCATTCATCTTCCTCATTGGCACAAAGGCTCTTAAATCCGAAGAGGAGAGGGATAGAGGCCCTGGGGCTCTAGCCTGCAGCTTTGAATGTTAGCCTTGCAAGCTTGGAACGTTGCTGTGGTTACACTCCAGCCGTGCCAAATCCTGCAAGAGTGAACTCTAGCCGGTGGAGCTCAAGGGTAGAATTCACTTACCACCACTAGACCATGAGTGCTTTCAATGTCCCCCCTCCCTGACCAAAGGTAAGAAGAAAGGAGAGATAAAACATTTGATTTATATATATATATATATATATATATATATATATATATATACTGAACACAATTATAACCGCAACACTTTTGTTTTTGCCCCCATTTTTCATGAGCTGAACTCAAAGATCTAAGACTTTTTCTATGCACACAAAAGGCCTATTTCTCTCAAATATTGTCAACAAATCTATCTAAATCTGTGTTAGTGAGCACTTCTCCTTTGCCAAGATAATCCATCCACTTCACAGGTGTGGCATATTAAGATGCTGATTAGACAGAATGATTATTGCAAATGTGTGCCTTAGGCTGGCCACAATAAAAGGACACTCTAAAATGTGCAGTTTTATCACACAGCACAATGCCACAGATGTCGCAAGTTTTGAGGAAGCGTGTAATTGGCATGCTGACAGCAGGAATGTCCACCAGAGCTGTTGCCCGTGAATTGAATGTTAATTTCTCTACCATAAGCCGTTTCCAAAGGCGTTTCAGAGAATTTGGCAGTACATCCAACCGGCCTCACAACCGCAGACCACGTGTAACCACACCAGCCTAGGACCTCCACATCCAGTATCTTCACCTCCAAGATCGTCTGAGACCAGCCACCCAGACATCTGCTTCAACAATGGATTTGCATAACCAAAGAATTTTGGCACAAACTGTCAGAAACTGTCTCAGGGAAGCTCATCTGCATGCTCGTCGCCCACATCGGGGTCTCAAACTGACTGCAGTTCGTTATCGTAACTTACTTGAGTGGGAAAATGCTCACATTAAGTGGCATCTGGCACATTGGAGAGGTATTCTCTTCACGGATGAATCCTGGTTTTAACTGTACAGGGCAAATAGCGTGTATGGCGTCAAGTGGGTGAGCGTTTTGCTGATGTCAACTTCTTGGATCGAGTGGCCCATGGTGGTGGTGGGGTTATGGTATGGGCAAGCGTATGTTATGAACAACGAACACAGATGCATTTTATTGATGGCATTTTGAATGCACAGAGATACCGTGATGAGATCCTGAGGTCCATTGTTGTTCCATTCATATCCGACTATCACCTCATGGTGCAGCATGATTATGCACGGCCCCATGTTGCAAGGATCTGTACTCAATTCCTCTAAGCTGAAAACATCCCAGTTCTTGCATGGCCAGCATACTCATCAGACATATCACTCATTGAGCATGTTTGGGATGCTCAGGATCAACGTATACGACAGCGTGTTCCAGGTCCTGCCAATATCCAGCAACTTCGCACAGCCATTGAAGAGGAGTGGACCAACATTCCACAGGCCACAATCAACAACTTGATCAACTATATGGAAAGGAGATTTGTTGCAATGCGTGAGGCAAATGGTGGTCACACCAGATACTAACTGGTTTTAGGGCCCCCAATACAGTAAAATTGCACATTTTAGAGTGGCCTTTTATTGTGGCCAGCCTAAGGCACACCTGTGCAATAATCATGCTGTCTAATCAGCATCTTGATATGCCACACCTGTGAGGTGGATGGATTATCTCGGCAAAGGAGAAGTGCTCACTAACACAGATTTAGACAGATCTGTGAACAATAAGAGAAATAGGCCTTTTGTGTACATAGAAAACATCTTAGATCTTTGAGTTCAGCTCATGAAAAATGGGGGCAAAAACAAAAGTGTTGTGTTTATAATTTTGTTCAGTGTGTATATTTGCTCCTGTTGACTTCCTAAGTGTCAGGAAACTGACAGGGATCCAATACGCAGAGTGCGCACAGAAGGAGGTACGTATACCGGACCTTAGAATGGCCGGACTAACGTAAGGACAAGCAAGAATAGTCAAAAGGTAAGCCGAGGTCAAGGGAGCCGGAGGACAGGTAAGCGAGATACAAGCCGAGTCAAAGGAGAGGAGAGGACAACAGGACAAAAGACAAGCAAGGGTCAAAACCGGAAACACAAGATAAAGAACGCGCTGAGTGACTAGCAAGCTAGAACCACGACAGGGCAATGAGCAGTAGTAAAGGTTTCCTTTAAATACCCTGTACCTAAATAGAGACCACGCCCCCAAAAGGTCCGGAATAGCGGTTCCCGGCACTTTATGCAAATGCCGACGTCATGACGTCGACGCTAGCCGTCGCGTCATAAAAGGGGGAGGAGCTAGCGCGGCCGGCGCGAAAACGGCCGGAATATGCCGAAATGCTAGGGGAAGGGAGCCCCTAAGCAGAGAGGATGTCCTCCCTGGATACATCACCAACAGGTACCCTGACAGTACCCCCCCTTCTAGAAACGCCCACCGGGCGGATGGGACCTGGCTTAGAAGGAAAACGAACGTGGAAGGCCCGAAGAAGACGAGGAGCATGCACGTCTATACCAGGAACCCAAGACCTCTCTTCAGGACCATAACCTTTCCAGTCTATGAGGTATTGCAGCTTCCCCCTAGAAATACGAGAATCAAGGATGGACTTGATGATATATTCCTCCTGACCATCCACACGGACCGAGGATGGAGGAGAAGAGCGGGAGGAAAATCTGTTACAAACAAGAGGTTTTAATAACGACACATGAAAAGAGTTAGGGATGCGTAGAGTAGGAGGTAGATCCAGCAAATAAGAAACCGGGTTGATCCTCCTCAGTACCCTGTAAGGACCAATGTAACGAGGAGCAAACTTCAAGGAAGGAACTTTCAGGCGAATGTGTCTGGTACACAACCAGACCCTATCCCCCGGAGAAAAAATAGGAGCAGGACGTCTACGCCTATCAGCATGTGACTTAAACACCGCGGAACTACGTTCAAGAATTTGTCGAGTCTGATCCCACAACTTTCTCAGGTTGGCTATATGAATATCAACCGACGGTATACCCTGGGAAGGAGACACCGACGGAAGAACAGTAGGGTTAAAGCCATAGTTCAAGAAAAAGGGGCTGTTACGAGTGGAACCACAAACAAGGTTGTTGTGAGCAAACTCCGCCCAAGGAATCAGACCGACCCAGTCATCCTGGTGTTCAGAAACAAAACAACGTAGATATTGCTCAATTTTTTGGTTAGTGCGTTCGGCTGCTCCGTTAGATTGAGGATGATAGGCCGAAGAAAAATTCAGTTTGATGCCCAACTGTGAACAGAAGGATCTCCAAAAACGGGAAATAAATTGGGAACCCCTGTCTGACACAATCTCATTGGGAATACCATGTAAACGGAAAATTTCTCTAGCAAATATCACGGCCAGTTCGGGAGAGGACGGAAGTTTAGGCAAGGGAACGAAATGAGCCATTTTAGTAAACCTGTCAAGGACCGTGAGGATAACTGTATGCCTATTGGAAGCTGGTAGATCAACAATAAAATCCATAGCCAAACAAGCCCAAGGTTTGTTGGGAACGACTAAGGGCTGCAATAAACCACAAGGGAGATCCCGCGGAAGTTTATTCCTGACACAAACATTGCAAGCCTTGACAAAGTCTTCCACATCCCTACGTAAACCGGGCCACCAGAAGTCTTTGGAGATCAGGCAGTAAGTTTTGTGGATGCCGGGGTGACCAGCGATCTTGCTATCGTGGAAACAGCGAATAATGTCCACTTGGAATTTGGGAGACACGAACAAGCGGCCCACAGGAGTACGTTCGGGAGCAAGAGATTGTTCGTTCTGAATATCAGCGAGCAATGGAGAGTGTATTTTGACATTGGTGTTGGCGATAATATTGACTTCAGGAATAATAGGGAACAAAGTATCCTCTGTAGAGGTGGTAGGTTCGTGCTGACGTGACAAAGCGTCTGCCTTAGTGTTCTTAGAACCAGGCCTGTAAGTAAGCACATAATTAAAGTGTGTAAGGAACATAGACCAACGTGCCTGCCTGGCAGATAATCTTTTGGCCTCCCCCATATACGATAAATTCTTGTGGTCAGTCAAGATAGTAACTGGGAGGACGGTGCCCTCTAACAAATGTCTCCATTCCTTTAATGCCATAATGATAGCTAAAAGTTCTCTATCACCAATGTCATATCTCCTTTCAGTGTGTGATAGTTTCTTGGAAAAAAAACCGCAAGGGTGCAGCGGCTTATCTAAACTTTGTCTTTGGGATAACACTGCGCCTATCCCTGTTTCAGACGCATCAACTTCAAGTAAAAAGGGTAGAGAGGTATCAGGATGAACTAATACAGGTGCTGAGGCAAAAGACTGTTTGAGCGTTTCGAAAGCAGATAAAGCCTCAGTAGACCAGGTTTTGGTATCGGCTCCTTGTTTGGTCATATTAGTGATAGGAGCGATAACAGAGGAGTACCCTTTAATAAAACGTCTGTAATAATTAGAAAATCCAAGAAATCTTTGTATGGCTTTGAGTCCCTTAGGTAAAGGCCAATCTAAAATCGATTTTAGTTTGGTCGGGTCCATCATAAACCCGTCTTTGGAAATTACGTAACCTAAGAAAGTTACCTGAGACTGGTCAAAGCTACATTTTTCCAATTTACAATACAATCCATGTTGTAAAAGTTTCTGTAATACCTTTCTGACTTGTCTATGATGTGAATTAATGTCTCTAGAATGGATTAATATATCATCCAAATATACAATTACACATTCATGTTGGAATTCTCTAAGAACTTCATTGATCAAGTCTTGGAAGACGGCCGGGGCGTTACAAAGCCCAAACGGCATTACGGTATACTCATAATGCCCGTAACGGGTATTAAATGCTGTCATCCATTCATCTCCTTGTTTAATTCGCACTAAGTTATATGCTCCTCTTAAGTCAAGTTTAGTAAAAATACTCGAGCCCTTTAGTCTGTCAAAGAGTTCAGTAATCAAAGGAATAGGGTAAGCATTTCTGATAGTAATTTTGTTCAATCCCCGATAGTCTATACAAGGACGTAAGGTACCGTCTTTCTTTTCTACAAAAAAGAAACCCGCCCCCGCCGGAGAAGAAGACTTTCTAATAAATCCCTTGTCTAAATTCTCCTTGATATATTCCTCTAAAACTAAGTTTTCCTTGGTGGATAGAGGGTATACCGTACCCCTGGGAGGCATAGTACCAGGGAAAAGTTTAATAGAACAGTCATAAGACCGGTGGGGAGGTAAAGTATCCGCCTTACCCTTGTCAAATACAGATTTGAGGTCTAGATATTGTAATGGTATCTGAACGTCTGTGGATTGAGAAGTGTTAGCATAAGAGTTCACGGGGCAAACAGAAGTAACTCTCTGCAGACATTCTTCCTACAACCCATACCCCAAGAAACGATTTCTCCACCCTCCCAGTCAATCTGAGGGTTGTGTCTCTTGAGCCAAGAATATCCTAGAACCACTGGGACTGCCGGGGAGGAAATTAACAGAAGGGAAATCAACTCTTCGTGGAAAATACCAACAGTAAGCTTAACGGGTTCGGTCTCATGGAATATTACTGGTTCAGATAAAGGTCTACCATCTATGGCCTCAACGGCCAAGGGTGTATCTCTCAATTGGAATGGGATACAATGCTTATTAGCGAAAGTTTGGTCTATAAAGCTTTCTGCTGCTCCAGAATCTAATAATGCCATCGTAGCAATAAACCCCTTTTCCCAAGCTAGAGAGACAGGAATCAGAAGCCTATGGTCTTTTTTATTATGCATAGAGGACAGTAATGAAACACCCAAGGCCCGTCCTCTAAGGGAACTTAGGTGCGAGCGTTTCCCGGACGATTAGGGCAACTAAGACGTAAGTGACCTCTCAGCCCGCAGTATAAACAGAGACCCTCCCTTCTCCTGTACTGTCTCTCAGCCTCAGATAAGCGAGTATTACCTATTTGCATAGGTTCTGGTGGAGTAGGATTATAGGAGTCAGGGTTCTGAAATGAGGGAGCGAGTCTTACAGGAAGTCTAGTAACTCTTTCCCGAGTGTTCTGCCTCTGTCTCATGCGTTCATCTATTCTGGAAATGAAGGATATTAAATCCTCTAAATTTTCCGGAAGTTCTCTTGTGGCAATTTCATCTAAAATTTCATCAGACAACCCATTCAAGAAAACATCCATAAAAGCTTGTTCGTTCCATTTCACTTCTGCTGCCAATGATCTAAACTCTAGAGCATATTCTACAAGGGTCCTATCTTGTTGTTTAAGGCGTAACAGGGATCTGGCCGCATTAATCTTCCTCCCTGGGGGGTCAAAGGTTCTTCTAAAAGCCGTGACAAACGCAGTGTAGTTGTAGACTAAAGGATTGTCATTCTCCCAAAGGGGATTGGCCCATCTAAGTGCTTTATCTATTAGCAGGGTTATAATAAAGCCTACCTTAGCCCTGTCAGTGGGGTAAGCCCGGGGTTGTAGTTCGAAATGTATACTTATCTGGTTTAAAAAACCACGACAAGCATCAGGCGAACCCCCATATCGTAATGGTGACGTGACATGGGAAGATGCGCCTACAGTGGCTACTTCCAAACCAGTACTTAGCGAGTGGCTAGCAGTGGAACGTATTTCTTCAGACTGGGTACTGGAGCGTGTCAACAAAGTTTGTAGCGCTAAAGCCATTTGGTCCATTCTATGGTCCATGGCCTCAAATCTGGGGTCAGGAGGACTAGCACCTGCAGGATCCATCTGGCCCTGTCGTAATGTCAGGAAACTGACAGGGATCCAATACGCAGAGTGCGCACAGAAGGAGGTACGTATACCGGACCTTAGAATGGCCGGACTAACGTAAGGACAAGCAAGAATAGTCAAAAGGTAAGCCGAGGTCAAGGGAGCCGGAGGACAGGTAAGCGAGATACAAGCCGAGTCAAAGGAGAGGAGAGGACAACAGGACAAAAGACAAGCAAGGGTCAAAACCGGAAACACAAGATAAAGAACGCGCTGAGTGACTAGCAAGCTAGAACCACGACAGGGCAATGAGCAGTAGTAAAGGTTTCCTTTAAATACCCTGTACCTAAATAGAGACCACGCCCCCAAAAGGTCCGGAATAGCGGTTCCCGGCACTTTATGCAAATGCCGACGTCATGACGTCGACGCTAGCCGTCGCGTCATAAAAGGGGGAGGAGCTAGCGCGGCCGGCGCGAAAACGGCCGGAATATGCCGAAATGCTAAGGGAAGGGAGCCCCTAAGCAGAGAGGATGTCCTCCCTGGATACATCACCAACAGGTACCCTGACACTAAGACACAATATAGGCCTATACCTCACACATTCACACACTGCACCCCTCACACACTGCACCCATATAGGCACTACATGTCACGTATTCATCCGCTTATAAAAATATGGTTAATGATATTTACTGTCCACACAGGAAAAGTTGTGCCGAGCAGCAACCAAATCCACAGAAAGGTTAATGCTGAGCAGCAATTATGCAAATAGAAACCTGGTAACTGCCTTTGGGGTCAAAGGCCGGTTACAGCCTATCAGATCTAGAGGAGGGGTATTTAGGCCCAGTTCTCATCCGTCTCAGTGCCCTGTCGTGGTTTCCCTTGTGGTTGTCTGAGAGCGCTTTATTGATTCTGGTAATTCTGGTTATTTGACTTTGGCATTGTTTTCGACTTCCCTGTTTTCTGACATCCCTGACTCCTGGCTTTTCCTTATCGTTGTGTCTCTTTCTGTTTCCCTTGACCTCGGCTATTCCTGACTATTCTTTGGTACGTTAGTCCTGCCATTCTAAGGTCCGGTATATGTTACCTATCAGTCCTCTGTGTTACACAATTCTACGTGCTGGATCATTCTGTAATCCTGACATTACGACATGGCCATAAATCCTGTAGAATTGTGTAAGCACATAGTTGCTTGCGAAAGGAAACTAGAGGAGAATGATCACCACTTGGATCAATTTGTCCAGGCTTTCAGTACGCTTCTTACTCGTACAGCGCATCTGCAACCTGCGGCTGCTCCTACTATCTCACCTCCGCCTTGTGTACCTACGCCTATGGTATACAAGGCACCAACTATCTTTCTATTTCCTCCTCTGCATTTTGATGGTAATTTCCAAGAATGCCGGGGATTCCTTAACCAAATAGAGTATCATTTTTAGGCCTCACCGGGATCTTTTCCCACAGACAGAGCTAAAATTGGTTACCTGATGAATCAATTAAAAGGTAAAGCTTTAGCTTGGGCCAATCCATTATGGGAGAGTAATAGGAGTGTGGCACACAATTACCATGAGTTTATTACGGAATTTAAACTTACGTTTGAACCATTAGGCAGGGAGGAAGACGCCTCTACTGCCCTGATGCATATCAGACAAGGGAACTGGTCTATCTCGGAGTATGCCATACCCTAGCTACTTGTCACCACGATCATGTTTGACAAGTTCTGCAGACCTTGTTAAAGAATCAACTTTATTATAAATTAGAAAAATGCATCTTTGACCAATCTGAAGTACAGTTTTTGGGATATAATATCTCTGCCTCTGGGTTTCAGATGGATCCTAAAAAGCTGGAATCGATTCTATAATGACCTTTACCCACTGGGTTGAAAGCCATTCAAAGGTTCATTGGTTTTTGCCAATTATTACAATGAAGTTGTCTGGGTGCAGTGGCCCTGTAGTTTTAACCCTGCAATGTAGAACAGTGCTATTTCATAGAAACTGTTGTGTTTACCTTGAATGGTTAAACACACCTTTAGTGGCTTTCACATAGGCACTTCCAATGCAACAATTGAGTAAAACTCAATCATGTGACCAAATCTAGCTCATAGGAAAGCAGTAAATTCAATGCTTTCAAATGAGAAGGATTAAACTGGATCTGTGAGGATCATCATGTCCCTAATTTTCCTCGAAAAAAACGAGCATTGGATGAGTCCCGTTGCTGGAAAAAAGATAAGTAAAACTTTTTAAAATGCAGTTAAGGGGGGCTCTAATCTAAATAGGGACTAGGGCACTAAATCATTAAGAATATTGGTTTGTGTTAGTATTACTTTAATCTGTATTTAGGATTAAGGAATAAGCATGTGTGGTTAGCAGCACTCTGAGAATAGCATGAAAGGTTAGGAAGAGGTTAGGTTGGGGGATAACATTAAAATATAGGGTTAAGAAGGAGTTAGGGTTTTGTTAGTTAATCGTATGAACAGTTAGGAAGTGGTTAAGGAATAACATGAGGAGTTATTGTTAGGAAAAGTTTGAGAAAATGAATGAGGCAATAACCTGGAAAAAAAAAGGAACTAGGAATAGGAACCTCTAGATGGTTCAAGAAAAGGGTAAGGGACTAACAGCCAAAACCACTGCCTAAATTATCTCCTTTCAGATAGTCCAGAGAGAAACGTCCTGACCCGAATGTAGTCCCCTAAGGCTATGTGTGCAAGGATAGGAACCATGTTTGACCTCCCTGTGTAACACTGACTGCTAAACAACACTTTAATGCTCACATTCTACTGTGCAGTCCCTTGGGTTCTTTTCAGTGAAAGCCATTGTAGCTGTCAAATAAGGTCTTACATGCCCGGTTAACCTATGAACCATGCTAATTCCACTCACTGATCATTTCTTAAATATGAGCGTTGTCTGTGATCAGGACTTCCTGCTATAAATATACCCATACCTGTTTTCAATGGACTTTGGCATTGAGAAACCCACTCTGTAGAGTAGAGCCTGTCACAGATATGGTACATTTTATGGTACATCATGCAAAGTGTAGTGCTGTATATGCTGTAACTAAATCCCCAATATATCTGAGTAAGTCATGTGTTTTTAAAACTTTCATTTGTATGGGATTTGAAGCTAGTTTATAGTTGGGCAAGTGTTCTGCATTCCGTATGGTGTGTATGTATAATTCACCATAAATGGACAGCACTCCTGAGTCTTAGTCAAATTAATACATTTATTATTATCATAGTTTTAAGGATTGCTATCCATTTTGTTCTTGTCCCCTGATGGGAAGGTGTAAGCCCCTTGTGTGTGTTGGGCTTTAGGGTTATCGACTAGGATTAGGTTTAAATAGTAGCTGGTATGATATAACCTTGAGCTAGTCTGTAGTTAATTTTTTTTTTGTATTAGATTTCCTGCCTACCATGTACCAGACATTGTTTCTCAAGATTTTTATTATTATGGGTTTAAGGGACAGATTTTATAAGGACCTATGCTTAGTCAGAGATGATTTATGTTAGAAAATACTGAGATTGTACAGACATATCTCTGACTGCTGGCAAGTGAATAGAAAATGGTATGAAGTCATTATATACAATGTCTAGAGATAACAATGATTATTTTATTTAAAGCATGGCATAAATGAATAAAGAGGTATTGTCTGATGCCATCCTTAGGGTAACTGTAGCCATCGTTTTGTTGCCTTTAGACAGTAATACATCAACCTCCCAAGAAGTGTATGAATCTGTTACTTATCACTCAGCAGGATGCACATATTTTAATATCTGTGTCTCTACGTGCGTTCTTGCAGCTCCTGCTCTCTCCACTTGTTGTCAACATCAAACATAAATAATGGCAAGATTAACACTCAGTGCAGTATCACAAGAGCTAAGAAAGATGTGTACGTGGTGCTATGCTAGGATACAAAGGCAAATGGCTTGTCAAGGAAATGTCAATTGTAAGAACTTCTGTGTGATCTAATTAACCTTTTTTTATTGCCAAGAGTGACCCCCGTTGTATTTACTTACACACAATGAAACTAACAGGCAGCTGTTATTGTCAAAAGCATTTTCTTTATATCCAGAATTCTACTTGCACTTATACTGTTTTGTTTTCTGAAAAGAAGAAAAAAAAAATACACACATACAAAAAGTGAAGGCACATTGTGGCCACGGGTGATTTACATGTAAGGTGCCTGTAGGCACAAATGTCTAAGGCGCTCCCTGTGCAAATAAAGTATGCATAAGGAATTTCTTAACTGGACATTACAGGCCTAAAAAAAATCTAAAAAACATTCATATTTGACAACTACATGTGAATAGATGTATGTATGCTCATATTTCGGAATCTGTGTGTATAGTGAGTTTATGCAATTGTGTAAATGCATGTTAGAAATTGTTAGGATAAAGGGTTAAAGATAAGAGAGGGGTTGATGTCAGAGTTAGGTGTAGCGGATGGCCCTGGGCTGTCCTGAGAATTTCATGTATTTTAATGCATTTGTGTGAAAACAGCAAAGTTCTATGTATTTAATGTATTGTATTCGTCTGAATGTTAGGTAGTTTCATTCCCTTAGTTTGTTTGAATGAAACTACCGAACAGTCAGACCTCCCCTGTGTGAAGTGTGTCCTCAATTACCTGTTGCAACATTGTTGCGAACGGGTAATTGTCAAGTTAAGTAGCCGTCCTTTGTTCCTGGGGGTGGCCGCCATTCGAAAAACAAACACGTGGCGGTGGCCATGTTAAAACTGTTTTGCCTTCGAGTGTCTGGAACTCAAATCGGACACTCGACTAGGCGAACACCGCTGAAACCTCCACAAGCCGGGTCCGTTCGGTTCCTAACTACTGAACGGCCCCTCGTTCGGTAGATAGAAAGAACCGAACGAGGGGATTCAGGCGAACGCTCCCTAGCCTCTATAGCTAGAGGTTTTCATGCCATTTATTCCCTGACTCCAGGACCGACCGCAGGGCCCATTCACATGGAACCGCATTCGGCTGTTTCACACAGTGCGGTCGGTCATTTTATTCCCTCCATAAATTTCCCGAACCACTGGTCTGATCTGGGTGATTTTTGGATATGTTGTTCACCCAGATCAGGGCTACCAGGGGATGTATGATTTAAAGTGGTACCCATAAGTTTAGGGGTACATCCAGAAACGGGGGGAATTGGTGTACTGGATAAGGGGATTATGATGCAGGCTGAGGGGAGGAGAGGTGTGGGAGGTTACCAAAACAGGATTGGCTACTGTACTAATGAATGAAAATCCCTCCCTTGCATGGGAGCAGGCTTTAAAAGGCCACTGTCTGAATAAACAGTTAGTTATGCTCCTGAAACTGTGTGTCGTCTAGTTATTGGGATTGCTGCTGGGATACTGCTGTGTTATTTTGCCTGCTGGAAACCTTGCCTGTGGATTTACAATTTACTTGTTCCTGAGCCTCACTTGGATTATAAGAGGAGATAACCTGGGGAATATTGCATCTCCGCTACACTAGGGTATACAGGTTCTGCATGGAGATGCTGAACGCTCTCAATTGAGATCCATTGATTCAGGAGATTCTGATAGACTAGGGTGACATTTGGCCCCGTCCTGTGTCATTGGCTGAGATCATCAGTATTGACAATCTCAGCCAACCAAATGTTTTCCAATAGTAAAGCATTGTGTTTGGCAGAGATAATTAATTCCAATGATGTCAGACAAGGAGGAGGATTGGGGGCAGGGCCAGCTCTAGCGGACCCCAGCGGCCAGTGGTGTACATATAGGGGTCGCAGCTGCAACCTGGCCCGTCACTCCAGGGGGCCCAGCCACCCTGCGGACCCCTGCCACCCTGTACCAGCCTCCATGTTTTGCAGCCCCGGACCGCGCAGCAAACCACCGGGGCCATTATTCAAGGGGTCAGTTGGGTGGCCCATGCTGTTAGGGCTACTCGATGGAGATAGATTTTCGGGGGGCCCAGTCAGCGCTGGTGAATGCCCCGGTCACTTCCTCCCAGCAACCACCAGGAGCCGCACGGGAGGAAGGACAGGGAGTCAGAGTGATAACTCTGACTCCCACCAGCCTGAGCCACCACTGGACCCCAGGGAATGTCACCCTCCTGCATCTAAAAGGTAGGAAACAGAAGGGTGACTAAAATATTTTGTATATGTGTGTGTTTGTTCATATGTATGTGTGCCTGCCTGTGTGTCTGTATGCATGTGTCTGTCTGTCGGTGTGTGTCTGTCTGCCTGTATGTGTGCCTGTCTGTTTGTATGTATGTATGTGTCTTTGTATGTATGTGTGTCTTGTGTGTGTGTGTGTGTGTCTGTATGTATGTGTGTATGTGACTGTGTGTATGTCTGTTTGTATGTGTCTGTGTGTATGTATGTATGTATGTGTCTTTGTATGTGTGTGTGTGTGTCTGTCTGTGTGTATATATGTGTGTCTATGTGTATGTGTGTGTCTGTCTGTATGTGTTTCTTTGTATGTATGTGTGTCTTGTGTGTGTCTGTGTGTATGTATGTATATATGTATGAATGTGTCTGTATGTATCTACCTGTCTGTATGTGTCTGTGTATGTGTCTGTATGTATGTGTTTGTATGTATGTGTGTCTTGTGTGTGTCTGTCTGTGTCTATGTGTCTATCTGTCTGTATGTGTCTATGTGTGTGTGTCTCTATGTATGTATGTGTCTGTGTGTATGTATGTGTGCCTGTAGGGGGTGGGGGAGGAGCAAAGTAGGGGTGGAGAGGCTCCATGGATCAGTTTTGCACCGGGGCCCCATGGATTGTGTGGATGCCACTGCCGGCGGCATTGGAAATAAGGTAAGCTTTCTTATTATTTAATGGCGGCAAGGCTGGGCCAAGCACCCTACATATGTTTTTAAAACTATAGGGTCAGGAATAGACGTTTGTGTTCCTGACCCTACGGTGTTGCTTTAAGCAGATTAACAGCTTGAGAGGAGCTAAAGCTGTAGTAGTTGTACAAAGGCTGTTTACGATTATTGAGTTTAGTGATGGTGTTGGGTTAAATTTAGTATTGGGATACATGAGATGTTTAGTTTTTAGAGGAGTTCAACATAGCATTAAGGTAAAGGGTTAATTTTTAGGCCTAAGCTTTGAGCATTTGAGTTTGAAGGGTTAATTGACAGTGTTCTTAACATGGATGCACACTTTGTGCAATGCCATGGGAACCGCACATCCACCTGGCATGATAGTACCTGTATTATTATTTTTTTTATTCATTTAAAATTAAAATATGTAAAAGACATGGTTTCATCAATGACACAAATAGGTAAAGTCACATTGTGCTTGACATATTTGGCGTTAGTATATGACAGGTAAAAAACAGTACATTGACATAATTTTTGACATAAAATAAACTGTATAGCCATACTTTTTGCCTCAGGACCTTTGTTCACGTGCACATAGTCAATAGAATTTTATATTTAACATAAAGAATAAGAAAAGAAGAAACCAAACAACTAGAAATTTAACCTTGACGTCTGTTTTTAGTAAACAATCAGATCTTAAACAAGTGTCTAAGTTTAACTGCCTGCACAGGGCGTCATGGGGAGAGTTAGATATTGTGTTGTCCGCTCATTTGGTATGGACCCAGTGTTGAGAATGGACAACAGTGTTCTTTGTGCCACTCCTCCTGCCCTGAGGGTGCTCCCACTCCGCCTTCCTCCCAGAGCAATTGCTGCCAAATCCACACCCAAAGCTCCATCTTGGGCTCTGAGCTGAGACCTCAGCTAAGTTCTCCAGGAGAAAACAGGAATAGAATAGTATGGCGGTCCACCAGAGTATCGCCGCCACTGACTCCTTTTTCCAGTGTGAATTAGCTATATCCAACCTCAGAAGTGATTATAGCTAGCATAGCTTTCCCCCCATACATTAGTCAAGACTTAATGTTGGGAGTAGATCTGATTTATTCAGTCAAAGCACACAAAATTTCTACACAAGATCCCCAGCATGGGGTCTCCATACAAAACAACATAAACTCCTCCCAGGCGTCTTTGTGTCTAGGAGATAATTGAGTCAAACGCCTGATAAGTCAATCATCTCCCAGTTACAGGGATACATACAGATTTACACAAAAAAATACCCAATACCCCATTTAGCCCACACAGGAATCCCACAAGTTCTACATCCCCGGATAGTCAGGATCTGAGCACCCATGTTGTCCAAATAGTGCTCAGATCCATTTGGTGTAGCGGGGCTCCTGCGCAAAAACAACCGAATGTTCCTCCAGGCTTTTGGGGAGCGAATGTTCTTCGTAGTTCACTGAGTCTTTTCCCCAAAGAACGCTCCCCTGGCTTGTCTGTAGGAAGAGCAGGCGGCAGTACAAGTTCACCGGCATTCATGAGTTTGCAGTGTCTGAATTTAGTTCCATGCCATCGACGACAAAGTACCACTGCCTGCGTTTGCCAGACAATATGGCCGCCATTCCAAACAGCACGTGTTCGGTTATATGAATGGCGGCCTCCCAGAGAGAGTACTTGAGTTAACAACATTCTTTGAAGCTAATGAGCCAAGGAGTGGACTGGGCTTCAGAAGTATGAAAAGGGAATAAAAATCTCTGTTTCGGGAAACGAACAGGGGGTACAGAGAAATGAATAACCAAGGAATTAACACAAGTGATGGGGTATTCTGTTAAAAATAGTTGTACTATATTCTAATTCAATAACCTAGAGCAGACATAGGCAACGTTCCGCACTCCAGATGTTTGGGATTACACCACCCATGATGCTTTGCCAGCACCATGGGTGTAAGAGCATTATGGGGGATGTAGTCCACAACATCTGGAGTGCCAACGGTTGCCTATCCCTGACCTAGAGGATGGCTAAAATCTGAGTATTGTGTATTGTGCCAATACAATGGAGTTGGTTATCACAACAACCGGTTTAGCACAGTTTGACTACTTACCTGGCTCCTGTTGTGGCCGTAGCTGAATCCACTGATTCTGGTTTTCTGCTGCAGGAGAATTTGGATTGCTCTCAAGAGCAAAGCAGGGTCATTTAGGGCCACACACACGTTGGCTGAGCATATAGTGAAAAAACATATAATTGGTGTTCACTAAAGTCTGAATTGTTGTGAATTCAAAGTGATTAAACATTTTTAGAGCAAAATAATCCAAATGAAACCATAAATTACTTTGAAACTTTTTTCCCGTTTCAACAATTGCGGCCTAGAGTACTAAACTCTATTTCACTTCACTTTACATGTATGATAATTCACATTTTAATGAATAACCCTGAAAGTAATCTGGTTTGGGCAGAGATAATTGTCTCATCTGGCTTGCTGTGCTCCTGTTTAGTAGCAGTACTTTCTATTACTTTATATTTAAATCATATCTTACATGTACTCCCAATGCTGACCTTTCTTACCCATCCCTCCTTATCTCCCTGCAATATATTTACATCAACCTTGGTGTGCTATGACACCTGAGTACTTAGTGGGCAAAAGACTCCAGTGTTCCCATATTAATCATCCTTTGTTTAATAAACACATAATTACAGCGCTGAAAGCCACATCCATAGCCAGCAGACGTAATGTTGCACGCTGAATAGAATGGTAACCCAACACCTGGATACAATGGCAATCAGTGATCATATTAGTTACATTAGCACATGACATATAATCAAAACTTGCCCTTTCTCTCCTTTGTTTTTGGTGGAACACAAACAGAACATGATATAATGCCAATGGTGCACAAATATTTAGTTTCCAAGTGTGTCATACCACTTCAGAGCAAGTTGGGGAATTGCTGGGCATATTGTATTGATCGTGGAATTTTAATAGAATTACGCACTTATGAAACACATTTTGAACCTGTGTTAAAAGAAAATGAATAAAAATGTGCCAAATTACAAGTCTTATATTCACCCTAGTCAAACTGAGCTATCAGAATCGGAGTGCAAGTTAAACTTTCAAGGTTTTTTTTTTTTTTGCAAATTGGCAAAACCTTTGCTCGGATTTTGAATGCCAGTCCCCAAGGCCACATTCAGACCAGGTTTTCTGAACAACACAGAACATCACTCAGTCATTTATGGTGGAACTAATGTGTTTAAAACTGCAGCATAATGGGAATTTTTTTTAGCAATTTTGCCAATGTATAGAGATAATAAAACACACAGATATATGAAAAGAGAGACATGTTTTATTTGGCACGTGATTAACCTAGAGGATATTGGTGCTGAAGTTCCCGAGCCATTAATTTCAATTGGCCCAAGCTGTTTGATTGGTATATCTGCAGCCCTGAGATGCTGGGAGCCAAACTAATAGTATATGGCCATAGATGGACAGATATCTTCAATAGCCTGGCTGAACATTATCTGTAAAATCTAAAGTGCTAAAGGTAACTTTAGTTCTGTGTACACTAATCTGTTTCTGATCTGTGCCCTGATTAACAACTGGAGGAGCAAACATATTATCTAGGCCCCATGGCCATAGTAATGCCAATCTCTTCTCCAATCTCACTGCACATCACAGCATGGTGATGCCAAACACAGCTAATGCTTCTTGTAGAAAATCATTGGAATCAAAGCTTCTCTGTGAGAAGCATTGGATTGGTGTATTGTCTGCCACGTATGCATTGTAGTTCCACAATGATTCACTATGAGATTGGACAAGATATTATCTTGCTTGATGATCTCATTGTGGATAGATCAGGCTGCAGGGAGGAGACTGGCCCTGTACTGGATAATAGGTAAGTCCAATGACTAATTTTAAAGAAAAGGGAGCCCTCTAATCTACATTGAAATGAAACACTTTGTGTTAACCGATATTTATTTTAATGTTACAGTGTTTCTTTTATTTTGGTAAGTTTTGTAGTATTTGTGCTATTTTTTGGAAAGAGTTGTCAGTGGTTTATCGAGTACCTTTGGCTGAATTCAAGAGTTAAAAGTGGCATCATTAATGTGTGGATAAGTCTGATCTGGTGTGATTGTGGTCACTTAAGCTTGATTGCTAAATCTAAGGTATAGAGACATTTTCTTGCTGCACCAGCAATGCAAAAAGTATTGTAGAAAAACATCTGAAAGGTGTGATTGTGACTGCATCAACACTGTTAACCCCTTCAGGACCACTGACGGTTCAGGACCGTTAGCGGTAAAACGCGCGTTTGGACCGCTGACGGTCCTGAACCGTCATTGCGAAAAACGGGCTGCGGGAAGCAATCAAAGATCGCTCCGACCAGTATAACACTGTAACTATCTGCCAGACATCCCAGGCAGATAGTAACAGTCAATTGCGGTGTGTGAGCGATCTGAGATCGTTCACAATTGGCTGCTGTCAAAGTGGGTGTTACAAACACTCACTTTGACAGTGATCTCTGCCCCTCTCTCCTTTGTAGCGTTGTGTGAGGTGAGAGAGAAAGAAAGAAAGAGATTGTGATAGTTTGTTGCAGCAGAAGTGTTCCAGAGCTTTATACAGTATCTAAAGTGAATAACAAATCCCCCTTAACCCCTTCTCTGCCAGATCTGTTACAGCAGTGCATTTGTACTGTCTGTATTTTTTTTGCCCTTAAAGGGTTACATTTGTTTTAAAAAGCTGTAGTCTTGGTCTGTCTTGGTCTGTCTTGGTATGTTTTGGTCTGTCTTGGTCTGTCTTGGTCAGTCAGTTTCCTTCCCCCAAATCTCCATTAGATTTTTGTGACAGGAGTTAGTTTAGGGATTGCTGTTTAGTCTGTTTTAGTAAAAAAAAAAATTGTGTGTTTGTAATTTGTTTTAGTCGTGTGTAAAACATGCAGTGTATGTATAACTTTCAGGAGGCATATGCCTTCTTGGCGTCAGACTCTGACTCCACTGACACTGCATCAGATTTTGACCCAGGTCAGTTTTCTGACAAGTCTAGTCAAGACGACATGTCATCTGTGTGTGAGCCGGCTAAAGAAAGAAGCCGTGCTTCCTCTGCTACGCCGAATGTGGAGGGGGCAAAATGGTTGGAGGAAAGAAGTCAAAACACCCCATCTTCTATAACCTTTGATGTCTACTTTATAAAAATATATACTATATATACTGTCATAAAGGTAACATTAACTGGGGGGTGCAAAAATATGTCAAACTTAAGATAGACCAAGCATACCTACATATCAAGTTGAAAAACTGACATGTACAAGTTCTGATTGTTGCCTGTTGGCCCCCAAACAACCCAGCAACCCTATACATGGGGGTATCACTGTACTCGGGAGATGTTGCTGAACATATTGGGCAGTGTTTGGCAGTGACACATAACAGGATCTGTTAATTCATGCCTTAAGTACAATGTGTGTGACAAAGAAACAAAAAAAGATTACTACGCATAAGTTCGACAAAGGCTGGTGGCAGAATTCAGTGCATGAAAAGTGTTAAAATACCACCATTTAAAATACCCTGGGTTGTCTACTTTTCAAAAATATATGGTTTGATGGCGGTAAAATACATTGGCTCAAATGGGACATGGGCGAAGGATGATTACCTGTCAAAATTCCAAGTTGGGAAACTGATAAGCGCATCTGCCAAATTTGGCCTTTTAGCCCACATAGAGCCCGACAAGCCTATGCATGGGTGGTATCACTGTATTCAGGAGATCTTGCTGAATGTTTGACAAAGCCTGGTGGTAGAATTAGTGCATGGAAAGTGTTAAGATACCACCATGTGAAATACCCTAGGATGTCTACTTTTCAAAAATATATGGTTTGATGGGGGTAAAATACATTGGTTGGCTTCAAAAATGTCCCAAATAGGACATGCATGCAGGTTGACTCCATGTCAAAATTCCAAGCTGGGAAACTGATATGCGCACCTGCAAAATGTGGCCTTTTAGCCCCCAAACAACCCAACACACCTATGCATGTAGGTACTTGGGAGATGTTGCTGAACACATATTGGGGTGTTGTTTGGCAGTGACACATAACAGGATCTGTTAATTCATGCCTAAAGTACAATGTGTGTGAAAAAAAACAGAAAATGTTTTACTAACTCAATGTTTGACAAAGCCTGGTGGTAGAATTAGTGCATGGAAAGTGTTAAAATACCATCATGTGAAATACCCTAGGGTGTCTACTTTTCAAAAATATATGGTTTGATGGGGATAAAATACATTGGCCGGCTTCAAAAATGTCCCAAATAGGACATGCATGCAGGTTGACTACATGTCAAAATTCCAAGCTGGGAAACTGATATGCGCACCTGCCAAATGTGGCCTTTTAGCCCCCAAACAACCCGACACACCTATACACGGGGGGTATCCCTGTACTCGGGAGATGTTGCTGAACACATATTGGGGTGTTGTTTGGTAGTGACACCTAACAGAATCTGTGAATTTATACCTGAATTGTAATGTATGTGAAATAAATTACAATAATAAACTACCTATGCAAAGTTTGGCAAAGGTTTCTGGTAAAATGGCTGCATAGAAAGTATCAAAATATTCTTAGATGAATACCCTGGGTTATCTAGTTTAAGAAAAATATATACATGTGGGGTGTTTTTTTTTTAGATTTATGACATAACAGTGTTACAATGTCACTATTGATACATTTGAAAAATGTACATTTTGAAACAGCAATTTCCTACTTGTACTTATAGCCCTATAACTTGCAAATAAAAGCAAAAAAACACATAAACATTGGGTGATTTTAAACTCAGGACAACATTTTGAATCTATTTAGTAGTTTGTTTCATTAGATTTTGTAGATCAGTAAAAGATATTTTAAGTAAAAGTAAAAAAAAAGTGTTTTTTTCAGTTTTTCACCATATTTTATTATTTTTTAATTAAATTATATGACATGATAAAAATAATAGTATGTAAAGAAAGCCCTTTTTGTCCTGAAAAAACAATATATAATTTGTATTGGAACAGTAAATGAGAGAGAGGAAAATTACAGCTAAACACAAACACCACAAAAGTGTTAAAATAGCTTTGGTCCTTAACGCACAACATCGCAAAAACAGTCCAGTCCTGATGGGGTTAATAGCTCAAAAAAGCAAACAAACAAAAAGAAAAGAATGAAAATTCAAACATACATAAAAGGAAAACATGGAGAATCCAAGCAGAGTTCTATCGGTTGTTAACTACTACTGTTTGTAACCATGCTGACCTAACAACCGGTAGTTATGGGTTAAAGAAAGCTTCTTGGCAGGAAAAATTTATTCTGTGTTAAAGAGTCTGGCATGTAAAAATTTTTTATTAAAAACATAGGTGGAAAGTGAAAGAAATCACGTACCATTATGGACTCACTCAGAAGTTCAAAGCAAAGTAAACAACATGAACAAAACACTTTTAATCCTTAATCATGTAACCTGTGGGTGTGAGCTGGCTAAATAATGCATTAATAGTTGCAGTTTATTGAAAGGACCTGTTTTAGTATCTGTGTACCTAAAACTCTCATTCAATACACAATTGCTGATAAAATGTATACATTGTTGAAAACAGTTAGAATAAAGCATTCTCCATACTGTACATTATACCCACTTTCTGGCACTTAGAAAAAGTAGACTGACTGTTTGTGCATCCACACTTATGATGTACCAGCACCTAGGTGCTGGATTCAATGACAAGCTATCAAGACCAATGTTTTCGGTTTTCACTCCATTACTTTGAGCAAATCAGGTTACGAAGACCTGTAGGTCAGAGTTAGACCATAAACAGTCAACTGTATTTGTGGCCTGGAATCTGAAATGAAGACTGTTGGTTGTGATACTTTTGCACTGGTGGAAGAGTTACAACTGGACAATATTAATACCTATTCCCTGAATGATTACTTGCCTATGGATAAGAGTCTGTGTCTACTTAGGAACCCCTAATTCACAAGCAATACTCAGATTTCTTAGTAATAGATTTGTTTGCCAGTTGTGGATAGGACAAACTTGCCTTGCCCACTCGGATCAAGAGATACCTGGCAAACCCAACTGTGACAATTTACTGTGTGTGAGATTCAAATCAAAGGAAAGGTACACCATACCTACCAAAATTTAAAATAAACGAGAAGGAATACTTTTTAGGTGTGGGGTGGCAAGGAGTGGGGCTGTTTTGTGAATTTATAGAAGACTTGCTAACAGGACCACCACCAGAAATTTTGGGGCCCCTGACAAAGCACAAGTCCTGGGTCCCCCCGCCCGTGTGTTAGTGTCAGTGTGTGTTAGTGTAATGAATGCAGTGTGTGTGTCAGTGTAATGAATGCAGAGTGTGTGTCAGTGCAATGAATGCAGTGTGTGTGTGTCAGTGTTGTGGATGCAGTGTGTGTGTTAGTGCAGTGAATGCAGTGTGTGTGTTAGTGTAATGAATGCAGTGTGTGTGTTAGTGTTGTGAATGCAGTGTGTGTGTTAGTGTAGTGGATGCAGTGTGTGTGTTAATGTAGTGGATGCAGTGTGTATGTCAGTGAAATGAATGCAGTGTGTGTGTCAGTGTTGTGGATGCATTGTGTGTGTTAGTGCAGTGAATGCAGAGTGTATCGCTATATATAGGTGCAGAGAGTAATTGTGGGGCCCTGGACTGCCAATGCAGTCCGGGCCCCCCAGGACAGCCAGGCCCGTGACAACCGTTATACTCTACTACAACGTTACTCTACTACTATACTCTACTACTCTACTACAACATACTCTACTACAACATTAGGATGAGTTAATTCACGTTTCGCAAAAAGTAAAGTTTACGGTTGAGATGAGCGCCTATCAATATAGATGGATAGTGACTACGTAAAATTAGTCTCTTTTTAGTCCAGAAAATTGTATTTAAACAACCAGACAGTAATAAAACTAGTTTTTTTCATCAGAAAATTGGAATGTTGGCAGCCCTTGTATCACATTCTCCATAAATTCCAGACACTGCAACTGGACTCCAACTTATTTTCTTAGAATTGTCTCATGGCACAGATTATTAACTCTCCCATTTAGTATTTCATTAATTTCCCTCAGCTGTGCACCTGCATTTCCTTGACAGTACACTGCAATTCCTAAATGCCTTATGTTATTTTTATGTTTAGAGCCTTTATGGTTGGATGTCCCAGATGTCCCTTTAGACCTCATCAATATTGTATTGTAGGGAGCCAGATCTTTTTTTTTGTTCGCTGCTAGCATTGTATAATCCAAAGACTTTCCCAGTTGCATGCCAGTCATCTCCAATGGTATGGGAATAAGGGGGATGGAGGGACAGATATCTCAGACAATGTTGTGGGTAATGAGAGGGTACTGATCTCTCCAATTCATGGTGCTCCATGGTTCATTATTTAAGAGTCAGGTTACCTGTTAATGCTGCACCCTACCGTTTCTGAGTGACGCCTCATACCAAAATAATCTTTCGTTCAGCAATTCTACTGCCGGTGCTCTGTCCTAATCCTGATTTCTAATATGAAATCCTGGCCTCATTTACCCCGTAATGGGTACAGCATATCAGTTTAGCATATTCACACATGCACATTCTGGTGATGCATGCAAAACCTGCTGTTCTGAAGAATGGTGCCTTATTTGGTTTCTGTTTGACCAATAATGTCTTCTTTCTTGTAGCCTACATTGGGTTTCAACTCAGTTTGTTTGTTGTGGTTCTAGATCTCTCTGACTTGTCTTGTGAATCAAGTATTTATTATACCCTTGGCTCTGAGTACTGTTTTTTACTATGTACTTTGCCTACATTGGTGTATCTATATTATGCCCAGTAACTCTAAGGATGATATGTGCCTATTCTGTTTTACTCCTTTATCTCTTGGTCTAACCTTTTCTGTCATATTTAGTGTTGCAATTATCCTAGGAATAATGTATTTCCACCAATAGTTTGGTGTAGGATGCATGTTTAGAATATTTTGGTAATGTAGCAATGGTGGACATGGGATTCATTTACAAAATCATGACGTTATGGTGAGTTGAAAAATCTTGTTATACAAGTTGAAAGACTAAGTTTACAAACTTCCTCCTGCAAGAAATGTTAGGTTCATTTTGTATAGTTAATGAAGTGAGATGAGATTTTTAAATTTACCACAGGGCGGTGAACTATTGGTCTGAGGAGCAAGTACAAATGAATGTCCTTTTTGCTCATCGAGTGAAGGGAAAGATCTCTATGTGGATATCTGGTATGGGGTGGCAGTCTGGCAAGATGGTAAACCACAGAAACTGTATTTCAGTGGAAAATATACCATTGAACCTCCCCAGAGCTGGAAAACATTGAGAAATGGCTCAACCAGCACATGCGCAACCTACATTGTGCTCACAAAGACCTGTTGCGTCATTCTTACAGAACTGTGACAACAGAAATCTCAAAACCTCTCCTGCTATTTTAATTCACAGAATAACAATGACACAGCCCACAACATTTGTTTTACACGACTCAGGTAACAATTGCCTTTTCCTGCCATGAAATTCACATACATATCACTGCTTAGTGAATAAATCCCATTGTATAATATATCTTGTACCACTAGTACAGAGTGATAGAGAAACATTTTTGCTTGTCCAAACCATTTGGTTATGTATATAGGTATTACTGGATTTTTCTTTAGAAGCTACCCCAATATTTTTGGTTCCTTCAAGGATGAGAGTCTTGTTATTTGTTTGTTGTGTTTTAATTCCTCTACCTCTTTTTCTGCAAATTCTTAGGACTCTTAAGACAAGATTTTCATGAGCAACTGTCCCTTCATGCTGTGCTGATTCTCCCCAAATCATTTGTCTTCTTATTTTCTACATCTTTCACATCCTCACTTTCATTTACCCCTGACAAAGTTTGTCTGTACGGTGCAGTTAAGTGTTTTAGGCCAGTTCTACATCTCTAAGTGGTTTAGTTACATTGAAATTACATTACTCTACAGGTTCTTTGAAATCAGAGAGCAGAAACTCGGCCAAAAGTATCTTGCTAGTGCAAACACTCAGGGACATTTACAAGGTACGCAAGGATCTAAATTATGTTGCTAATTAATTTTATATTTCCTCTGGCTACTTTTACACTGCCGTCCTGCATTCCACGGGCTTCTCATTCGTTAACTCCAGTAGTTCATTATATTTGGTATGCCAAAAGTTGAGATCATATGTTTCTTTTTCTTTTTTCTATTTCTTTTTTCATTTTTTTTTTTTTGAAAAAAATAAACAAATAAATGGAATGTCAAATACATGGCAGGCATATATTTGGAAGAAGAAACAGGGAGAGTTGCTATGGCATCACAACAAAACTTAACAAAATATTTGCATGAAATACACTTTTGCCAGTGTGATGCATAATTAAAGAGTGAAAATTAAGATTTTAAAAAATTAACCCATTTCAGGTTTCATGAATACAACTCGAAGCTACCTATGATACCTAGTTATTGGCTTATTTTTTAGACATGTTCATAGCACTTCTCTTATCCATCTGTTTTCCCTAATAGGCAAGTTTGTCCCATTAAACCTCCTACACGCTGCCCAAGATCTGTGCCTATGTTTCTACTTGCATCTCTGACATTCACCTTCAAGACTTCTATAGGGTTCCTTTGGAGCTGTCTTTCCTACTTTATTAGACTCTCACCTAGTCTCCATTCCTTCACTGAAAACTCACCTCTTCAAGAAGGAGTATCAATTAAACTGTTACCAACTTTCCTTCCCACACCTTGCTAACCCACCTCCTCTCCTGCAAGTACATCATCTAATAAACAAAGCCTTCATTGTAAACCCTTCTAGCAACCTACTTTTCCATTACATGAAATACATTTTACGTTTACGTTTTGTGTCATTTTGCCCCACTCCCCTTGGAATGTAAGCTCGTTTGAGCAGGGTCCTCATAACCTTCTATTTCTGTATGTCCAACTTGTCTTTTTGCAACTACTTGTTTGCTAGCCCAGCTATTGTACGGCGCTGTTGATTTTTTGGTTCTTTGTAAATAATAAATTTAGGCTCACCTTCCCTTGATCTTAATATTCTATTAAACTATTATAGGCAAGATAACTACAAAGTTTTGACTGTAAATTGAAGGTAATTTTATGTTAAAACTATAAGCAACCAAGCTTGTGCACATGACCATACATTCCCATTATATCTATCGGAAATTAAATGCTACATATTTATGAAAGCCATTGAGATGCCTCCAGCAGAACCATTGAACTAGGCCAGGCATAGACAACTTTCGGCACTCCAGATGTTTTGGACTACACCTCCCATGATGCTTTTCCAGCATTATGGGTGTAAGAGCATTATGGGGGATGTTGTCCACACATCAGAAGTGCCGAAGGTTGTCTATACCTGAACTAGGTAGTTAGTAAGCCATCAATCCACCAGGGCCACCTACTGTAGTTAGAGACTATAAGATCTCAAAGGGAAAACAATATCCATTCAAACCTCTTAACATCTCTTGTCTGTCATAGAAACATACTCATTGGGATGACTTTAGTGCACAAGGATCTCATAGATCTAACAATGTTCAATTATGTCTCATGCCTCATTACACAACCATATAAATTATAAAGAAATGCTACCAAAATCATGAAAATATGCAGCTGCCTATCTTGTGTGAACATGTTAGTAATTTTCGCAGGTTAAACATGCGGGATATAAGTATCAGAAGTTAATCCCACTTGGCTTTCCACTCTTTTTCCCATTAAAAGGCTGGATTTGTTTTCACCTGTGCTGTTAAACTTTATGCAAAACCAGAGATATAATTTGCCACAAGAAAGCATGAAAGAGCTGGCTTTTACTGTGCCAAAGTATATTTTATATATTGCAAACTGATATTACGAACAGGTGCTAAGAAACTTAGGTGTTTTTCTTCCATTTTTGAATTACAATTTATTTTTAGCAGCTGTAAGAAATAAAAAGTGTTTAACCCCTAAAGCTGTATTTGTATAATCAAACAGGATACGTCACTATGGACTTTATTCACAAAACAAAGTACTGAATTAAAATCCAAATGCCAAAATTGAAGCTGAAATAGCCCAACTGTGACTATAAACAAGGTGCTGCTATGGTCAACAAACACTTGTGATGGAGTTCAAAAATAATTTGGTGACCCTCTTCCTAAAACACCACACTGACCTTTACCAAACTCCACCCTTTAACCTGCCTCTTGAATGAACAGGCAAAGGCACACACACACACACATACGGACAGTCAGACAGACAGGTATAGACAGACATAGAGAGGCACACACAGATACAGACAGGTATAGACAGACACAGAGAGGCACACACAGATACAGACAGGGTCTGCAGCTCCAAGCTTCCTATCGAGAGCAGGCAGTGGTTCGTCAGTCCAGCTTTAGACTGTCCCATCTGTCGGTCCTGTGCACTCTCCCGGCCTGTTACCCTCAGTTAGTTTCAGCCAGGACAGTAGTAGAGAAACACATGGAATATTTCCTGTATCTCTGTCACTGTGCTGCTTCTGCTCCCTGATGACTCTTATCTAATTATAGGGGGCAGTGCATTGGAGCCTGCTAATGAAAAAATATTTGGGGCTACAGGCCCGTACATTCTAGGTTTTATCTCTAACCCCTTTCTTGTGGCTTACTTGATTATAACTGAGTTGGATAAGCTATTTAAGCGTCTGTTTTGTCATTGGGATTGGAATTCCCTATAGGTCGGAGTTTAGAGAAGAGCATGCACATATAGCAGCAAGATTTGACTCATCATAATCAAGTTAGAGTCATGTTTACACACCAATGGGTACATCTAAAGAGGTGATAATAGATCCTTGTCAAACTTTGTGGCATTATCACCAAGAGTTTAATAGGCTTAGTAGTCTGCCATGATGGTCTATCATCTTTGTTACATAGAGACTCAAGTCTTCTGATTGTTTACTTAAGAATTGCAAGTTATTCACAGGTTCCGATTTGGTCATGACAGACTATGCAGTACAGGATGACTTAGGTTTAGCAGTGTGACCCTAACTCCCCATCCAACTATCGTCCTATCTCGCTACTGCCTTTTGCATCCAAGATCCTTGAAAAAATTGTGTATGTGAGATTGACAGACTTCCTCGAGTCCAACTCTCTGCTAGACCTGCTTCAGTCTGGTTTCCGTGCTAAGCACTCTGTGGAAACGGTACTGACCAAAGTATCCAATGATCTACTCGCTGCAAAATCTCGTGGTCACTACTCTATCCTAATTCTCCTTGACCTGTCTGCGGCTTTTGACACTGTTGATCATCAACAGCTTCTTCTCATCCTCCGCAATATCGGTCTACAAGATACTGCTCTCTCCTGGTGCTCCTCCTACCTCTCCCAGCGCTCTTTCAGTGTTTCTTTCTCTGGCTCTGCTTCTTCTCCCCAACTCCTCTGTGTTGGTGTCCACCAAGGTTCAGTCCTTGGTCCCCTACTGTTCTCCATCTATACTGCCTCCCTTGGTAAACTCATTAGCTCCTTTGGCTTCCAATATCATTTCTATACAGCTGACACACAAATCTACCTGTCCTCTCCTGATCTCTCCCCGTACCTCTTGACTAGTGTCTCTGACTGCCTCTCTGCTGTTTCTAACTAGATGGCTGCCCACTTCCTTAAACTAAACTTGACCAAAACTGAAATTCTGGTCTTTCCTCCCTCAAGTGTTGTTACTCCTGTGCCTGTCTCCCTCCAGCTCCACCACGCAGGCTCGCTGCCTAGGTGTTCTCTTTGACTCCGACCTCTCCTTCAAGCCTCATGTTCAATCTATCGCCAAATCCTGTCATTTCCATCTCAAAAACATTGCGCGCATTCGCCCCCACTTAACGCCAGATGCGACCAAGGTGTTGGTCCATTCCACTGTCCTTTCTCGCCTTGACTACTGTAATCCGCTTCTCAGTGGTCTTATGTGCTCCCAACTAGCGCCGTTACAGTCCATAATGAATGCGGCGGCGAGTCTCATCTTCCTGTCCGCCCCCACCTCCCATGCCTCACCCTTCTGTCAGTCCCTACATTGGCTTCCTATAAAATATAGAGCTCAATTTAAAATTCTGGTTCTTGCTTTCAAATCTCTACATAATGCTGCTCCCACCTATCTATCCTCCCTTATACACAAGTATGTCCCGTCTAGGCCCTTACGATCTGCTGAAGACGTACGTCTATCGTCTGTCCGTACTCCCACCTCTGATGCTCGCCTTCAAGATTTTTCAAGGACTGCACCATTCCTGTGGAACTCGCTTCCCTCCTCCGTTAGACGCTCACCAAGTCTCCACTCCTTCAAAAAATCGTTAAAAACCACTTCTTCATAAAAGCGTATCAATTAAACTGTTAATAGCTCCTAACTGATTCCTCTTCTGCAACTGTTATTAGTCACACTCACTCTAGCATGTAAGCTCATTGAGCAGGGCCCTCAACCCCTCTGTTCCTGTGTGTCCAACTTGTCTGGTTACAACTACGTGTCTGTTCGTCCACCCATTGTAAAGCGCTGCGGAATTTGATGGCGCTCTATAAATATCATATAATAATAATAATAATAATAATAATAATAATTATAATAATCAATGAGAGTTAACACTTGAACAGGTTAGTAGATAGTCTGACTAGTCAGATTAGTAGATAGCCTTGTTAGTCAAATTAGTAATTAGCCTGGTTGGTCAGGTTAATCAGGTTAGTATATAGTCTGGATGGTCCGGAGTCTATAAATATCATATAATAATAATAATAATAATAATAATAATAATAATCAATGAGAGTTAACACTGAAGCAGGTTAGTAGATAGTCTGACTAGTCAGATTAGTAGATAGCCTGGTTAGTCAAATTAGTAGATAGCCTGTTTAGTCAGATTAGTAAATAGCCTGGTTAGTCAGGTTAGTAGATAGCCTGATTAGTCAGATTAGTAGATAGCCTGGTTAGTCAAATTAGTAGATAGCCTGGTTGGTCAGGTTAGTCAGGTTAGTATATAGTCTGGATGGTCCGGAGTCTGAATATGGAACAATCAGTAACAAGAAGATGGTCAGAAATGGACTGGAGGATACAGAAGGTGTGAAAAAGAATGATCAAGATCACGCAGGACTCAACATATTTCATCAGGGACATGCAATAATATATGAATTCATACATACTCATGGAGTTCCACTGTAAAATCCAATACTGGATGAATATATGGTGGAAACTTGACATTATGGACCTCCATTTGGTTCCATACACCTATTAATTAAATGTATCAATTAAATAAACAGCCATGTGGCAATGCTAAGATATACAGGCATTGAAAACACAGAGGGGAAAATACTTACCCTGAGTACTAGTATTCAGCTTAGAGAAAGATTATGACAGATAGGTGGATCTGTGGGAATTGTCATACATGGTAGTATGAAATTGCTATTAGAAATTTATAAAAGAAAATTAGATATTAAGCTTATGTGGTTGAAAAAAATGTGTAAAATACTTGGTGGTAATCATTGAGAAGCACTGCCAAATACCATACCTATTCCCAGAGCCAAATTACCCCCAAGGTGACTTAGATGCCCCCCTAGGATCTTGACTTAGACAGGGGCTTGGGGCTCCAACTCTGGCTCTGAGCTGGCAGGGAGATCAAATGAGGTCCCTTACCTGCCCGAGGGAGTATTGTGGTCTGCACCAATATCGGGTGCAGATCACTTTAAGATCTCCCCTGTGGTCCCCTTTGGCTTTTACATGACACAGAGGTACACAGCAACTACTGATCGCTGGAACCACAATGGAGATCTTAAAATGATCTGCACCTGATATTGTGCTCCACCAGACCACAGGGGTCCTGCTTCAGAACTCACCCCTCACTGGAACACCAAGGAATTCAGTCCAGAGTTTGATCAACTGGACCAACTGGGATAAAATCCATCTCCTGCCAAAGCAGTCTGTGGATGTCACATTTAGTATGGTATCCAATGCCAGCACTGGCGCACACTTTTTTCTGCTTGAGCAGGAACTCTGGATACTCAAGTTATTAGGAGTGCATTGTGGTGGTTCCCAGGAGTCCATTAGCCCCTCAACAGTTACATAATGGTTTCATGAAAATAAGGAAATTACAGGTTCTTTTCTGGTTATTAGAGATCTTGAGGTACACCTAAACATCACATTAAATTAAATTGATGTAATTCTTAAAGCTGTAGGAGTTATTTTTAATGGACTCAATGTAAATAAATGTTTATAATTAACATTTAGGGAATAGATTATTGGTAGGGTTTTATACAATTTAACTACTGTAACGTAATTTGAGCAGTTCAGTTTGTAATTTTGAGCATGTAGACAAACTTTTTGGACTTCATGTACATCTTATTACAATGGTTAAGGTAATTCGTTTATCAAATCTATTTTTTATTTACAATAGTTATAAAATGGAAGAAATTTGATGAAAACAAAATACGTTATTTAGAAATCTATTTCATCCAAATTTCTAAATTTGTGATTGTGCAACTACAGCATCTCATTTTGGAAGGTATAATCTTTGAGAAGAAGTTCAAAGAATATCACCAAGGGATACAATTTGATATACACTCAAAACGTTATGTGTTCACTTGTCCTCTGTCTGTCTTTTGGAAACATACCAGAGGCCAAAAACGAAGCCAGACATATTTACGTTTTTCGAGATTCCAATAGAAAGACTTTGGCCAAGTGAAGATATTATTGCAATATCTGCACAGCAGGGTCTGGCTATGAGATTGAAATGTGTGACCTCGAGAAGTACTCTCCAAGAACGTATTGTCCTGATGGTTATCATGGAACCAGAAAGTAAACAGAAAAAGCAGCCTGAATTAACTACACGATGTGTTCAATATTTTAATATTCTGACATTAGCATTTTCACTTCATGCAATAAATTTTCATTGTAGTGAACAAGATTATTTGCAAAGTTCCCTTGCTCAATCAATGTATCCATAAAAAATTAAATAAAAAACACAAAAAACATAAGGTTGAAAGTACAAAAAGCAGCTTATACCAATCAGCTTCAACCTTTCTGACATTGCCGTTCATGCAATTGATCCCAAACTATGTATATAACTTAAAGGGATAAAACACTTCCTATATTTAATAAATTTTAAAGAAATTGCATTAGAAATTATGTAGAAAATGTGTTTAAAAAATGTAAAAATAAAACGTTATTCACCTTTAATATTGGCCTCAAAGCACAGTTGCATGCAGACATTTCCCACGGCGGGAAGAAGCTTTCTGGTTTACGCAAGTTCATAGTCACGTAGATCTTTGATAAAACCAACACAGGTAATTGGCAGATGTGAGAGGCAGGCTTAGAGCTGCAGCAATTTTTAGAAATCACTGTTCTACTGCTCCTGTCTCGGATGTCTATGCACTTTCAACGTGCGATGATATTAGAGCTTTAATGATTTAAAATATAGGAAATACTAGTGGGAGAGCGGCACCTGATGCACCCCAATTAAGAAGTCAAACTGTTTTGAAACTTACAATGGGTGGTGCCAGGACAACCTTTGTACCAAAGGCACTACACTATACTGTAGTGGTTATGGTGCATTGAGTATTCTTTTTATTATTTGAACTCTGAATTCTTTACTAAAAATGCAACTAATTAATTTTAAATGCTATGTCAGACTGTTCAGATTTTCTAGGCAGTTCATACCATTTCTATTTTATTCATCTTTATGGTAAACCTTTTCTTGTGTCTTCTCTGTGCAGTTCCATTGCACGATGTTAAAAACAGGTCATCAGAGAACTGTTTTATTAGTCCTGCCTATGTTTGTATATTATTATCATATCTCGTCAGAGATACCTTTTTAGGTGCTCGACCTCCCAAAATATTTAATATCACTTAGTAACAGCATACAAATGCGTTGTATTGTTTTGTACTTGCAGAGATTTACTCGTGTTGTTTGTACCTGGGATTCATATCCCATAAAACACTTTCTGTATTTAAGTTGTAATCTAGGTTTCTCTTGGCTAAGGAGCAAGGCACACACAATTCAATTCACATAACATCAGTCATCAATCTATTGTGAATCTTATACCCACCCCAAATAAATTTGCACTTAGTAGAAAATAAAGAAGAAAATTAAACCATTTTGGGGCATGTAGCAAAGTATAAATGTGTGTAGAACACGTTTTCTATTTTAGTTAGAACACCAAGAGCTCCTGTGATAGCCCTGCGAATCAATAGATATTGTATGGATAAGATACTTAAGGTTTAACACTAAGCAATATTGCCACTACAGATATAGTAGGTACAAAGAGTCTCTGAGATGCTAAGGACTACCCCTACAACAGCTAGTTCTAATAGCTGTTGTCTTAATTAACAAAAAGCAAATGTTATCTTTCATTAGAATTCTTTACTCTAACCAAACATTTGGCGATAACCAATTATTTCCTGTGCTACAAGCAAAAAAAAGATAAAAGAGGCTTCTGAACTCAAAGAATTATATTACATCAAACATAGTCTACAAAATACCTGCACAAATAAAGAAGTAACAACAGTAAATACAAATTATTAACTCAGCTTTATTATTGCAGGATTTCACCAATACTTAAAGGAACACTATAGTCACCTAAATTACTTTAGATAAATAAAGCAGTTTTAGTGTATAGATCATCCCCCTGAAATTTCACTGCTCAATTCACTGTCATTTAGGAGTTAAATCACTTTGTTTCTGTTCATGCAGTCCTAGCCACACCTCCCCTGGCTATGATTGACCGAACCTGCATGAAAAACTGGTTTCACATTCAAACAGATGTAATTTACCTTAAATAATTGTATCTCAATCTCTAAATTGAACTTTAATCACATACAGGAGGCTCTTGCAGGGTCTAGCAAGCTATTAACATAGCAGGGGATAAGAAAATCTTAATTAAACAGAACTTGCAATAAGGAAAGCCTAAATAGGGCTCTCTTTACAGGAAGTGTTTATGGAAGGCTGTGCAAGTCACATGCAGGGAGGTGTGACTAGAGTTCATAAACAAAGGGATTTAACTCCTAAATGGCAGAGGATTGAGCAGTGAGGCTGCAGGGGCATGTTCTATACACCAAAACTGCTTCATTAAGCTAAAGTTGTTCAGGTGACTATAGTGTCCCTTTAATTAGGACCACTGTATTTTTCCAAAGCACTCATGTCATAGAAAGAGTTTCCCTGGACTGCCTAAGGAAGGGAAAACATGACTGCTGCCCAGAAATGGGGGATGGATTAAGAAGAGATACAATGTAGCAATAAGGGGAATTAGATATAAGGGAGACTGGGGTTGGGCACTTGCCACTCAGAAGGAAGGAGTATTACTGACAGGAGCTTTTAGTTATACAAATTCTAATAGTAGTAGCTTTACCTTAAAAAAAAAAAGAAGAATTAAGTCACCAATTCCTTCCTCACCGTTCCAGCATTGGTGGCAGTTTCGCGGGAGACAATGCTGGAAATTCTGCAGGTGTACCTGGTGGCAAATGGCACCCGGTCCTTGGCGGAGGTGATGGCCGGTTTGCAGGGGACCAGTGACGGGGATGCAGTGGTGGAGCCCGGACAGGCATATGATGGCGGTAGGAGGCCCAAGTGATCCAGACCTCCTACGCGATGTGTCACCTTACCTACCCTGGCTGCTGGCTGGCGGCTGCGGCCTGAAGTGGTGGACGGTCGGCGGGCTCAAGATGGCGGCAGAAGGACAGAGCACTCCAGGAGTCCAGCGTTTCTTCCAGTAAGGCAGGAACTGACGTCAGAGCGCGCCTGTCACGCGGGAAGACAAACGTCAGTGGAGGCGACGCGGGGCGCGTACGTGATGTCAGCGCGCTGGAACATGCCAACGTCACAGGCCCCGCCATCTTTTAATCTGGCAGAACGGTCTGGAGAGCTGGGCTGCCGGGAGGCTGGCCTGGAAAGTATCCGGGAGTCGTGAAGTGAGCGGTGAGCGGTCGGCTCAGGAGGTTGGGTGATGGTGGCTTCGGCAGTGGTCAGCCGGAAGAAACGGATGATGGCGGCCTGTGGAGGGGTCGGTTGTGGCCAGAAGAGAAGCCAGCCATGAGAGAGGAGGACAGCTTGGAGGAGCAGGAGGAGCAGCTGGAGGACCGGGTGCCTGGCAGCCTTCCTGTGTCTGGTGAGTCAGCCTGCACAGGCGCTTGGGGCAGTTTGGGTGCAAGACTAGGGGGTCCCAGGGAGACACAGGGGGAAGTTTTGCGCTTGCTCAGGGCATAAGTTGCAGGGATGCCAGGGGCAGCACAAAGGGGGGCCCCATCATTGTTTGGTTACTTAGATCTCATTTGGGGGGCTTATAAAATATATGGTGGGCAATGCTGGTTCCGGTATGACCAGCAATTTCGGCAGAAAATGGCAGTGTGCCCAGGGTTGGATTTTGGGACGCAGGATGGCAGTCTCTGGCTGCTCCTGATGACCCTCAGTTGTCCATCGCCCTTTCAGGGTGCAGCCGGCGGCCAGGCAACAGCGGGGGGTTTGTTGGCTCTTCAACGAGAACCACTGTAGGTGGTATAGTTCCTGCTGCTTCCAACACAAGTGCTCACATTGTGGAGGAGCACATCCTGCGGAGCGCGGTTTCAAAAAAGGAAAACAGGTGCCCCCAAAAGGGGGGGTTGCGGATACTGCATCGAAAGGCCTGAATCCCGGTGAACGTGGTAAGGATGGCGCCATGGCTTGCACAGTATCCTAAGTGGTGGGAGGCGTTGCTGTTGGTAGACAGTTTTTCCGCAGGGTTTTGGATTCCTTTTGTCCCCTCGTCGGAGCAGTGTTTTGCTACCATTTTGCGTTCGGTTCAGGGCAGGGAAGGGATATTGTGGGAAAAACTGGAAAAAGAAGTTTGATTGGGGAGGATGGCGGGGCCGTTTGACTGCTCTCCATTTGAGAATCTCTGTGTGTCGCCGTTGGGTTTGGTCCCCAAGAAGGAGGAGGAGGTTTATCGCATGATTCACCATTTATCGTATCCAGCAGGTGAGTCGTTTAATATCTCCAGGGCCAGTGGATCTTATGTGACATCTGACCTTCCTGGAGCTTTTCCTGATTGTGGTCACTAATGAGTTGTGGGGTGAGGATTTGCGGGACAGAACGGTTGATTTCCACACGGACAACATGAGCGTTGTCCATGTGATCAATTGTTCGTCGTCAGCATCGCCACCGGTGTTGGCGTTGCTGAGGCGCTTGGTCCTGTTGAGTTTGCAGTATAATGTGAGGGTTAGGTCGTGTCATGTGCCGGGGGTGCAAAATATAGTGGCTGATGCGTTTTCTCGGTTCCAGTGGAAGCGTTTCCGAGAGGCGGCACCGGAGGCGGGTCAGGTGGGGCAGTCTTTATGGGAGCTCAGTTCAGAAGATTGATGGGGCTGGTGGCGGAGTCGTTGTCGGCGTCCTTGTGGAAGGCATACTGAGCGATATGGTCCAAGTGGCTCGGGTTGGTGTCGGGGGGAAGGAGCCTGGCGTCGGACTCGGGGCGTTAACCCTGCTGTTTTTGGAAAACTTGTTGGAGGAGGGGCGATCATGTGCCGCAGCAGAGAAGGCCTTCTTGTTCAGTTTCCTGGGTTGGAGGGATCTTACCAGGGAATTTAGCATCCAGAGAGTCCTGCGTCGGTGGGAGGGTTCTGGATCAGAGGAGGCCTATTTCGATGCAGCTTCTGTGGGAGCTCCTGGCGGTGTTGCGGAGGGTGTGTAGCTCGCAGTGTGAAGCGTTATTGTTCGGGGCTGCCTTTTCTTTTTGCTTCTTTGGGGCATTGCAAATAGGGGAAGTGGTGGCCGCGAGCCGGCTGGCAGAGTCGCCACTTCTGTTGTTGGACGTGAGGTGGGCGGTTGGAAGGGTGGACATTTAGATTCATAAATCCAAGACAGATCAAGTGGGTGAAGGTGCATGGGTGCGGATTGGTGCAGCAGGCGGAGAGTCTTGCCCGGTGCTTCTGTTTCAGAGATTCTTGGAGGTCCGCCCGACGGGAGGAGGTTCTCTGCTGGTGCATCAGGATGGATCTCCGTTGACGCGGTACCAGTTTTCCAAGGCCTTGTGGGAATCCCTGGTGGTGAGCGGCAGGAGCGCAGGCTAGTGGAATGGGTTTTTCATCGGCAGCGGTGCAGAGATTAAGTCGGTGGAGTTCTGGGAGGTTCCACTTGTACGTACGGCCTCATCTGTTATAGTGCTTAGTTAAACGCAAAATATCGTGGCTGATGCGTCAGTTCGCTTTCTAGTTTACAGTTTCTGTTTGTTTGTTCTAGGTTCTCCTCCCAGTTACGTGTGGATATTAGGGCACTCCTACATCTACTGGGCAGCGAGGCGGGTGGAGGAGCACCCTTCTGGTCGCAACTTGGGGTTTTCCTACGACCAAGCTCAGGTCCGATGGAGTGGCATTCGGGGTTTGTCATGGAGCCAGGTGTATCCAGAGTGCCGTTTCCTGAGCAGGTTTGTTCCCAGTTCGGTGATATTAGTCATTCATGCAGGGGGTAATGACCTGGGCCGGGTCCGGACAGTTGATCTAATTCATGGCATGAAGGATGATATTGCCCATTGTATGGCACTGTTTCGGGACGTGACGTTGGTGTAGTCGGAGGTGATCACCAGGCCCTTTTGGCAGCGATTGCCATATGCAAAAGGGCTGGAGCGCAACAGGCGCAAGCTGAACATGACAGTGGCGAGGTTTGTGCGTCAGCTCGGGGGCATCATGGAATTGGAGGGGGATAACGCCAAGTTGATGCGGGCCGATGAGATTCACTTAAGTCTAATAGGATTGAATATTTTCAATCGAGAAGGTGCTGGCGGCGGGGGGTGCGATGCCGAGGGAGGGCGAAGGAGGCCAGCATTGCGATGGCGGGATACCTGGCCAGCGCATGTGAAGGCAAGTGCCAAGTCGGATTGGGGAGTCGCAGCCTGCTTGGGATGAAGGCAGGCTGCTTTGGACTCTGGGAACAGAATGTGATACCTGTCTGGTGGAAGAATCACCCCCATCAGCTGACAGTTGGAAGTAATGCTGGTTAAAAATGTTAAATAAAGCTGTGGCAACTGCCCTTATCAACTATACAGGTGTTCTGTACTTATTGGGCAACGGGTGGGTTACGTGGATCAGCAGTCATGGTAAGCATTACCGTGTTCCTGGCTTGATTGAGCATTACAACATTCAATGAAATAAAGTTAAGCCTCAGGTATTCTTATTTTATAGATTGCCATGGAGATACAACCACAAAGGACAATTAGGCCAGGTGTGTCTGAATGCAATGCACGTCCTATATTTAAAGGTTCCATGTTCCTGATCACACAGTTTCCATTGGTACTTTACACAGACGACAGTTAATTATTAGTGTTTGAACATGTTCAACACCAGGGAGGCAAGGTACTATGGAGAAAAAAAAGATCTTTGTAGTCACATTAAAGGAGCTAATTATAAAGTACTTGTAAAGTATTTATGGAAATATGTCCATCACTCAATAAAACTCTCTTCAGATCACAGAACACCTGTAACAGGATCTCAGGATCAAACCCAGCATTGGAATTAAACTATTTATCATTGGTTAAACCACCATTTAAAGTAGAACTCTAACTTACAGAGAAGTAATATTTCCTTGTTCCCTCACTCCAGTAAACTCGAAAGCAAAAAACTGTTGAGGGCATTTATCATTGATAAAGGGAAAGGGGTGCCGAAACATCTGTACATTGAATGTTCTCCGTATAAACTTAAGCTGCACTAGAGGGCCCCTATAACTAAACAGTGCCTTGTGGATGAATACTTTGAACTCAAGTAAACTCAATTATAGTGTTTACCGAGGTGAACAGAGCAGTGGATGCTCTAAAAAAAAATGCAAAGGGAAAGAACATACTCACTTCAGCTGCACTAATCCATTTCAGCTAGATTAGCGTCCATTGATGTCTTAGGTGCAAGTGTGCATGCCCACTGACAAATAAATGATCAGCCTATAATTTTAATGGTAGGTGTATTTTAACAGTGAGAGACAGAATAAAAAAAAAAATCTATAAAAATGCATGTCAAAAAAAGTTATAAATTGTTAATGTCTCAATGTAAGGTTTAATGACTATTTGCTATCTATTTTCTTCTATTTATTGGCTATGATTCAATATTTATGGTTTATGCCAAACATCAAAAGAAAACTGTAAAAAAAGACTTTTTTTCCCAGTAATAGTGAAAAATATTTTAACCCAAAGCTGATAAATTTAATGATGGAAATTGAATAAATGTGTCATGTATTTAATGTCTCAATGTAAGGTTTAATGACAAAAAATAGTCAAATTGTAAGGCTATTCGCTAAACCATGAACTGGCACATATTCACCAGAGAATTGCAAACTCTAGGCCAAAATGGCTCAATTGGAAATTTTCGCCAAGTCAACTAGGTATCGGGCTCAGCTATGCTGCCTTTAAATTTGCGCTTCCCTTGTGAATTTCTGATAACCTTGTCTAAGGTGATTTTTTTTTTTTTGTGACAAAAATTAGATTCTGTTTATGTAGAGACAGATAAATATAAGCCAAAGGAAGAAGACTAAATGAAGCATAGTACTGATTACTAAGCCTCAACTGTCACAGCTCTCTGACACTTGCAGGGTTATCCACTAAAGTAACAGTTCAAAGTGAATTTTAAAACGTTCAAATTTAAGGCTAACGGAGCCAAACTGGACAAATAGCATAATTTAGAGAACATTTCTGGTTCAGCTATTCTGACCTTAAATTTTAAATTCACTTTGAATTCTTACTTAGTGAGTGTGCAAGAGAGGTAACAATGTGCAAATGTTGTGCTCCTGATTGTCAGCAGCCTACACTTATTGATTAAATTACACGTGAACTTTACTCTGTGCTAATACAGACACTCTGGTAATTTGAACAGGCTGCTTGTACGGTGTGTTGTTTGATTTCAAGGTGGCGAACTGAGGTTCAAAGCAATGATCTTGTGTTCTTCCTTGTGCATTGTGTGTTTGACAAGTGAGAGAGAGGTAACAGAGATCGAATGTGCTATAGAAGTCAGATATCTAGTGTAACTGGTCAGTAAATGTCAGCTGCTGTCCTATAAAAATTGTGCATACAATACAATAGGACAAGCAATATGTCTTGTGATGTGCTGGTGGGAAACAGCTTCGTTTGAATCTTATTTTATTATAAAATGTCATCAAAGCATTGTACAAAGGATAGACAAAATGTATAACACATAGATGCCATTACAATTCTAGGAAAGTTGAAAAAAGAGCTGATGAAGACCTTGCTGGTACAAGTTTACAAGCTGGAGGAAGTGGAACATTGTTACGCCAAGATAATATGTAAAATATAAAAAATGGAAGCTATATTGTCAGTTATCTATTCTCGGTATATACTGAGTATATACTCAGAGTATTGACACAAATAATGGGGGTCAGGGGGAAGACAATAGGTCCCTTATTGTAAGTTAGGGTCCCCACCCACTGTTCATAAGTGGAGGGCTGGGGGGGAGGACAATAGGTCTTGCCCCCATTGTAATTAAGGGACCCCATCTGCTGCTCATGGATGGGGGGCCGAGGGGAGAACAATAGGTCTCCTCCCCATTATCACTTACGGCCCCCACCCGCCGCTCATGGGTGGGGGCCGGAGGGGCTTTTATGGGTTTTTCACAGTAAGCAGTCACAGGCTACTCATGAGATTTCAATCTCCCTTATGCTAATATGGGGGTCATATTGACCCCCCATAGAGTTAAGGAGGTTAAGGAGGACATGCTTAGGTTAAGGAGGAGGGGCTTAGGAAGTAGCGGGGAGCACAGCTCCCTGACGCTTCTATCTTTATATATTACAAGGAGGTAGCTCCCTCCTTGTAATAAACTGAACGAACGAACAAACGAACACCAATATTCAATGTTTGTTTGTTCTTCTGACATTTCTATTCATTCATTCGTCTTTCTGACGAATTAATGAATAGACGAAATTCCCGTCCGATTTTCAGACAATAGCGAATGCCCAAGTGTTTAACTGGGCATGCATGGGAATTTCACAGCTCTTTCTAGTGTGGGCAGATGACTTGTCCCACAGGGCCTTAATCTACACACACACAAAGATGGCAGCACCCAGGACCTAGGTACGGGCACAAAATAAAGATTTTAAAAAAGTTATATGGGGGGCCTATTGGCATATGGGGTTGACTAGGGGTTAAATAAGATGTAGTCGGGAGTCGGGAGGGGGGTTAAAAATAACGGATGAGGCCATGACAGTGCCACTTTAATGAAAAGAGCAATATGGATGTACTTACATTTCATGGTTTTTTTTTTGTCTTACCTTTTCCCCTAACTTTAATTTGTGGCTTGGTGAATGGTGTCGGGAGCAAGGATTTGGCTTTATTTCTCATGGAAGCTCTGTTTGGAATGGAAATAACCTGTACAAAAAAGATGGTTTGCATCTTTCTCAAAAGGGAACAAATGTTCTCAGTGAGCAGTTCAGAGGTTTTGCTAGGATGTATTTAAACTAGGAGGGGGGGCAAAAGGGTGATAAAACATCAATCCAATTGTCCCCCAAAACAAGGACAGAAGGTGCCTGTAGCAAGTGTGTTAAAAAATGATAAGCTTAGAGTCATGTCTACAAATGCTCACAGTTTAGGGAATAAGTTCAAAATATTCACACAGTAACACGTGTAGGTGTGATTTATAGGCCCCCAGGACAAATTGAAGAGTTAGATAATCTACTAGTTGAGGAAATAGCTAAAATGACAATGAAGGGGGAAGTTATCATCATGGGTGACTTTAATCTTCCTGATGTAAATTGGAAAACAAAAATAGCTGCTTGTGCCAGGAGCACACATATTCTAAACTCCCTACTGGGATTGTCTCTAAAACAAGTCGTTGAGGAGCCAACTCGTAAAGAGGCCATACTAGATTTAGTGTTAACAAATGGAGATTTGGTATCAGATATTACTGTAGGTGAAAGTTTAGGATCCAGTGATCATCAGTCAGTGTGGTTTAATATAAGAACAGTGACTGAGTCACATCACACAAAAACAAAAGTTTTAGACTTTAGAAAAACAGACTTTTCTAAAATTAGAATATGTGTAGAGGAGTCATTATCAGACTGGAGCAATTTAAATGGAGTCCAAGAGAAATGGGATTATTTAAAAGTTGCACTATTGAAGGCAACAGAAAATTGCATTAGGCTTGTCAGTAAAAGCAAAAAATTCAAGAAACCACTGTGGTACTCCGCAGATGTGGCCAAAATAGTTAAAAACAAAAAGTTAGCATTTAGTAATTATAAAAAAAACAGAGTGAGGAAGACAAAATGATCTATAAGATTAGGCAGAAAGAGGCTAAGCAAGTTATAAGAGCTTCCAAATCACACACAGAAGAGAAAATAGCACAGTCAGTAAAAAAGGGGGACAAAACTTTTTTTAGATACATAAATGAGAAAAGAAAAGAAAAACAAGGATTAGTTACATTAAAAACAAAAGAAGGAAGGTATGTATAAGAGGATAAAGGTCTAGGTGACTGCCTCAATGAATATTTTTGTTCTGTATTTACAGATGAAAATGAAGGAAAGGGACCTCAGTTAAGAAAAAGGATAAATGAGTAATTTATTACACGTGAGTTTACAGAGGAAGAGGTTCTATTTCAACTGTCAAAAGTAAAGACAAATAAGTCAATGGGACCTGATGGAATACACCCAAAGCTATTAAAAGAGCTTAGTGGTGTACTAGCAAAACCATTAACAGATTTATTTAACCAATCATTGTTAACAGGAGTAGTCCCAGAAGATTGGAATTTAGCGAATGTTGTGCCCATTTACAAGAAAGGTAATAGGGAGGAGTCGGGCAACTATAGGCCAGTAAGCCTTACTTCAGTAGTGGGGAAAGTGATGGAAACCATGTTAAAGGATAGGATTGATGAACATCTAAAAACACATGGATTTCAAGATCAGAGACAACATGGGTTTACTTCAGGGAGATCATGCCAAACTAATCTTATTGATTTTTTTGATTGGGTAACTAAAATTATAGATCAGGGTGGTGCAGTAGACATTGCTTACCTAGATTTCAGTAAGGCTTTTGACACTGTTGCACATAGAAGGCTTATCAATAAACTGCAATCTTTAAGTTTGGATTCCAATATTGTTGAATGGGTAAGGCAGTGGCTGAGTGACAGGCAACAGAGGGTTGTAGTTAATGGAATATATTCAAAGCTTGGACTTGTCACCAGTGGGGTACCTCAGGGATCTGTACTTGGACCCATTCTCTTTAATATTATTATTAGTGATATTGCAGAAGGTCTTGATGGTAAGGTATGTATTTTTGCTGATGATACTAAGATATGTAACAGGGTTGATGTTCCAGGAGGGATAAGCCAAATGGCAAATGATTTAGGTAAACTAGAAAAATGGTCAGAATTGTGGCAACTGACATTTAATGTGGATAAGTGCAAGATAATGCATCTTGGACGTAAAAACCCAAGGGCAGAGTACAGAATATTTGATAGAGTCCTAACCTCAACATCTGAGGAAAGGGATTTAGGGGTGATTATTTCTGATGACTTAAAGGTAGGCAGACAATGTAATAGAGCAGCAGGAAATGCTAGCAGTATGCTTGGTTGTATAGGGAGAGGTATTAGCAGTAGAAAGAGGGAAGTGCTCATGCCACTGTACATAACACTGGTGAGACCTCACTTGGAGTATTGTACACAGTACTGGAGACCGTATCTTCAGAAGGATATTGATACCTTAGAGAGGGTTCAGAGAAGGGCTACTAAACTGGTTCATGGATTGCAGGATAAAACATACCAGGAAAGGTTAAAGGATCTTAACATGTATAGGTTGGAGGAAAGACGAGACGGGGGGATATGATAGAAACATTTAAATACATAAAGGGAATTAACACAGTAAAGGAGGAGACTATATTTAAAAGAAGAAAAACTACCACAAGAGGACATAGTCTTAAATTAGAGGGACAAAGGTTTAAAATAATATCAGGAAGTATTACTTTACTGAGAGGGTAGTGGATGCATGGAATAGCCTTCCAGCTGAAGTGGTAGAGGTTAACACAGTAAAGGAGTTTAAGCATGCGTGGGATAGGCATAAGGCTATCCTAACTATAAGATAAGGCCAGGGACTAATGAAAGTATTTAGAAAATTGGACAGATTTCAATACTCTCATAACCACACTCTCCCACGAACCCAAACGACTATTTCACACTAGTGATGTCCCGAACGGTTCGCTGGCGAATAGTTCCCGGCGAGCATAGCGTGTTCGCGTTCGCCAAAGATGGCGAACATATGCGATGTTCGGTCCGCCCCCTATTAATTTACTAATGCTAAGTAAAAATTACTTAGTATTAGTAAATTGTGCCCCTACTCGCAATACCGCGAGTAGGGG
>OW240920.1:61640003-61822719 GCA_933207985.1 Pelobates cultripes | reverse complement strand
AAAAAAATAAAAAAAAATAAAAAAAGTACAAAAGCACCACCCCCAAAATTTTTAATATGCCAAGGAAGCCTAGTCCCTCTTGCATGTGTCCACAGTAAAATTAAAGCTAATTTCTTCTTCAACAGACCTCTAATTACATGCAGCCTTTAACCCCTTAAGGACCAAACTTCTGGAATAAAAGGGAATCATGACATGTCACACATGGCATGTGTCCTTAAAGGGTTAAGTTGCATTATATTTCAGTACAGACATATTTTATTCTTTATTTTTTACTTATTGTTAAACATTGTGAGCTACATGAACAAATTAAATATTATTAAATATTGTTGCAGAATAAAAAAAAAGAGAAAATAGATACATTTTGTCACGTTTAGAAGGGTACTCTAGGTACATTAACAACTTCATTTCACTTAAATAGATATGGTGCCTGGAGTCCCCACGTATGATCCCTTGTTTCACTGAAATTTTTTTTGAAAAGTTTAACAGTGAGTTATGGTCTTTGGCAGCTCGCTATTCCAGAATGGCTGAAGCGGTGTAACACACCAGCTGATGCCAAATAAAATTATACCAGTAATAGCTGGATTCCATATTCTGAGAGCCAAGGGATCACAGGCACTATTATCACTTTAATGTGATGAAGTGTTCATGGTGCCTTCAGTGTACTTTTAAGAGAGCAAAAAGTTAGAGGTTTAAGATCCATCTTAAGTTTTAAAAACATAGAATTACTTGAATGTATACTACAAGCACCATAGCCACTTGAGCACATCCTGGTACCCCCTAATGTTTGGCACCCAGGTAGGAAGTCAATCAATCGAAAGAGACAGACATGTAGATATTGAGGGAAAGTCAGAGTATACCTGGTGCATTGTAGTTGTTATGGTACTTGGGGTGTTCCTTGGACACGCATCACTTGACAATTGAATGTTTAAACCAGCAAGCAAACACTTCTAAACAACTTTACAAACATACAGGGCCGGAGTCAAGGATTTGTGGCTACACAGGCAAAGAAGCATTTGTCCCTTTGTGTCTCTTGCACCCCAGCCTTTGTATGTCTCTTACTTCCCTCCAGCCCTTGTGTGTCTTTCTCCCCAAGCCCCTCTATGTCTCCCTGTGTCCCCCCAGCACCTCTAGGTATCTCCCCACAGCCCCCAACTGTCTATCTCTTTGCCCCTTCCCCCGCCCCTCTGTGTTTCTGTTTCTCTCCACGGCCCCATTTCTGTGTCTCTTCCTTCCCAGCCCCACTATGTTGCCTTGTGTTCCCCCCAGTTCCTCCATCTCATCTCCCCAAGTGTCTCATGTCCACAGCCCCCCATGTCTCAGTCTCCCAAACCTCCATGTGTCTCAATCCCCCAGCCCCTTCATGTGCTCATTGCCTCCCCCTCAGTCCTCCCATGTGTCTCAATCCCCTAGCTCCCCCATGTCTCAATCCCCTAAACGCCCATGTGTCTCAATCCCCCAGACCTCTGTGTGTCTCAATCACCCAGCCCCTCCATGTGTCTAAATCACCCAGACCCCACCCAGTGTCTTAATCCCTGTCCTCACTCCCCATGTGTCTTGCTTGCCCTCTCCCACACGTGCCAGTTTATCTCTCTCCTCCTGTGTAGCGTGGCCGGGAGCAAACTGCAGGGGCATACAGAGCAGGTGCTGTGCAGCGCAGACTCCTCCTGCCCGTCACCCGAATCCTGCGCACCCTAGGCCGGTACGCGACATGGCGCCTGTGCTGCCATATGGTAGTGCCGATCCTGCAAACATACTTTGAAGAGTATATAATAAACGTTTAAAAACTCAGATTGCACTGTTCCGCATGCCTCACAGTTAGGGGAGTTTCTTCAGGCTCCCCACACCTTCCCTCTTACCCACCCTTCTCAGTTTCAGAGCATTTCTCTAATGACAGAAACAGGGCATCATTGTGCTGCAGCAGGAGAGAGAAACCCGACATCTGACACCCATCTGCATGAATCACACTGTTTAGACTCCCTCTCTTCTCCCCCTGTCAGGATGCTGCAAGGTAAAGAGATCTTCCAACTGCAAATGTGTAAATCTGTCAGGCATGCCCATTGCATTTTTCCAGCATTCCTAGGAATAGGACACGGATTGGTAAGATCAGTGTCCCCCCTGGAGTGGGAGTGGAAAGCATAAGCAAGAAGAATCAGATATATTCTTGAATGGCTGCAAAGGCTATGAATGTGGTTTTCAGGAGCACATGGCGCTCATTGCCCTGTTGAGATTATCCATACCAAATCACTTTCCCAGATAGTTTACTCAGTCACAACTCACATGAAAGAAGATCTGGCGATGTTTATTCGTCGTATGATCTGTAGAATGTGCAGTTACAACAGGTAAAAGAAAGATTCTTCCATACAGGCTAGGAGAGATACAACAAGTCACATGAATGTTCAGCATAAAAAAAGCACTAATACAGGAAAGGGGGAGGGGAGTACCTGAAGCAGCATGAAAACTACGGAGTGGCACAAGAGGCAAACTTAAGATGAACATTAAAGAAACAGTACATTATGGTAAAACGATATCATGTAACATGACAAGATAAATACGAAAAAAAATCAGTCTGCATAGTGAGCCAAGTGTCTCACTAAAGCTTTTGAATGAGACATTTGTCTGAAAGTGATGAATGTCCCTTTAAATAAATGTTGCTTAACAGTTTAAGCAAAACGAAATATGTGAGCGTGCCTTCACTAAATCGAAGAACGGCATATATACTATGAACAAACACCCATGCAAGGTTAGCCAATAAGTAGACATTAGCTGACAAAGCAATACAAAACACAAAAAAACAGGTTGCACTGAATAATGTGTGCATTAAGGTTAATAAAAACAATTATTTTGAAGATTCTGGGTTGAAATCGTCCAAGCTTCAATTGGTGAGGAGTATATGTAAAAAAACAAAAAATAACCAATAGTGCAGATAGTCAAATACTTAGTGTAGGACACACAACAAGGATACGTGGGATCACACTCACATTTGTTAGAGCTATAGACCAGCTCTGAGTAGAACAGCATACAGCGCTATAATCCTCACTGATGGATATGTAGCTCTTTACGAGTAAGTTTCAGAGCATCCGGATGAATATGAAAAAGTAAAACATAAAAAGTAAACAATAGTGCTTACTGAGTAAAACCAAAATCAGGTAAAAATATAAATGGTAATTTACTCACATTTAGTAGAGCAGTAACACCGCTCAAGAGATAGCACTTGGGTGGTATGATACCTACCAAGGATTTAATGTTGAGTAGATTCTCCTGAAGGCAATCCTTGCCAGGAATTGGATGTAGAGCAGAGTAGATACTTCAAGAGTTCTAAATTTGTCAGTAACAATAAAAAACAATAAAAATAACAAAAAGCAAAATAAATGGTCTTTCATTATAAAATGGGTGTAAGCCAAATAAACTTTGTCACGGATTGGATGTAAACGTAGCTGACAAAGCATCATGGGAGATGTGGGTCTAAATCAGTTGGAGAGCAAACTTTTAATGACATGCTTTTCATTCATTTTAAAACAGCGTTGTCAACTACACCTCCCCCTTAAAACATGAGTATTTCATAAAGATTGAATCATATTGAGTGTGTTGGAATTTCACAGAGACAAAGACCATTTCCTCCGCCTGACTTTTTTTAGACTCTGTGCTTAGCTACAGAGTCAATACCGACAGCTGTCACCAGTGACGGCTGCAGGAAATTCGTCTGTGTCTATGCAGGATCCCACGGCCTCATGGGATCTTCCAGAGGCCTTAATGTTGTATTCTCGCGCATGTACAATAGAACAGCAGTGATGTCGGCTCCGGAACAATACGGTGGCACCCGGGAGGAACAGGTTAAGATAAGTAAATCTCTCCTTTACCTGCTTCCCCCAGCCACCGGAACCCAGCGATGATGTCACCATCGGGGATCTCTACGTATTCTGAAAGACCCCAGATGGTGATAGTGCCATTTTAAAGTGGCAACCAATTCCACAGAAGTGTGTGATGGCTATAAAACTGCTTAGTTGATGCCTTAAACTTTCTTTGATATCACTTTCTTTGAATGGAAGCTCATTTATTATGCTAAGGATAGGAAACCATACCTCCCTACATTTCAAATGGACAAAGAGGGGCTCTTTAATTTTAGGAGTGTGAGTGGGGGTGTGGCTTTGTACTAAGACATTTTTGGTGACTTATTAATAACAACGGACATTTATTCTCATTTATAAAGACTGATTTCTAAACACATTTATTGTATTTGAGAGACACATTACTCTGCGTAGTATTGCTGTGGAGCTCTGTTATACACTCAGGCACACCAACAATATGGGATTTGGGCCCAAAATAGGGACTGTCCCTCCTGCATAGGGACACTTGGGAGGTATGAAACTTTGACAAGGAAATTTCCTAACTTTGGACTAAAATAGTTGGAAAAGGTTTAGTTATATCAGCTGTTTTAGCCTACAATGTCCAATGTCCTCATGAATTCCATACAAATTGTGTAACTGACAGATTAGTGAAGCAAACCATGTAATAATGAACTGAAATTCTTATGACGTTGCAGGTGGATCCTGGGAGTTGCAGTCCACTGATGCCTGTAGATCTTGAACCATTTCAATCATAGTACAGTAGAAATTTCAGGCTGTTTCCATCAGGCATGACAAAGGCTGCTTGTTAGCGATCACAGGGTAGATAGCATTAAGGGTCACAGCAGGGATACATTTGCAATTCATTCATCCATTTATTTGCAGCGGGGGAAAAAAAAAAAAAACTATTTTCTTTCTAAAAGCTGAGAGATAAAATGTCCTGTCAGTTATCAAAGCACTTAAATACAAAGTGGTTTATGTTTGATTATTGTGTTTTTCATGCATTATCAATGCAATGCATAAACATAGGCATTAAACATATATTTCCAAATCAAATATAAGATATGAGCACTGTAACATATTACACATGCTTATGTACAAATGCGTCTTCATAGTAAAGGAGCACTCCAAGCACCATAAGCATGAAAGCGCACTGTAGTGGTTATGGTGTCATAAGTGCCCTAGCATGCCCTCCTCCATCCCCCATTGTACGAAGTCAAAGCAGCCATTACCCTCCACCACTTCTTCCTATGACTTTATCTGAGCTAAGGACGTCTAGAGCACCTGCTTGTACATACTCCGTGAACGCCATTTTCTTGAATGAAGGTGAACGTGACTGTACAGTAAATATATTATTATTGGTATTTATGTAGTGTCAACTTTTTCCCCAGTGCTTTACAATAAGTAATATAATATAATGTTAAAAATGTAACAACACAGTTTTCTGCTTAAAAGGGACACTATAGGCACCCAGACTATTTCAGCTCATGAAAGTTGGTCTGGATGTCTTGCCCCCAGGTCCCTTAACCCTGCAAAGTCAATTATTGCAGTTTTTTAATAACCTGCAATAACTACCTTTATGTGTTAACGCCTCCTCTAGTGGCTGTCTACAAGACAGCCACTTTATTGTCTACAAGACAGCCACTAGAGGAAGTTCCAAGTCATTAGGTGACTTTTTGTCACCTAGGTGACGCTGGACATCCTCACGCTATGCATGAGGATATCCAACGTCACCCAAAACTACATATGAAAGCATTATACATGCTTACCTACGGGGAAAGTTCTAATGCCAGCGTGACGACCGCCGCGCATGCGGATTAGGTCCCTTCCGACATCTGCCGTTGGCAGGGGAGGATTGGAGGCGAGCCCAAGACAGTTTTGTTGTTAAATTCACCTTAATTACATTGTAAAGCGCTGCAGAATCTTTTGATAATAATATAATTAAAACAAATTATGACATTATAAATACTCCCTGATCAAGATTTAAGTGTAATGCCAGGAGATATGCAAATCTATGTTTTAGTATATTATATATGTTAAAATGCACATTCAGATTGTAGTGAGTATTCACAAGAAACAGTAGCAATCTTATGTGACTGTACACACCCCCCTTGCCCCCACAAACACACACTAAAAGATATTTAATTTTAATGTGTTTGTTAGTGTGCAGTGAATTTAATATACATTATTTTGTGTAGGTACCTGGCAATACGTTATCCACTACGTTCCAGGGAGCTTCGAACACCTAAGAATGCATTAATGGCCATCACTCTCATCTGGAGCCTATCCTTGATTTTTTCTGGCCCATACCTCAGCTACTACCAAGAGTTCCAGACAGACAACCTTACTTTGTGTCATCCTGTATGGCAGATTTCCCATCGCAAGACTATGGACCTTTGCACCTTTGTGTTCAGTTACGTTATTCCTGTGCTCATCCTTGGCCTCACCTATGCTCGTACAATCCGCTACCTCTGGACTTCTGTCAATCCCATCGACGACAGGTCTGAATCAAAAAGGGCCAAGAGGAGAGTGACCCGTATGATCATCATTGTGGCTGTTTTGTTTTGCCTGTGCTGGTTGCCTCACCACTTGGTCATACTTTGTGTCTTGTTTGGTTACTTTCCCCTCAATAATGTCACTTATGCCCTCCGTATTCTCTCCCACCTAGTGTCTTATGCTAATTCCTGTGTCAATCCAGTGGTGTATGCTCTAGTATCTAAACACTTTCGCAAGGGGTTCCGCAAAATATTCCTTTGTCTTCTGTTTCGACAAAGGTCAGCCAACAAGGTCCATGTGGTCCCTACTGTCCATGCTGGTGTCAGCACACTAGAAGCAGCATGCACGGAAGTGACCCAGCTCAGTGAGGGTCACATGCATTGCTCTGCCTGCTGCCAAGATTCTAGAAGCACCTGGGAAGAGACAGAAAGGATTGGAGATAAGGGAGCCCAGACATTCCTCCCATTTAATGCAACATAGTGAGCCATGGGAGTATGTTTTTCAGAACTTGAAATTTACTTGCTCAGAACCATCTAAATCCAAGATCTATGGTTGAATATGGTGGATAAGCCCATATATATATATATACGTGAAGAACTAGAGTGTCTATAACACCATAACCAGCAATGACAGCTTTTTAAAAGGTGGACATCATTGAAAAGAATCAACACATTCTTCTAATACCATGTCTATGCTTTCAAGTATTTACAAAAGCAATGCAGGCTGCTTATTGTTTAAGTATATTTCTTCATCCACACAAGCACTATAGCTGTATCCACACAGTTTGAAACACTATTATTTTTTTAAATTACATTAATATTGTTATTTTGTGTAAACACTAATTAAATCCATTGTTTTATACATATTAAATAATTAATACCGGTATCTACATAGAATATTGTCACTTTTTAATTTATATTGACCATCAAAATTATATTTATTTTTTTCAAAATTTCTGGTTTATTATAATTGCCCTTTTTCCGTTTTATATAGTTCCAAGATATTCTACACCAATAAACAGTTTAATTACACTAATTGGCTGCTGTCCATGCATCACCACATAGTCAATTAATTTGTTGTAGTTATACTCTGTATAAATGCTGTGAATAAATTGGAGGGTGCATATCATACTGGCTAATGCATAACTGTTATATTTCCCATCTCAATGCAGATTGAAAGCAGCAAACAACACATATTTCTGTTTTTCTTAACCTTTGAAACCTTTTTTCCATCAAGATGGGTTCTTCTATCTCAGATGGCCTGAATGCTTCTTAATTGTCTTTGTAATACCTGTAAAAAAAAAAGAAATACTACAGATAAGTACTTTATCGCCAGAGTTCTGCCACTATGCAGAGACATTTACACCAATTTCTCACTTAAGAGTTGAAATCCTATTCTTTTAGCAGGCATGGTCCCGAAGAGTGCCTTCACGTCAACCCATCCAATAACCGAGCCATGCAGGGAAAGCTGCGAATCTCTTAGTGACACTCTGGCATGCCGCATGGAACTCTCCATTGGCTAAGACTTTAACCAGGTGGTGATTCAAAACCATGAGTGTGACAAGAGGGCTCTTTTGACTACAGGGAGGTGGAGGGGAGAGCTTTCTGGGGATATAAGACGTGTGTAATTTCGTATGTTCTGGGGTATATTGTAATGCCACCCTGATGTCTAGCGGATAATTGACTTGGCATTTACTGATCTGGTTATCTCCTAGACTCAGAGGCGCCAGGGTGGGATTTACATTGTTCAAGCCATGGACCCTCTGTTGGGGTTGTGTGTATAAAAATGTGCCTTGTTCTCAATAAACCAGTTCTTATTCACGCTTCAGTAAGTATTGACTAGAGTTGGATGAGATAGCTGTAACAGCTAGAATCACTCCAGGTATCGAGTGCTGAAACTCAACTTTGAACTCCGTCACAATGGGAAAATCACATCTGAGCTTATTGAATCTGAAATTAAAGAATGGACAGAACTGGGCAGTCTTAAAATGAAGTAACATTTTCTTATCCCTAACCTCCTCTTATCAAATACAAATATGATCTATTTTGTAAGTGATATGGAAAAATCTGGCACCTTTTCCTATGTTTGACCTCATTTCTCTGGACCAGGGATACATAGATTTAATTGGATACGTATACTGAGTGGTGTGCAAAACCAATTCCAGTGGAAGGTGGAGCGCTCAGAAGGTTGGAAATAACTTACCCCCCTTGGAACTCTTGGTAACCTAAGGGAGGATAGAGAATCATAGTGTGGAATGTATAAGAATAATGCGAGTGAAATAACTCAATAGGAATTCACTCACGTGGTTCTGAGCCTAGACGGGACAGGCTCAGATCACTCAAGCGGACGTGTATTTGAGGAGACACGGATCCTTTAGATGATGTTGCTTATATTCTCCCTCTGGAAAAGTGACAAATGCCAGTATCTAGTGTAATAAGTCTAAGGTACCAATATATGTAGGTGAATAAATAAAACTGCTCACCTTACATAGAGCCTTGAACTCGGCTCTAAGTTAAACAGCACATGTGTCAATAAGAGGACATATACCCTTCTTTGAATGTACAGGAACTCTGGATGCTGAATGCTGGATGCCGGAGAAGGTGTAGTAAAAAATGAAATTTATTAGATAAAAATACAAAATATAAAACAACAAACAATAATGGTCCAAATAAAAATTCAATCCTGTGGGTGGTCCCGAGACGCGTACATAGATTTAGGATGGGGGAAATTTAGATTTAGGAATACTAAGTGTTGGAGATTATAAACATCATTTCAGGGTGTATGTGAACTCCAGGTGATGTAGGCTGTTACATGCATGGATCCCTAAAACCCACAGAAACCCATCTGATAGTGCTGGGAGTTACAACCCACAGGATCTCCTGTGTCCACGTGTATGTATAGTCCAATCTACCATCTACCATATTCATGAATATGAATACCAAACGTGTCCTTGATTAGGCTATTACATAGGACCTAGAGTGGTAGAGCCCTCGATGCAATGCCACATGACTTTTATTGATTGCGCCAGTGGAGGCCTTTCAAAGTGTCTCCTTTAAAAAAGGTATACAGGGTCAACATTTACATAGATAGTTAGTACATTTTAGTGATGCACTAGGCCCTACAACATTCTAGGACACTATTTTGAGGGCTTTAGGGGCCTTTATATATTGTGGGGCTTAAGAGCATCATGAGCCACAATCTAACCTATGATCCATCTCAACAATATCAGGGTGAAATCATATCTGATAAAACTTTCTTATGTGTCAACCAAAGAGATAGTAGGGTAATGGAGTGGAGATCAGGGTCAGGTACAAGCAAGTAGGTGAAAGGGGAGTACCAAACAACCACAAACATTCAAACATTTAAATTGCATTAATAAGTAAATGCATTGGAAATGTCAATATCAACAGTGGTCAACCACTATGTACCAGAGTACCGTAATAAAACACATTACAGTGCTGTAAAACAAAAGATGTAAGGTACTCCATTCTGAAACATAAAGGTCCATGCCTCTAGTGACATTTAAATCTCGCAATGTTTTAAAATGAGAGTGCCAAGGCACCCAGATCAGTTCATTGAGATGAAGTGGTCTGGGTGCCTATAGTGTCTCTTTAAATTGTCCCTCTTTCTCCATATGAACTGTTGGGAGGTATGTACCTGTATATATAGATTCATTAATTAGCAACCTTTGAAATTGACTATCAACTTAAGAAATTGCTTATAGGGGTCATTTCTCTACATTTAGTGATGAAGCAGATAAATATTACTTATAATCACTAATCACTTACGATTGATCCAATGTATTCAGAGTTTGATTATTCACATTTCCTGATCGATTCACTATATTTGGAGATAAGTGACCCACCATGAAAGATTGACAGTATTCACCATCAGCAGATAATCAAGGAAAATGGAAATTACAGCTGCCGGATAACTGGTGATCTGCCAGATTAGGTTATTGTATTGCAAAATAGGCAAAGGGCGCATTGCCTAAAATAAAGATTTGCACTATGTGCTTAAAAGCAACAACATGTCAGAATTTGGATTCAGACTGCACATTTACTTCCTGGGTATATTTCAAGAGAATATAGTTTAAAGGAAAACTACAACCACCCTACACACTGCCCTCTCCTCCTCCTCTGTGTAAGGAGTCAAATTATTTTTGAATGGCTTGACTTCTTATCCAGAGTTCGCCTAGCGCTACTATTACGGCAGAGAGCCAGAAGTTCTAAGCAGGAACTTCCGTTAGCTCTTCTGAGCTTATCTCATTCGCTAAGAACTATTAGAATGCTTACAAATTTCCATCTCTCCGGCTTTAGTAATTGAGGACCCAAGGTGAGAAGTCAGATTGTTCAGAAATTACTTGACTTCTTGGACTGGGGGTGCCAGGAACAGTGAGTTGTAGTGGTTATGGTACAAGAAGCGTACCTTTAAATATACCTACTCCTGTGATTATTCAATTCAACAACTTTGTGAACAGCTACAGCAGCACTGTCATGCCCTTCTGAAAAATTTGTATTTCATAAAGATGCAATATTTCCAACTGAAATTCCAACCCAGTCAAGAGATATACAGAAACAAAATAGGGACGACTTGGTTTGTATTTCTCCTCTGCTTGACACAATGCGGAGCCTAAGTGGCAATCCCTGCAGCTGCCATCACTGACAACTGCAGGGAATTGCCTGTGTATGTGGAGGATCCCGAAAGCCACATAGACCTCAATACTGTACTCTCGTGCATTTCTGAGACTACAGCAGTGACGTAGATGCCAATGAGGACTACGCAGGACCAAGATGGTGGCGCCTGAGAGGGACAAGTTAGGGTACGTAAACTCACCCTTTACCTGCCCCCTTGGCCACCGGACCACCAGTGGTAATGTTACTGGCAAGGGATTTCTTGAATTTTCAAAGTCCCCAAATGGTGACAATGCCACTTTAAAGGACCAGTATAGGCACCCAGACCACTTCAGCTTAATGAAGTGGTCTGGGTGCCAGGTCCATCTAGGACTAACCCTTTTTTTTTTATAAACATAGCAGTTTCAGAGAAACTGCTATGTTTATATTAGGGTTAATCCAGCCTCTAGTGGCTGTCTCTTGACTGATTTTCACAGTGAGAAGACACCAGCGTCCATAGGAAAGCATTGTGAATGCTTTCCTATGGACCGGCTGAATGCGCGCGCGGCTCTTGCCGCGCATGCGCATTCAGCCGAAGTGGAGGAGAAGAGGGAGGAGAGGAGGAGGAGAGCTCCCTGCCCGGCGCTGGAGAAAGAGGTAAGTTTAACCCCTTCATCTCCCCAGAGCCTGGCGGGAGGGGGACCCTGAGGGTGGGGGCCCCCTCAGGGCACTATAGTGCCAGGAAAACAAGTATGTTTTCCTGGCACTGTAGTGGTCCTTTAATGGAAAATTGAGAGGATGACATAAGCTATCAAAAAACAGATGTCATGTGTCATAAATAACTCTAGTTTTTGTAGACATAGTAAATAACTGTACTCTCTGAGTTGGGTAACCATTTTCATGCCAGTTTTGGTAGCCTTGAATCTCCCATGATGCTCAGCAAACTCCTTGAAACCTAAATACTAGTTATCAATGCTCTTTATTGCTCGCCCACCCAGTGAATTTTTTCCTGTGTGCTCACAGTTACTGCCTGTGTGTTAAAGCATGCAAAATTCACCAGAACCCTGTGACAATAAACTTTATGAATTCTTTGGAATTAATAAAATCCCTCATAAACTTGCCACCTGTGTGCCTTGCAAGCTGCGAGGCACCCAGCTGACACAGTGCAGATCTCCTTGTGCATTTAATATTAATAAATATATTTTTTTTATGAGCACTGCACCTTCACAAATTGGAAGATGGGGTATTTGTCTCTGAGCATATAGCAATGCAACCTAAGCTTCTAATAGACTGGGTCACATGTGGAGGAGTAAAACCACTAGACAAGCTAATTTAATGAAAACAGTGTATTTGGGATAAAGTACAGGGAAAAAGTCTTTAGTTCATTGTTTTGTTTTGTTTTTTAAACCAGTTTTAACCCCTTAAGGACCAAACTTCTGGAATAAAAGGGAATCATGACATGTTACACATGTCATGTGTCCTTAAGGGGTTAAAGGGACACTATAGTCCCCCAGACCACTTCAGCTCAATGAAGTGGTCTGGGTGCCAGGTCCCTCAGGTTTTAACCCTTCACATGTATACATAACAGTTTAAGAGAAACTGCTTTGTTTACATTTGGGGTTAATCCAGCCTCTAGTGGCCTTCTTCTGGACAGCCGCTAGAGGCGCATCTGCGACAATGGAGACGAACCTATGGACACTTTAAATGCGCGTGCGGCACTTGCCGCGCATGCGCATTCGGCTCCAGTGAGGCCAGACGGGGGAGCTGACGTCGGACGGGGAGGAGAGGTCACCAGCGCCGAGGGAGCCCGGCGCTGGCTTAAAGTATGTAACTGAAGGGGTTTTAACCCCTTTAGCGCCACGGGAGGGGGACCCTGAGGGTGGAGTCACCCTCAGGGCACTATAGTGTCAGGGAAACCGCTTTGCTTAAAAGGACATTCCACTGCCCAAATACAAAAAATAATTTTTTAAATACTGTTTAGTACATATACCCCACATTAAAACATGCATGCATTTATTAATGTGTTTTTTAATTGGCGGTATATCTAAACACAGCTTGCAAAAGCTGTCTGCTAGTGAGTGTGTCAGTTTTTGTGTGTGTGTGTTACTGTGTGTGTTAGTTGTGTGTGTCTGTTATTGAATGTGTGTCTGCTAGTGAGTGTACATGTGTGTGTTAGTTTGTGTGTCAGCAGGGCTGCCATCAGAAATTTTGGGGCCCCTGACACAGCTCAAGGTCTGGGCCCCCCGGTGCCTGCACCCGAGTCCGCCCAAGGTTCCCCGCCCCCCAGTCCACCCACAGGGATGCAGTGTCTGTACTGATTCTGGTGTGTCTATAGTGGATGTAGAATGTGTGTAGTGGATGCAGAGTTCGTGTGTTAAGTGGATGCGGTGTGTGTTTAACGGATGCAGTGTGTATAGTGGATGCAGATTGTACATTTGTGTAATGTATGAGGTGTATATTAGATGCAGAGTGTGTGTTTGTGTAGTGGATGTAGTGTGTGTTTATAGTGAATGCAGAGTGTGTATGTATATTTGTGTAGTGGATGTAGTGTTTGTGTGTATTAAATGCGATGTGTATAGTGAATGCAGAGTGTGTGTTTGTGTAGTGGATGTAGTGTGTGTGTAGTGAATGCACAGTGTGTGTAGTGGATGTGATGTAGATTAATTTAGAAATAAACAAAAATGTTTAAAAGTCTATCTGTTCCTGTCCAAATCTGAGATGAATAAATTGCGTATACGCAGAAGTAAGTTTACACTGACACATGCAGTTCAGGTTAAAAACACTTCAGGAAATTTATTAGCATCTAGTTAAAAAGCGGGCACGCAGGCCTTTTTATATGCAAAATGACATCATCATTGAATATCAGATAATAACAAATAAACATCATTAATTGGGTTAAATGTTAAGTGGCTATGTCAGTGTCCACCCATTAATATTATTAATTGGCTCAGAGATTTGAGTGACTAGTGAGGCACCCTCCCATCATGGGATGTCGTCGCCATTGCTCTTTAGCACGAGGCTTACTCGGTGGAAAGGGGGGCTTGGGCGTCATTTTACGTAGTTAGTGATGTCAGTCTCGTGGTCTGTTCCAAGGTTCTTTTATGAATAGAACATTTCATTTTGTTGCTGTTCTCCTGGCCTTGGATTATACTATGTTGCAAGTCAACGGAGATCCGCTAACTCCGGGGCTAGTTATGTCCTTAGAGAGAGAAAATACAATCTCTTATTCATTATACTGAATACTGTCAGGAAATTCTGTCATGTAAGGTGAACAAAATGGAGTTAGTACAATAATTCAATACAGGTTCTAATAAAGATTTTAATAATTCTACATCAGTCCCCCCTATGAAATGTTAGATTCTAAAAGATAATCTTTATTTGTTAGTATCAGAAGACGTGTTAGCCCAAAGGCACAGAAACCCCGTGACCCGCTAGCTAGGTGTTATTGCAAAGTGCAAAGCTGTCCCTTCGTCTGTCCCTAATTGGCTAACTCATCTGTCCGCTGGGCACTCGAACACTTCACTCCATGGGTATCCCGAGGTGGCTAACCCACCACATCTCCGCACGGTAGACTTCCCAGACAGACAGATGCTGTCCCTAAGCTGGTCCCTTCCTAGAACTCTTGCACTCTATCAATAAACAGGATAGATTGTAGCGGTATACAGGGCGAGTTGACTTTTTGGAAATCTTGGTCATCAACTGTGAGGTGTGCGTAAGTGGGTGCCGCTTGGTCTACAGTCTTCAAGAGGAGCTTTCTCAGACAAGGGAGGACACAACAAACGAGAAGAGCAAAGATAAAAAGGAAAATTAGTATTGCTATACCAATATGCATCAAAGCTTTTTGCCATCCTGTCATCCAACCAAACCATCTCTCCCAGGGATCTTTTATCCCAGAGTTCCTCTTTAGCTCCTCAGAGAGCTCTTTCAATTTTTCTATAGCTAAGGTTACTTTACCATTGGGGCCTGTGTTTTCTGGGATGTAAGTACAACATGTCATGGTGTCAGGCAGAATTTTACATACCCCTCCTTTTTCGGCTAGAATCATATCTAAAGCCATTCTATTCTGGAATGACATTTGGGACGTAGCCTGCAGCTGTTCGGCCAAACCCTGAAGGGCATCCCTGGTGTAATTAACAAACCGTTGTTGGTTGTAGTAGATGTAATTTATCCAATTTAAATTCTTGTTTGCAGTGACTATGGTAAAAAGTGATTCAAATCCTGCAGCAACTTCATCCCTGGCTTTAAACTCATTGGGCACCCCCCTAGGTACCCCAATGGCATCAATGTAAATATGAGGGTCAAAACTGCCTTTTACTGGGGCTTCACGCTTTACCTTGGTTGGTGAGTGTTTGGACTCATGAGTCTTTATCCATTCTTGATCTCAGCTGTAGATCCCCACACAACCAGTAAATATCCCCCAATGATCTAGTGTGGAATTGTAGGAGGTTCATAGAGACAGTTCTGTAGGTGGCACAATAACCTTTAGAGAAGTTACCCACAAATTTACCAATTCCATCATAATTAGCATAACAGGTATAATTACCTTTATAGACGGTAACACCATCTGGGGGTTTGCAATCTTTGACTAGAAGAGGATACTCTACTGTCCATGCTTTACATATGGACCTATTGAAATTGTAGTGATAGGCAAAAAGACTCAGAACACATTCTTCTATATCTACTGGCAAAGTTAAAGGCACAGTGCCCAGGTGCGGCCGGGCACCACCACACACATAGCATGCGGTTCTGTTATGTTTGTTGGCATTATTTTTCATCCATTCTAACCATAGATTAACATCATTGAAACCTGTTTCAGCGGCCATGGTATCTTCAAATGTTGGATTTGCAATGGCCATCATGTCTTTAAAAGATTGGATGTGTGGTTTCAACGGATTTGAGACCATGTGGGTGGTCCCTTTCCACTCAGGAGAGTGGCACATATCTTTAAGGTGGAAATGTCCTAATTTATTATAGGAACCCTTCTTCCAGTACATTCCCATTACATACTGGTCTGCATCCGTTGGGCTGGGATGCTCAATGTTTAAGATTAATTTCATAGGTATGCCTCCTCCGGGCTTTCTTAGAGTCATTCTCTGGAGGAGGGACCTACCGTGATCATCAGTTTTAGATAAGGCACTTTTTGGTTTGTAACCCCAGGCAGGCCCGGCATTCCATCCCGCCGCCCCCCCAATGGTTACAGTTGTGCCCCCATTGTTTGTCAACTACACAAACATAGGGGTCTTTTGAATGAGGGATATCTCTATAGATATTCTGAATCTGTGACGTGGGGAATGGGCATTCTACGATGTCACAGTAGTCAAAAGTATAAGTAGCCACACGGGTACATGATGAATTATACCAGAAGGTGTACCCACTAGCATCTTTAGTGATGGCTACTTGTTGAGCTTTAATTAAGCTGATTAAGAAGATACTGTACCAGAGGTACATGGTGGTGCGGTACTAGCTTCCTCTGGGGCAAGTACTTTCTTACAATGGGAAGCGTGGATCCAATGTGGCCGGCCGGCCAATTTGACGGAGGTTGCGGTGATTAGGAGAACTTGGAATGGCCCGTCAAATCTTGGTTCCAAGGTATGTTTCCGCACAAACTTCTTGACCAGAACCCAATCTCCAGGAAGCAGGCTATGGGTACCTGTATCCAAATCGGGATCTGGAATTGAAGAGAAAACTTGGGCATGTATTTTGTTCAAGGCACTTGCAAGTTCAATTACATAGTCTACTAAAACATCAGATTGAAGCTGTAACTGTTGTGGATAATAACAATCTAGTCTGGGTGCGGTCCCAAATAGAATCTCGTATGGGGATAGTGAATGCTTCCCTCCAGGTGTGTGCCTAACACTAAATAGAGCTATTGGTAGACTTTCTGGCCAGGGCATCTTTGTTTCTTGTGACATTTTAAGCATTCTGGCTTTTAAGGTGCCGTTCATGCGTTCCACTTTCCCACTACTTTGTGGGTGGTAAGGGGTGTGAAAGGCTAGGGTCACCCCCAGAGCAGTCCAAATCTCTTTAGTTACTGTTGCTGTAAAGGCTGGGCCCTGGTCACTTTCAATAACTTCTGGAAGTCCAAACCTACATACAACATCTGTAAGTAGACGTTTTGCTGTTGTTTTGGCAGTGATATTGGCTACTGGGTAGGCTTCTGGCCAGCCTGAGAACATGTCCACTATCACTAGTGCATATTCATGGGGCCCGCTCTTGGGTATTTGTATATGATCAATTTGAATTCTCTGGAATGGGTACATGGGCTTAGCCAGATGTTTTGTAGGCACTTTGATTGGCTTCCCTGGATTGCATTTTGCGCAAATGGCACAAACCCTGCAGAAGTTAGTGATCAATGTTGTTATTCCAGGGGCTTCATAATACTTCTGGATGAGGGCGGCCATTAAATCTTTTGACAGATGTGCTGGTCCGTGTGCCCATTGGACAACTGCTGGGTATAAGTTTTTTGGAAGGCAGAATTTGAAATTGTTATAGTATATTCCGTCCTTTAAGACAGCCCCTTTCTTCTTCCATTTCTGGATCTCTTCAGGGGTAATTGCGGCTTGCTGTTCCCGCAAAATCCTTAGATCAGTAGGAAGGGTCTGTAAAGTAAAAACAGGAACTTCTTCTTGACCGGACACTTCTTCGTCCACTTCCTGCAAATTTCTTGCTGCTTGCTTAGCAGCCTGATCAGCCAGATGGTTGCCCCTTGCTTCATCTGTATCCAACTTTCCATGTGCCTTGACTTTCAATACGGCCACTTCTTCAGGGAGTAGGAGGGCATCCATTAGCTCTTTGATTGCAGAGCTGTGTTTGACTGGTGTGCCGGCAGTAGTAAGAAATCCTCTTGTCTTCCATATGAGGCCGAAGTCGTGTGCCACACCTAGGGCATATCTTGAATCTGTGTAGATGTTGGCACGTTTTCCTTCGGAGATTTTGCATGCTGAAGACAGGGCTTGTAATTCAGCTTCTTGCGCAGACATTGCTGGTGGTAAAGATGATGACTTGATAACTTCATCTGTTGTGGTTACGGCATATCCTGTGTGGTATTTTCCTTCTTCATCAGCATATCTTGAACCATCCACAAACAGAGTGAAATCAGGATTTGTCAATGGATTCTCATGCACCGTTGGTAGATGTATGGTCTCCATTTTCATCTGTTTAAAACAGTCGTGAGGAGTCTCTGGGTCATAGTTGTTTACTATGACCAGGCTTTTAAAGTCATTTTCCAGGAAATGGCGTGGCCATGCTTCAAGTAGGTCAGTTGTGGGGTATTTGGCAATGCCATTTTCCTGTAACTTCGAGTCATCCATGGTGGCCCATAATTTCGCCATGGGCCCGAGATCATTCCATGATTTTGTTTTCAACTTGGTAACAGGGACATGTGGAATAGCAGTATCCCAATGACGGTATAAATACTTGAGTTCTGAAGGTAGTTCGATCAAGACCATGCTATTGCCTTCAGAATCACAATAGAAGTCGTGAGCAGTGAGTTTCACCTCCACCCAGTGATAGAGTTCATCTTCATAGCAAGGTTCAGGAGAGATGTTCGGCTTGTACCATGTGGTACAGAAGGCATATCCTGGACCCTCACAGAGAGGTTTTTGTTCTTTATAAAAGGTTAAATCAGGATGCATCCTCTTGATGGTTCCAGTGAGGAGAAAAATATAGGTTTTGTCCATGATAAACCCATAGTGGATACCCCCCTCAGGGAGTGGAAGAAGAGTGGACGGATTAAGAACTTGACACCTTTGTATGGTGATGTTGTCAGGTAGGGGACAAGGTGGAGTAGAGAGAGGAGTAGGAGGAGGAAAAGGTGGAGTAGGAGGGAGGAGTAGGAGGAGTAGAAGGTGAAGTAGAGGGAGGAGGAGAAGGTGGAGTAGAGGGAGGAGAAGGTGGAGTAGAAGGTGAAGTAGAGGAAGGAGTAGGAGGAGGAGAAGGTGGAGTAGAGGGAGGAGAAGGTGGAGTAGAAGGAGGAATAGGAGGAGTAGGATTGAATAAGAGGAGGAGGGAGGAGTAGGAGGAGGAGAAGGTGGAGTAGGAGGAGGGGAAGGTGGAGTGGGAGGGAGGAATAGGAGGAGTGGAAGGTGAAGTAGAGGGAGGAGTAGGAGGAGGAGAAGGTGGAGTAGAGGGAGGAGAAGGTGGAGTAGAAGGAGGAATAGGAGGAGTAGGATTGAATAAGAGGAGGAGGGAGGAGTAGGAGGAGGAGAAGGTGGAGTAGGAGGAGGGGAAGGTGGAGTGGGAGGGAGGAATAGGAGGAGTGGAAGGTGAAGTAGAGGGAGGAGTAGGAGGAGGAGAAGGTGGAGTAGAGGAGAGGAGAAAGAGGAGGAGAAGGAGGAGGAGAGATAAGTAGAAGGAGGAGAAGGTGGAGTAGGAGGAGGAGTAGGAGTAGGAGTAGGAGTAGGCAGGGGTGGGCAGGTAAGGGAGCAGACAGGTCTCCTGTAGCAGTGGAGGATACATCAGAAATCAGAATTAAGTAGAAATGCAATGGAGGCTGCAAATAGCACATGTACAACAACTGTTAACTGGCCCTATGCTTTCCCTAGAGAAAAATAATAAAAGGCTAACAAGCACATCTGTCTGTACAGGCCTCGAACGCTTCACTCCGTGGGTATCCCGCAGTGGCTAGTCCACTACATCTCCCACACCAGACTTTTGCTCGTAGAGACAGACGCTATCCCTGACTCTCTCTTTTTTTTTTTTTCAACCTATCATAAAATATAACTCTTACTTACATCACAAATATACATTATCGCAATTTTATGTCTCGCAAAAGGGATAAAACTTTTTTTACTCTTCACTGATAATGTATTAAAACTTACAAAATAGACAAATAACATTGTTTTTCTGCGAGATAAATGAAAAAGATAATGGAGGTTTTGTTAAGCTTTGCATTTAGCTATACATTAATTTATCCTTTCTGGTTTCCAGTTTCTCTCTGTTAATGACAATGTACAATGTAATAGAACAGCAGGAAAAGCTAGCAGAATGCTTGGTTGTATAGGGAGAGGTATTAGCAGTAGGAAGAGGGAAGTGCTCATGCCATTGCACAGAACACTGGTGAGACCTCACTTGGAGTACTGTATACAGTACTGGAGACCATATCCTTAGAAGGACATGGATACCTTAGAGAAAGTTCAAAGAAGGGCTGCTAAACTGGTTCATGGATTGTAGGATAAAACTTACCAGGAAAGGTTAAAGGATCTTATCATGTATAGCCTAGTGGAAAGACGAGACAGGGGAAATATGATAAAAGCATTTAAATACACAAAGGGAATCAACACAGTTAAAGTGGAGTCTATATTTAAAAGAAGGAAAACTACCATAACAAGAGGACATAGTCTCAAAAATAGAGGGACAAAGGTTTAAATAAAAATACTATCAGGAAGTATTACATTACTGAGAGGGTAGTGGATGCATGGAATAGCCTTCCAGCTGAAGTGATAGAGGTTAACACAGTAAAGGAGTGTTTAAGCATGCGTGGGATAGGCATAAGGCTAAGCACTTGCTGCTAGTAACAGATCTAGAATCAATACACTATAATGCCCAAAGTCTCGACTTCTATGCATATATAATAATAAAATATCTGGGCTTACATTAAAAAAATATGTTAGTCAGTCTTTAATCTTGGTGGTTAACATTATCCAATAAAGACAGATTGGAACACACTCCCCCCTTATCCATTTGTTAGTAGTTAGGCTCATAATGTTTTCTGGTTCTTTTCAATTAGATCAAAACATCTTGAGACCAATCTTTAATTGTATTACCATTTGTTCAAGAAATCTTTGTTTATTAGAAATTTCTTTTAGCATGTTATCAATTTTTTGTACACAAAGTTAAAACATATTGTTACTTAACACGTGAATCGGTATATATATATCCTTTCTACATATTAACCATCACTTGTCACAGACACTTTTCTGATATAGGGAAACATTAGCAGGATTATTCTAGTAATTGTAACTTTCTTGTTCATAATATGTGGGAATTTAAGGAAGACAGCATGTCTTAAGATAGGATGAGCATGATAGGAGTAGATCTCGTCAGCCATGGATGGCCAGAACTGACACGATATATGGGCAGATATGACCTCACTAAGGGCAGAGTGAAGGCACTTAAGGACAACCTTCTTTTGTTCTAGGGGCCATTTTCCTTTAGGGCATACTAAGTCTCTCTGGAGGCGTGGGTTTCATGGGAAGTAACATTCTGTTCGGCAAAATGAAAATCTGAACTGTGGACAGACTTGACGGATTAAATAAGACAGTTGTGAATATTATACATCTAACAGCCCACAAAGCTGTCTCTAGAAACATATACTAACTTAATAACTTCTATTCCTGCATCAGATTCACTCCCTAACCATCCTATCAATTTCTATTGAGATAACAAAATACACAATTAGAATATTTTCTAGCAAAAATTCCATTGCTAAAATCTTATCAGTAGCTTCTGAATAACTCTACAGAACACCGAAGAGACAGACCTAAATCGCAAGCATGTCACCACCCCCCTCCGCCCCCTCCCCCCCGCGTCTCACAGAAGCGAGGGGAGGGGGGGGTGTTTTAGCAGAGGGGGATTTGAGTGGAACAAGAGAGAGACTGCCTGCCAGCACGAATTTAACCATGTCAACGCTGTACAGTAACAAGACAGAAGGACAATTACATTACAAAGCAAAAAACACAACATTTATTATTATGATATACATACAGTTCTTAACCCTTTATGATTTATCTCTTCCTCTACCCAACCCTCCTGCTGGATAGCCTTTCTACTCTGTACCATGCTTCAGCAGTACGCAATAAATCATTATCTGTAAGCTTGCCTTTCTTCTCTGTCAGTAATCTACGCCAGCTTTCTGGCTGTAATCTACCACATGAAGGCACAGCAATTTTACACACTTTAGCAATCTTTGCAACATTTTTAACCAGTTCTTCACCTTCTCTATCTTCAACTAAATCACACGCGAGCCAGCCCCTAGCGGGCTTACTCGTTTCCTGTCCCATATCCCCCTATACAAAGCGTCCCAAGTATAGGTAAAGGAAAATGAAACAGAACGTCTACAATGCTCGACTGCCACTAGGAAGGGTGGGTCCCTCCCAGTGCGTCTTCCCAAAACGTAGACCAGTCACTGAATCCGTGTACCCTCGATGGTAACCACGGATTGGAGCGGGGTGAGAAGTGTGTGACCAATCACTTCTCTTTCAAGAGAAATAGGAGTGGATAGTGTAAATAGTACAGGAAGTAAAGTAAAAGTAAACAGTGAAAGTAGAGACAGACCCAGGAGTTTGAATGACTCCACACTTAAGACAACATTTAATACAACATTTCAATTGAAATACAGTGCATGCATCAACAGTAATCCCTTTCCTTTACTCTTGTGGCCACCAAGACCACCTCCCTCAATCTCGTAGTGTCCCCGCTCGGAGAACAACTTTCGTAAGTTTCACTACCAGCGGCCAAGGATAACGACTAACACCGGCCCGAAATCCATATGCCTCCCTCGTTACAGCAGTCCACTAAGTGTGGCCACCTCTATCCTCACTCCCGTAGTGCTCCCTATGGACCCACCCACAAGTCACACTACCCCGTGGTGATGGAGACAACAATGCCTGCCCGAATCCACACACCACAAATAAATTGGAATGCCACCAGCCTCAGCGCTCGAAGCTGGAGGGTACCATAACCTCTGCAAGCAGAGCAACGTACACAATGAGGCTAGCTAGAATATCAAAGTGACGTAACCGGGAAACCCCAGGAGGCAAGTCCCCTCCACAGAATCCCCCAACCCTTCTTTTTCCTTACTACTGTTAGCTAGACAGTACCTAAAAGAAGTAAACAGGAAAACAGGACCCCTTTGGAAAATCCCCACAGGTCCACCCCCCCTTTTTTCCCAACAGTCTGGGCCAAGTGACTCCTAAAAAGGGGTAAAAACAGGCAACAGAAGACCCCCAGGCAACCACCCACGGGTCCACCCCCCTTTATCCCAAAAGAGGGAAAGAACAAAACATATACCACTAGCACACCCAGGCAACAGATAGACTAAATGCAGGTAAACAAATGGGTAACAAGACACCGGGCAAGATATTACCTGTCTTTGATGCCCTCCCGGGAAGCAGTCACAGACACGTGGACGGGTCAATCAAAGGGGCTGGAACATACCGGTGGCTCCTGCAGAAGTCTCTACCGTGTACTCAGAGGTGATCAGTCTCTCTTCCTTCCCCCCTGATTCCTCCGTCCAACAGCGTCTTCCTTAGGACGGCTTACCGGCCGGAGGCCATAGCCCGATGCCCCACGTTGGATGGACGCCAGATTGATGTAGATTAATTTAGAAATAAACAAAAATGTTTAAAAGTCTATCTGTTCCTGTCCAAATCTGAGATGAATAAATTGCGTATACGCAGAAGTAAGTTCACACTGACACATGCAGTTCAGGTTAAAAACACTTCAGGAAATTTATTAGCATCTAGTTAAAAAGCGGGCACGCAGGCCTTTTTATATGCAAAATGACATCATCATTGAATATCAGATAATAACAAATAAACATCATTAATTGGGTTAAATGTTAAGTGGCTATGTCAGTGTCCACCCATTAATATTATTAATTGGCTCAGAGATTTGAGTGACTAGTGAGTCACCCTCCCATCATGGGATGTCGTCGCCATTGCTCTTTAGCACGAGGCTTACTCGGTGGAAAGGGGGGCTTGGGCGTCATTTTACGTAGTTAGTGATGTCAGTCTCGTGGTCTGTTCCAAGGTTCTTTTATGAATAGAACATTTCATTTTGTCGCTGTTCTCCTGGCCTTGGATTATACTATGTTGCAAGTCAACGGAGATCCGCTAACTCCGGGGCTAGTTATGTCCTTAGAGAGAGAAAATAGAATCTCTTATTCATTATACTGAATACTGTCAGGAAATTCTGTCATGTAAGGTGAACAAAATGGAGTTAGTACAATAATTCAATACAGGTTCTAATAAAGATTTTTAATAATTCTACATCAACCTTACCATCAAGACCTTCTGCAATATCACTTATAAAAATATTAAAGATAATGGGCCCAAGCACAGATCCCTGAGGTACCCCACTGGTGACAAGCCCATGTTTTGAATATTCTCCATTGACTACAACCCTCTGTGGCCTGTCACTCAGCCACTGCCTTACCCATTCAACAATATTGGAATCCAAACTTAAAGGTTTCCGTTTATTGATAAGCCTTCTATGTGCAACAGTGTCAAAAGCCTTACTGAAATCTAGGTAAGCAATGTCTACTGCACCACCCTGATCTATTATTTTAGTTATCCAATCAAAAAAATCAATAAGATTAGTTTAGCATGATCTCCCTGAAGTAAACCCATGTTGTCTCTGATCTTGAAATCCATGTGATTTTAGATGTTCAACAATCCTACCCTTGAACATGGTTTCCATCACTTTCCCCACTACTGAAGTAAGGCTTACTGGCCTATAGTTGCCCGACTCCTCCCTACTACCTTTCTTGTGAATGGGCACAACATTTGCTCCTGTTAACAATGATTGGTTATATAAATCTGTCAATGGTTTTGCTAGTACACCACTAAGCTCTTTTAATAACTTTGGGTGTATTCCATCAGGTCTCATTGACTTATTTGTCTTTACTTTTGACAGTTGAAATAGAACCTCTTTCTCTGTAAACTCATGTAACAAATGACTCTTCATTTTCATCTTTAAATACTGAACAAAAATATTAATTGAGACAGTCAGCTAGACCTTTATCCTCTTCTATATACCTTCCTTCTTTTGTTTTTAATCTAACTAATCCTTGTTTTACTTTCCTTTTCTCAATTATGTATCTAAAAAATGTTTTGTCCCCCTTTTTTTACTGGCTGTGCTATTTTATCTTCTGTGTGTGATTTGGAAGCTCTTATAACTTGCTTAGCCTCTTTCTGCCTAATCTTATAGATCATTCTGTCTTCCTCGCTCTGTTTTTTTTTTTTTAAATTAATAAATGCTAACTTTTAGTTTTTTACTATTTTGGCCACATCTGCAGAATACCACAGTGGTTTCTTGAATTTTTTGCTTTTACTGACAAGCCTAGTGCACTTTTCTGCTGCCTTCAGCCGTGCAACTTTTAAATAATGCCATTTCTCTTGGACTCCATTGAAATTGCTCCAGTCTGATAATGACTCCTTTAAACATATTCTAATTTTAGAAAAGTCTGTTTTTCTAAAGTCTAAAACATTTGTTTTTGTGTGATGTGACTCAGTCACTGTTCTTATGTTAAACCACACTGACTGATGATAACTGGATCCTAAACTTTCACCCAAAGTAATATCTGATACCAAATCTCCATTTGTTAACACTATATCTAGTATTGCCTCTTTCCGAGTTTGCTCCTCAACGACTTGTTTTAGAGACAACCCCAGTAGGGAGTTTAGAATATGTGTGCTCCTGACACAAGCAGCTATTTTCATCAAGTATGACATCCTAGGTGTAATTAAGTCATGTGTAAAATGTAGGTCACTCTCATGCTGCCAAAACCGCACTGATGCGGTGAGGCATGGACTCCACAAGACCTTTGAACATATTCTGTGGTACCTGGCACCAAGACATTAGCGGTAGATCCTTTAAGTCCTGCAAGTTGTGAGGTGGGGCCTCCAGGGATTGGACTTGTTGTTCCAGCACATCCCACAGTTGCTCAATCGAATTGAGATCTGAGGAATTGGAGGCCAAGACAGCATGGAGTCTTTGTCATGTTCTTCAAATCATTCCTGGACACATTTTTCAGTGTGACAGGATGCATTATGCTGCTGACAGAGGCCACTGCCCTCAGGAAACACCATTGCCATGAAGGGATATACATGCTCTGCAAAAATCTCTAGGTGGATTCTATGTGTCAAAGTAACTTCCACATGAAAGTCAGGACCAAAGGTCCCTAGCAGAGTATTGCCCAGAGCACAACATTGCCACTGCCTGCCTTCTTCCCTTAGTGCATTCTGCTGTCATCTCTTCCCCAGGTAAACAATGCACATGCACTGGCCATCCACCTGATCAAAAAGAAAAGGCAACTTTCTTCCATTGCTCCATGGTCAAGTTATGATGCTCACGTACCCATTGGGTCCTTGTCAAAGTCATTTAGAATTAGGATGCTCAGTATATTTACTGTATGGACAGAGCAGGAGTTTCTGGAATTGTAGTCAATGTATCAGTGTTTTACTTATGGAAGCTGTTAACCAGATTAAAACTCACAGAAACCTTTGCATTGAATACCATTACCTTATTAGAGAAACACTGCAGGTTGGGAGGAACAGCAATGAAGATATGCCAACTACATGCCTGCTATAGTAACCATGAAGAAAGAAGAAATATGAAACATAAGCAACAGAAGATAAGTTATTATAGAGAGACACTGCAACCCCCATAGCAACTTAATCTCAGTTAACTTGTTATGGGGGCTGTATTTCCTGGCTGTCATCTTACATTTAGTGTTTAAATATTGTGCCTGATAGTTCTGCCTCCTCTTTCCCTTCCTTTGGCTGCCATTCACTGCATGAAGGTTTAATAAGCCAGCTGGTGAGAAGCTGAGACTGTCAGCTAATCATCGGCCAACTTTAAAATATGCTTTTAACCCAAAACCTTAGAGCAAGCATGTCAAATTCTCGGCCCGCGGGCCGCATGTGGCCCACAATGGACATCTTTGCAGCCTGGCGAGCCGCGAGTACATGCTTAGTGTTCCAAGCAGAGTAGGCACCTGCTTTCCCCATATTGCATGTGCCTACTCTGCTAACATTTACCCGGCCGGGGAAAAGAGGAAGGTGGATGCAGCAAGGGAGCTCAGTGTTCCTGCTTCTCACTGCTCCCTCTCGCGCGCCATCTGTAGTGATGCCAGGCGCCGGAATTTGACATCATATTCCGGCATCCGGCATCACTAAACTTCGCGCGAGAGGGAGCAGTGAGGAGCAGGAAGGCTGAGCTCCAGAAAGAAGATCCCCATTGGACCCCAGGTATAAGATGTGAGTGTGTGCAAGAATGTGTAAATGTGTGAGTGTGTGTCTGTCAGTGAGTGTGTGTCTGTGTCTGTCAGAGTGTGTGTGTGTGTCTGTGTGTGTCTGTCAGTGAGTGTATGTGTGTTTGTATGTCTGTGTGTCAGTGAGTGTGTCTGTTAGTGTGTGTCAGTGTGTGTGTGTCTATGTGTGTGTGTCAGTGAGTGTGAGTGTGTCTGTGTGTGTTAGTGAGTGTCTGTGTGTCTGTCATTGTGTGTGTGGCAGTGTGTGTTTCTGTCAGTGAGTGTGTGTGTGTGTGTGTCTGTCAGTGATTGTATCTGTGTGTGTATCAGTGAGTGTCTTTGTGTCTGTCAGTGTGTGTCTGTCTCAATGTGTGTGTGTGTCTGTCAGTGAGTGTGTGTGTGTCTGTCTGTGTGTCAGTGAGTCTCTGTGTGTCTGTCAGTGGATGTGTGTCTGTCAGTTAGTGTGTGTGTGTGTCTGTCTGTCAGTGATTGCATCTCTGTGTGTATCAGTGAGTGTCTATGTGTCTGTCAGTGTGTGTCTGTCAGTTAGTGTGTGTGTGTCTGTGTGTCTGTCAGTGAGTGTGTGTGTCTGTCTGTGTGTCAGTAAGTGTCTGTGTGTCTGTCAGTGTATGTGTGTGTCAATGAGTGTCTGTGTGTCTGTCAGTGTGTGTGTCAGTGTGTGTGTGTCTGTGTGTCGGTCAGTGAGTGTGTCTGTGTATGTGTGTCTGTCAGTGAGTGTGTGTCGGTCAGTGTTACGATGGCCGCGGCTGGACAGTGGAGCACCTGGAGGTGCACGCAGGAATGCAACGCCGAATAGATTATCTCGGCAAAGGAGAAGTGCTCACTAACACAGATTTGTGAACAATATTTTAGAGAAATAGGCCTTTTGTAAACGTAGAAAAAGCCTTAGATCTTTGAGTTCAGCTCATGAAAAATAGGGGCAAAAACAAAAGTGTTGCGTTTATCATTTTGTTCAGTGTATTTAACATACAAGAGATTATCTATAAAAGTCTAAAAAATTATTTCAGATATTGTTATTTTGCTAATCCTACCACTTAATGCAACACAGACCAAGGACTACAGATTGAACGCACATGATTTATCACATCTTGGGCTCATTACTTGGACAAATATTTTTCATGGAAGAAAATCAAAAAGAAATTGGCTATATCTAAAAAGTTGTTGTTTTTTTAATCAAGGACTGTGATAGGCATTACAAATATACTTTAGAGTACTGTAGTCCAAGAAGCAACTTCTAATCCAGATACAACTCTCGAGGGTTACAGATGACACATGTACAAGAGAAAAGATCCAATTGATTCTAATGGATTACACTATTAATGTAATATTGCCCAGGAATACAGCAAATCTTTCTAAAAGGTATATGTTTTATACATTAAAAATAAGGACTGTTGTAGAGCACATTATTACATTTGCCATTGTAAAAAAAATAGTATGATCAATGATATATTGTATCATTTAACAGTATCATTTTTTGTTAAAGAGGCTATCGAAGGGTAGTTGTATTAGAAAGAGAATAATTTATAGGACTTTCCAGATAACCAGCTGCTGGTGGAAAAGTTATGGGTACTGGAAGTTTTTTGCCATTGAAATTTGGTGTTGATTGCATTCAGAGACATGACCCATCGGTTCGTTAGAGTTAGTGAAATCCTATCTGTGTCAGTAAGAACTCAATAAATCTTTGAATTGACATGCAAGATGAATTCCTCTGAATTTGTGTGAGGGACCAGACAAGGCTGTGGTGACCTGTGAATGTACAAAAGTAGTTGGTAGTTTGTTAAATTTTAAAGACTTGAAAACAGAAAAACAAAGGACAGATATGTATTATGGACTTTACGTGATTACCCAGAAGGGTAAAACCCAAAAAGTCTGAGACAGGAAGACTAGCTTAGGTCAGGGCTACAAAAATGACTTAATCAGTAAAAACAAGCCAAGTCAGGAAAGCGTGGACTAGAGGTAAATGGGTCAAATCAAAAAGAAGATAGAAATGAATTTCAGGTAAGTACTATTGAACTAACAATTCAGGTTTTGTGAACATTTTTAGTCCAAAATAACCAGATTGCGAATTTTGTCAAACTTGGTTGTTTTTTAAGCTTGGCTATTTTCACCTAAAACATGCAATTCATAATCTGTGGGACTCAGTTTCCACTTTCCCTTCCATCAAATGGCACAATGGCACTGAGATAATGTAATGTATTGCAGTGGTTACTGTGGCCACTGGATCTTGTCCTTAGCTCTCTATAAACTTGCATTAGGTGGCCTCAGAAACAGTTACCAATGACGGTGCTGCCTTCCTTCCATTTTGGATCAGTATATTGTAAAGTTATGGAGGCATGAGAACACAGTCACATATATACATTGTATTTGTGAGTGAGACTAATTGGAGCTAAAATCCAGAAAACATGTATGAAGACTTCACACTGCTCATACAAAAGATGACATTACAATAAAATAACCAGTTATGTAGAAATGGGAATAATCCAGATTTCTACTAGTGAATGTCACATCCTATAGTTCTTGCGGTAAACTAAATGGGGATATTTTGTATAAGGATAATATTCATGGTTTCAGAGTGAAAAAGCCAAATCTAACCTAAATAGACAATTTCTCAGAATATATGAACATACTTATGGTGAATGGGTAAGTTCTAATGGAGAATGGAAAGATATTTGAGGTAAAATAATTGATATGCAGAGATTTTAAATGAATAGGCAGATACGAACGATTTTGGAGTGAATACGCAGATTCTCATAGACTTTGGGAAGGGACATCTTTGTGGGGTGATTTGGCAGCTCTTCAGAGTTTCAGAGTAAATGTCACATATTAAGCATGTGAGCCTTTGGTTGAGTAGATGTGTAAAAGCAACAAAACAAAAAAGCAGCATATGTGTGAGTCCAAAAGCTTTTCGAAGCTTTCGAAGCTTAAAAGATGCTGTGTTTCAGAATTCTTTTCTTTCCAGGATAGCCCGCATTCAAATTAAATTAAGTATATAAAGTCTCTATAGAAGATTATTAAACTACCACACTGTATGATGACATAACTGCACAGTATAAATGACAGTAAACAAACACATAGTACTGTCCCTTAAAATAGATGAGAATCAGTATCCTCTCCTGCCCCTATTACCAAAATGTCATCATCAAATTTTATTTTACCACTTTTTTTCTTGGAGGCATCAGTGATTTCAAATATCTTTGTATTCAGATACTTTGACTGTGAGTCTCCACAATGTTCTACAGGACAAGATCTTGGATTGTAGAGTAAACCCACACATCAGTTTTCATTTATTTCCTTAATTTCAAATGTTACTTTTCTTCTTTTTTCGTGTTTGCATGGCTTTATTGAGGATGTATAGTTTCTTTTATCTGTGAACAAAGCGACAGAGCCATGCACTACAATTCCCAGAACAGCTGTCATGGAAATCAGCCAATGTTGTATTAAATTGCGCTTGACATTTTTTTTTACTTTAATAACAGTCAAAATTCTTCGTGTTTTATGGGCTGAAAAATCGATAAAGCGGAAAATTTTCGCTTGAATTTTGGACTGAGATATATTGGAAATCAAAAATAAATCAGCCAAATATTATTTCAGTTATATCAAATAAAATCTATGAGACTTGGCCCAAGTATTTGGTATGTTAAACTTGTCAACAGGAAGATCTGTATTTGTACCTTTTTCCGTGAAATATTATGTTCACATCTGCCATTTGTAAAGGGTAAATGACCTTCTTGAAAAAAAAAAAGACATTTTATTTATGTCTAAATTTACTAGCTTGATAGGTGCCCTTTGATAATGGATTCATAGACACACAGACATATTCACTTACATAGGGAATTTTTAGCGACGCTTTTGTAGATATTGTAACTATTGATTCTATTGTTCTACTCCTACTAGTGAGATAGTGCAAGTTAGTGCACTGTGTTTATTCCTATGACCAGCACACTGATTGTGAAGCTCTCACTGTGATGTGCGTTGCTGTTATTAACAGGATGACTCTCTTAAAAGGCAGGTTGCCCTCAGATTGGCTGGAACAAGATGCTAGTGAAAAGCATGTCTTCTGCTCTCTCTTGCTTTCTATAATTATCATTTGGTGCATTCACTGATACATTGATCAAGCAACCATTGTGCTGCTGGCTGTCCAAGCCGTCACAGCACTTGTGGTCCCTGTTACCATCATTTACCAGGTGAAATGGAAAGTTGTGAAACATCTTGAATATTGGAACCCGATTCTGAACATTCCACCTTTGCACAGTGTAAACTATGTAAACCAGCCAAGCATATGCATAATATTTGGAGTAAGAAATCTTCTTTGATGTAGCAAACTGCAACACAACCAGGTCACCTGAACAGCATAGATGCATTGAAAAAAAGGATTAATGAAAGATTTTTTTTTTAATTAACTTTTTTTAAATTAAATTGATGCTAGAGTAACATAAAACATAGTATATAAAATTATACTACTTTCAGGGGTGTAACCTGCAGTGTAGGCTGTGTGCTTCGATGAAAACAGTAAACACCAAAGGCCATATTTATTTATTATTATAAGAAACTAATCTTGTTTTTCAACAACTGAACTAGAACATTATAGCAACTTTTGTAAAAATGCATACCATATTTAAACAGTAAAAACAAAAATATTTCAAAAACATTAACAGTGTTATTTACGAAAGTGAATTTAAAATTCAAGGCCATACTAGCAGAACTGAAAGCATAGCAAAATTGGAGATTTTTCCAGTTCAGCTATTTTGATCTTAATGGAACGTTATAGGTATCAGAACAACTTTAGTTTGATGAAGCAGTTAGTGAATTGACCATTCCCTTACAGTCTCATTACTTAATTATCTGCCTTTTAGGACACTATTGTTTATGCTGTCCTAGCCTGGCTGTAACTGACACAGGTTGCAAACCATTTCAATCAGATTTTAACTTAATTTAGAATTTTTTATCTCCTACTCTGTAAATTGAACTTTTATATCACACAGACAGTTTTTGCGGGGTCTGGACGGCTACTAATGGAACAGGAGATAAGAAATTCTAAATTAAACAGACTGTGCAATAAAGGAAGTGTAAACATTAGATATCTGTTTACAGGAAGTGTTTAGAAAGGCTGTGTAAGTCACATGCAGGGAGGTGTGACTTGGGCTGCATAAATAAAGTGAGTTAACTCCTAAAAGGCAGATAATTGTGCCGTGTGATTGCAGGGACATGATTTATACACTAAGTGTGCGTCATTAATTTGTTTTGGTTTTTATTGTGTGCCTAAATTTGAAGCAGTAAGTGTATTTTGAATTCTCAATTTAATAAATAACCCTTTAAGAAGCATATCCTTTCCTATCATGCTCTTGAAATGCCAAAAAGCTAATTTACACATTAATCGGTAGCAATATACTGACAAAAAAGAAGGTAAAAAGGTAAAACATATGCACAATATATCATTCATTTTCCTTATAGTCTATATAGAATCCCATCTCATTTAAGGCTAAGTTTTTCCATGATCTGGTCTTCCAAACTTGCTCAGTTTGAGTGTGAAACTCTATGTGCCTGACATGTCTTTCATCTGTTGCTCATAATCCAAAATGATGCTATTACTAGCTTTAGCCCTGCGTTGAAACAAGATCTCTTCAGCCCATCAGTGGAAAACTGGAAAATCATTGTCCGAAAAAAATAAAGAAACATGGCTTATTTTAGTAGGCTTATTTTTAACTGCTCAGCAGGCAAAGCAGACCGAAGTTAGGGAAAATTGGATTTGCATCCTGAACTATGGTAAAAATTATAGTAACCCTTTAATTCCTTAATTGGCTTTCAGTGTTGTTGTTTCCATTCATGTGCATATATGGTATATATATATATATTATAGTAAAGGGGAAGCATGTCTAGAAATAACCAAATGGTTATTTGTGTGTTTGATAAATTTTTTGACTTGTGCACTGTGAAAAAAAAGGTTCGACTGAACCATTTTTTGTTATGGGTTATTCAAGTTTCATCTGTGGGGCGTTTTTGGAAAAACAATTCTGGCTGACCAAAATGGCACAAAAATGCACATTTAAGTGTAAAATATATGCATAATATAAATATTGTTTTCGATTTACATATCAGTTCTATGGTATCAAAATTCTGCTAAGCTGAATCGACATTTGGACGAAATTCACGGGTCCTGAATAATCAAGTGAGAAAATGTTACCAATAGAGGGAAAAAAGGCAGTAAAAAAACCCAAACAATATTTATATTTTATATATTTATTAAATATATAATGTAAAACTGTAGATGTTTTTGAATGTTCCCCCCCTTTCCCCTTTGTTGGTCACTTTATACTTAAATCAATAGTTAGCGGCTGACTGGTTGTCCCCTAGCCAACAACCAACTTTTTTCCATCAATCATCTTCCTTCCTGGGTTTTTGTCAAACTGTTTTTCAACTACTTGACAAAAAACAAGCAAACCTCCCCTGGCACCTACTGGCCAACTACTCACCTGCAGCTTTGCTAAATTGAAGTGAAAGTCCTCATTAGCCAGGTCAACTTTGGGAGGTTATGATACGCTGAAAAGCCCTTTCTCTAGAGCACGGTCACCCAGAGTTGAACAGGCTAAAATTAAAGTTCATATTTGCTTGATAAGTTCAATATTTACTGAGAGACAGATGATGTACCAGGCTGGAGACCCAGGAGAGCCAGTGCTGACTTTAAAAGTCACAAGATTCTAAGACACCCCCTTCTCCTAAACTCCCCAAAAATTTAGATAATAAGTATAATTAATATATTAACCGGACATTGCAGGCCTAAAAACCATCTAAAACCATCTGTTAAAGGGATCCTATAGTGCCAGGAAAACAAACCCCTTTTTTTGGCGCTATAGGGTTAATAGATCCCCCTTTCCTTCTGGGCCCCCCTCCTGCTGGGTTGAAGGGGTTAAAACCCCTTCAGCCACTTACCTTAATCCAGCGCCGGGATCCCTCGGCGCTGTTGACCTCTCCCCCTGCCGACGTCAGCTCCCGAATGGAGTCAAATGCCCATGCACGGCCAGAGACGCGCAGGCATTCAAACCCGACCATAGGAAAGCACTTTTCAATGCTTTTCTTATGGGGGTCTTATTTGACGCTGGACTCCGTGAGGACGTCCAGCATAATTTCAGTGCGATGTACTCACTGAGAATCGCGGAAGTGGCCTCCATTAGCTGTCAGGCAGACAGCCACTAGAGGCTGGATTAATCCTGCAATGTAAACATTACAGTTTCTCTGAAACTGATTTGTTTTCAGCTGCAGGGTTAAAACTAGGGGGACCTTGCACTTAGACCACTTAATTGAGCTGAAGTGGTCTGAGTGCCTATAGTGGTTCTTTAATATTTCACAACTGCATATGTATAAACGCATATATGTATATATTTCTGCTCTGCTTGTAATATATTGTGTTTTAATATGTGAAAATAGTGAGTGTATGCAGCTGTGAAAATACAGGCAGGGTTGAATATATTTTTAGAAGTGATAAGGATAAAAGGGGTTTAATGTAAGAAAAGAGTTGGCATCATATTATAAGGGTGCCACTGGGACCAATTCATGCAACATCCAGAGGACTCACACATCCACCTAGAGGCAATTTCAAAGTTCACAGAATACAAGAGTAATTTTTTAAAACACCTAATACAGATAAAAATAATGGGGATTTAGTTACAGTATATGGTCAAATATTGCATAACGTTTTTTTGTTGTTTATTACACATGGTGGCACTAGGTCTGAGTTATGTGGTCTAGGAGTGTTTTGTCTCGGCATTTTACTTGGGACAGCATAGAACAACCTTGAAGGTGTTTGGCTTAGGGATATTAGCTCTATATTTGCACAGTCACCAATTTACGTGCTGCTTTCAGCAGATTTGATGACTATTGAGTTTCTTCCTATACTTTACTTGGGACAGCATAGAACACCCTTGAAGGTGTTTTACCTAGGAGTAATAGGGCAGTCTAGCTCCGTATACATTCAGCTAGTGTTTTTTTTTGCCATATTTAGCAGTTGTTGCTCACTGCTGAGGAATCTAGTATTTCTCTTTCTCCTTTGGTTTTTCTATGCTTCCCTGGTATCCCCGATTTACTTGTACTATAGTCATTAATTCTGTCCCAGTGTCGTTGTCAGTTATTTTTACTAAGTCTTATTAACCCCCCCCTATTGACTTTGGCACGTGTGCTATCACTAATTGGATCTGTGTCTCATTATTAGACACAGACACGACCATAGTCGTATTATTGCTATATATACATTTTTCTTTTCCTTGCCTCACAGTATTTGTTCTATATATAGTGCCTTTTTATTGATTACAAATAAAGTATTTATTATTTTTTGGCAATTTTTGGAACCTTTATGTGATTCATTATGTTGGCAATTCACACGACTAGTACTCAGTGCTGATTTCCTGAGTCACAATATGTACTATCATTTTTTCCTTTACTCTGTTTAAAACCAGTTTTGAGTCCCATTGTTTTTGAGACTCTACTTAGTACTTTACTTTCTATATTAGATTTTGGGTTCAAGCCCTTTATTTGGTGGACCTGGAACCACCATACTGACCTCTGTGTATTGGAATCTTCACTTTTTGTGAGATTTGAACACATAGTTACTCTTTTATATCATATAGTGCATAATCCTGCCACAACACCACTCTATCCCATTTTTGGCAGGTCCTATCCTAGCAAACCTTATGCCTGCTCTTGTGAGATTATTCCACTTACTTGGGAAATACTACCTTCTGGGACTCTCTACAGGATAAGGCTATATAGAGCCCTGGAATGAGGGCCCTATATAGTCTTATAATGTGACTGGGAGGGGTGCAAAACTGGGGAGCTGGTCTAGACTTCCAAATGTATATTTGAAACCAAACAGGCTGCAATCACGTGAGGACATACATTATACATACTCTAAGTACTATATATAGAGTACCAACATGATTGTGGTGAGGGCAAGATTTTCCAACATTGTGACGCATGTCAAGAGAGTTGCGGAAATATGATTTCTCGAGTTTGCTGCCCAAGAAGGAATTCTCACAGTCCAGCTTGAGCATTTTTGTATTTGCACTGTGGGTTGCTTTATCGTGTTCGGCCTCCACACAATCTTTTTGGTACCCAACAATACACTGATCAGCTACAACATTAAAAAAACTGGCAGGTGAAGTGAATAACATTGATTATATTGTTACAAATGTAGCTGTCAGTGAGTGGAATATATTAGGCAGCAAGTGAACAGTCAGTTTTTGAATTTCATGTGTTGGAAGGGTTAAACAATGAGCTAATGAATAGATCTCAGTGACTTTGACAAGGGCCAAATAGTGGTGGCGAGACAACTGTGTCAAACCATCTCCAAAATGGCAAGTATTGTGGGGTGTTCCCGGTATGAAGTGATTAGTACCTACTAAAAGTGGTGCAAGGAAGGACAATCTGTAAACTGGCATCGGGGCCATGGGCACCCATGACTCATTGATGCATGTGGGGAGCGAAGGCTAGCCTGTGTGGTCCGATCACATAATACTGATTATGATAGAAAGTGTCAGAACACAGTGCATCACAGTTTCTGTGTATGGGCTGCGTAGCATGATGACCCCTGTCCACCACCTAAAGCTCCTTCAATGAGGATGTTAGCATCAGAACTGGACAATAGATCAATGGAAGAAGGTTGTCTGGCCTGTGAATCATGTTTTCTTTTAGATCAGATGAATATCCTGCTGTGTGTTTGTCCTTTACGTGGGGAAGAGATGGTAGCAGGATGCACTAAGGGAAGAAGGCAGGCTGGCGGAGGCTGGGCAATGTTCTGCTGAGAAACCTTGGTTCCTGGCATTCATATGGATGGTACTTTTACAGGTATCATCTACCTAGAGATTATTGCAGACCATGTACACCAATAAATGACAATTGTATTACCTGATGGGAGTGGCCCCTTTCAGCAAGATAATGTCCCCTGTTACACTGTAAAAATTTTTTAGTAACAATTTGAGGAACATGACAATGAGTTCAAGGTGTTGCATTGGCCTCCAACTTATTCAAATCAATCCAGTTGAGCATCTGTGGGTTTTGCTGATACAACAAATCCGATCCATAGAGGCCCCACCTTGCAACTTGCACGATATAAAGGATCTGCTGCTAATATCTTGGTGCTAAATTCCACAGGACACGTTCATAGGTCCATGCCTCGACAAATCAGAGCTGTTTTGGCAGAACGAGGGGGACCCATAAAATATTAAGCAGGTGGCTTTAATGTTGTGGTCATTGTATGCTCTTCTAGACTTCAACTTCCATATAAGAATCAGCATCCATGCTGATGAGGCCCACAAGTTAAAACTGTCATCAATGGCTTAGGGTTAATGTATAGTCGAGGAATTAATGTTTGGTGTGGAAGTTAATGTTCAGTGTAATGTGTTATGGTAATGTAGGGTTTTTTGTTCAGTATAGTATGTTAGGGTAATGTAGGGGTTTGTGTGTAATGCAGTGTGTCAGAGTAATGAGGGGATAATGCATGGTGTAGGCAGGCATAGGCAACTTTTGGCACTCCAGATGTTTTGGACTACACCTCCCATGATGCTTTGCCAGCATTATGGTTGTAAGAGCATTATGGGAAATGTAGTCCGAAACATCTGGAGTGCTGAAGGTTGCCTATCCCTGGTAGGTGTTAAGGTAGGGTAGGGATGAAGGAGAGGACATTATTGTAAGGGCACCACTAGGACATACATGTCCCAGTGATGCCTAGTGTATATGGGAGTTATAATCTCAGAGGGGGCTATTTCAAGTTCCGCCCCGCAGACAAGAATATGTTTTTTTAGATCTTCAGGAAATTAGAAATCCTAGACTGCACGGTGATAATTTGTGTATTATTCATCATTCATTACGGGTAATAATTACTTAGATAACGTCGCCAATCATGCAGTAAAAGATTCTAAATCTGCCTATTATTATAACTGGAAGATCATATAATAGTGTACTGTATACACAGGTATTTTACATGATCTGTCATCCTACTCTACACCAAACTAATATAAATATATAAATATAATTGAATTGATAAAATTAAATTCTCAATTGACGCTCTGATTGTGAGATAATGTCTAATCTATACAACAAAAACCAAAGGAAAGAGTCACCTGTGCACTTTCCCAAATCCCTTTGCATATTTAAATAAATGGAGGTTTTTAGTACCACTCCAATGGCCATTAGATGTATGCCCACCTGCCACGTCAAGGAAACCTCTTAGGTGGGTCCTACACTAACAATCCACCTTGTTTCCTTCAGCTTCAGGCAAAGAAATCTCTAATGAGATAGAGAAAGGTGTTTTCTAAACACCTACATACTTACTAACCCTTAATAGGGAATTGCCTCGACGTGGCAGGTGACCTTACACTTAATGTCCATTGGAGTGATACTAAAAACATTGAGTTATTTAAATGTGCATCGGGATTTGGAATAGTGCACAAGTAACTCTTTTCTTTGGTTTTTACTGTATGTATTGTGGCTGATGTGTTCTATGGTCATTGCTGCCGCCCAAGAGTAGTGAGAATTTGAGCACAGGACTTGTTTTTGTATAAATGTCTAATCTATGCTCAAGTAAAGAATTTTTTCTTATGTGTACGCATGTGCTTGTTTTTTTTTTTTTTTTTATATATATAAATCCATAATTTAATCCATATTTAGGCTTCATAAAACTAATTTTATATGTACATTGTAGTAAAATTGAAACCTGCAGTCGATACTTGACAGTGAAGCTTGTCATCAGAATGGGAAAAGAGAGAAATGAAAGCGGTACTCAGAGAGTCAGGAGAAGGTGACGTCCGTGTGTTTGGCTTTAGACAAGCATCTGGATGCTCTCTGAGTGAGATCAATGCCTGCTTCAAGGAGATAAGTATCGATATATGGGGAACTCACAGGGAGGAAGGGTCATTGTTTTGCTCACTGTCAGATTGTTGCTGGAACTTGTACACCATAAATGTATTAAATCATACCATTCATTGTTGGGACTCCACACTGTGACAAAGAAACTGGAAGCAGATGTGGAGAGAAAGTATCTTGCCATCCTTAGAAATGATAACTGTTATTTTAACCTACACAATTTCTTAAGTTTCATGTAACATGGATTGTTTTATTTTTATACTTAAAGACAGAACAGGCCCAGACATGCTGCAAAATAACTGCAGGCGTTCTTGTGTAAAAGAAATCTCTCCGTTTGAGTTTGCTGTGGTACTGTACGATAGTACTACTGCCCTCCAGTTAAATGTTATTTTTTGTTGTTTTTGTTCCCCGATGGTACAGGATGATTGGCAGTTTCTTATACTGAAAGGGGAACTATTTTTAAAAGATTCAGATATCAAATAATCAAGTTCACCATTCATACCTCTCATCCCACATAACAACTGTGCAGCCCAGCATAACTAAAAGGCCTAAATAACTTTTCAATAGATTTATCTAGCGATGTGTCTTCTTCTTCTTAAAGGAACATTCTGGGCATCATAACAACTTCATCTCAACCAAGGAAAAGATAATAGTTTTGCCTCATCTCTGTATTAATTATTACTGCTATTGATTAAGCCTAGTACATGTACACTGCTATATCTTAATTCTCATCTCTATACTGTCTCTGTTCACAGAGTTTGGGTTTTCTCTCTCTTTTTGGGTTTTTAGAGTTCTGGACATTTTGTTCCCGTTTTTGGTTTAGGGTTCCCACCCTGACACCTATTCTCCATATCCGCAGCCTCTATCACCCGACTGGCAGTTTTTCTTTTTTTTTTTATAATTCTTTATTTTCAAGATGCAAAGTGTTAACACAGCATGAGTAAAAAGCATATGAGTTACCGACACAAAAAATCCCAAACAAACAAACAAACAAACAAACAATTGAAAGTATGTTATGCACAGATGAATAAATGCACCATTTCTCTTTTTTCCAAAACGTTTACATTTATGTAAGGACAACAAAAAGGAGCTAGCTCACACATGAACATTGGTAGCAGTGTCCAGCTTGTCATGGTCTCAAAATGTTACAACTTCTATATGCTCCCTATGCTAACTGAGGCATGTATAAAAGAATTAAATGCATGTAATGCGAGAAGTGATCTTATAGGTCCATGAGAGGTATTAGCTAAAGTGGGGAATATGCATCTATGCTGAGAACCGCTGAGGGTAGCAGGTATTAGTGACACTCCATATAGTGGGATCTGGACATCCGCTGTCCTAACAAAACTATGCGTACGAAGGACAGGTACCATTAAAGATAATTCAAGGCACTGCAAGCAGTAATCAAAACACATAACTGAACAAAAAAGTAAAGCCAACCAAATCAGAGCTATTCATGGAGGGTGTGTCATATGAAAGTTCCCCATGTAGTCAAGGTATCACTGACTGTGAGCTTGTAGCTCTTGGAACAAAAAGTGTTATCAAAGACTGAGGGTGCATTCGTGCTTGGTAGGCCCAGAGTTTTCAGGAAAGTTGAGGCTCATCCTATAGAGGGTAGAACATGCAAAGTGCTATCTTGAGACACCACTAAAGAGCCATTCACTCCCCATTGGTAGGAAATTCCTGCAGCCCTCAGCTAGGGCATAACTAGGCCATAGGATTTGCGTAGGAGAAGGGTGGCCCTTGTACAGTCCTGGAATAAGATAAGTATCGGGTTCTCAAAGGTGATTTGTCTATTAATGCTGAAATTTGGATCTTGTCTGGTAGGGTTATGCATCTTAGAATTACATCTTGCACCTTAGTGGTCTTGAGGTGAGTAGTGCTTGGGAGGCAGTAGGCACTGTTGATGGCTATTTTCATAGCCATGGTATGTGGCAGAATAGTAGCCAGCAGCCTCCTGATGTAGTGCGGTAGTTCCACCACAAAAAAACGTTGTGAGAATGCCCCAAATCTTCATGTGTGTGCGTGGTTGACGATTCTAGAGTTTGGGTGACAGGGATTGCTGCCGAGCTTGGTGCACTTGCATGGAGTTAAGAACCATCTAGTCTGCCCAATTTTCTAAATACTTTCATTAGTCCCTGGTCTTATCTTATATCTCAGATATCCTTATGCCTATCCCACGCATGCCTAAACTCCATCACTGTGTTGACCTCAACAATTTCAGCTAGAAGACTATTACATGCATCCACTACACTCTCAGTAAAGTAATACTTCCTGACATTATTTTTAAACCTTTGCCCCTCTCTTTAAGACTAAGTCCTCTTGTTGTGGAGGCTTTTCTCCTTTTAAATATAGTCTCCTCCTTTACTGTGTCGATTCCATTTTGTATTTAAATGTTTCTATCATATCCCCCCGTCTCATCTTTCCTCCAAGCTATACATGTTAAAATCCTTAAACCTTTCCTTGTAAGTTTTATCCAGCAATCCATGAACCAGTTTTGTAGCCCTTCTCTAAACTCTCTCTAAAGTATCAATATTCTTCTGGAGATACGGTCTTCAGTACTGCGTACAATACTCCAAGTGAGTTCTCACTAGTGTTTTGTACAATGGCATGAGCACTTCCCTCTTTCTACTGCTAATACCTCTCCCTATATAACCAAGCATTCTGCTAGCATTTCCTGCTGCTCTATTACATTGTCTGCCTACCTTTAAGTCATCAGAAACAATCACCCCTAAATCCCTTTCCTCAGATGTTGAGGTTAGGACTCTATCAACTATTCTGTACTCTGCCCTTGGTTTTTTACGTCCAAGATGCATTATCTTGCACTTATCCACATTAAATGTCAGTTGCCACAACTCTGACCATTTTTTTAGTTTACCTAAATCATTTGCCATTTGGCTTATTCCTCCTAGAACATCAACCCTGTTACATATCTTAGTATCATCAGCAAAAAAACATACCTTACTATCAAGACCTTCTGCAATATCACTAATAAAAATATTAAGAGAATGGATCCCTGAGGTACCCCACTGGTGACAAGACCATGCTTCCACTATACTCCATTGACTTCAACCCTCTGTTGCCTGTCACTCAGCCACTGCCTTACCCATGCAACAATATTAGAATCCAAACTTAAATATTGCAGTTTATTGAAAAGCCTTCTATGTGCAACAGTGTCAAATGTCTTACTGAAATCTAGGTAAGCAATGTCTACTGCACCACCCTGGTCTGTTATTTTAGTTACCCAATCAAAAAAATCAATAAGATTAGTTTGGCATGATCTCCCTGAAGTAAACCCATGTTGTCTCTGATCTTGAAATCCATGTGATTTTAGATGTTCAACAATCCTATCCATTAACATGGTTTCCATTACTTTCCCCACTACCGAAGTAAGCCTTACTGGCCTATAGTTGCCCGACTCCTCCCTACTACCTTTCTTGTAACTGGGCACAACATTTGCTAACTTTCAAACTTCTGGGACTACTCCTGATAACAATGATCAGTTAAATAAATCTGTTAATGGTTTTGCTAGTACACTACTAAGCTCTTTTAATGACTTTGGGTGTTTTCCATCAGGTCCCATTGACTTATTTGTCTTTACTTTTGACAGTTGAAATATAACCTCTTCCTCTGTAAACTCACATGTAACAAATGACTCATTTGTCCTTTTTCCTAACTGAGGCTACTTTCCTTAATTTTCATCTGTAAATACTGAACAAAAATATTAATTGAGGCAGTCAGCTAGACCTTTATCCTCTTCTACATACCTCCCTTCTTTTGTTTTTAATCTGACTAATCCTTGTTTTACTTTCCTTTTCTCATTTATGTATCTAAAAAATGTTTTGTCCCCTTTTTTTACGGACTGCGCTATTTTCTCTTCTGTGTGTGATTAGGAAGCTCTTATAACTTGCTTTGCCTCTTTCTGCATAATCTTATAGATTTGTCTATCTTCCTCACTCTGGATTTTTTTATAATTACTAAATGCTAACTTTTAGTCTTTTAATATTGTGGCCACATTTGCGGAGTACCACAGTGGTTTCTGAAATTTTTTGCTTTTACTGACAAGCCTAATGCAATTTTCTGTTGCTTTCAGCAGTGCGACTTTTAAATAATCCCATTTCTCTTAAACTCCATTTAAAATGCTCCAGTCTGATAATGATTCCTTTACACATATTCTAATTTTAGAAAAGTCTGTTTTTCTAAAGTCTAAACCTTTTGTTTTGTGTGGTGTGACTCAGCCACTGTTCTTATATGAAGCCACACTTAAGGATCACTGGATCATGATCACTGGATCCTAAACCTACAATAATATCTGATACCAAATATCCATTTGTTAACACTAAATTTAGTATGGCCTCTTTGCGCGTTGTCTCCTCAACGACTTGTTTTAGAGACAATCCCAGTAGGGAGTTTAGAATGTGTGCTCCTGGCACAAGCAGCTATTTTGGCTTTCTAGTTGACACCAGGAAGATTAAAGTCATCCATGATGATAACTTCCCCCTTCATTGTCATTTTAGCTATTTCTGCAACTAGTAGGTTATCTAACTCTTCTATTTGTCCTGGGAGCCTATAAATCACACCTACACGAGTTACTGTGTGATTACCAAATTCTAACGTAACCCAAACAGACTCTATATTCGCCTCACTAACCAGTTTAAATTAGCTGTCCTTTCCCTCAATCTCCCATCAGCCCTTGCTATTGTCTGACCCCACCCTTCCTTATACTATAGTGCTCTTATCAACCTATTGTATGTAAATGAGGCTGTTTGAGGCTTGAAATATGTCTAGTAAAGGTAGTTGTTGTTTTAACCATCACCGCTTGCCTCACTTCCTCCTTTATCCCGCGTATTCGCAGGTTATTTCGGCGGGCTCTATCTTCCATGTCAGCTAGTTTTATTTCATATGCTTTCATTTGGTTATGTTGCTCTGTCACCTCTTCCTCCAGACCTTTGTGAGCTTCAGCCAGCTCCGCCATTTTGGTTTCCGTCCCGGTTGTTCTCACCTCCAGCTCTTGGATATATTTATGCATTGCCCCAATTGTGGTTTTAAAGCTGTTTTCCAACCTAGCAGACATCTCCTCCAGCAGTGTCCGCAGCACCTCCTGTGTGAGAGGAGCTTCACTGTCTGGGGTCTTATTGTGCTGTTCAGCAGATTTCTCGGTGCCATCTTGGATTTCTTCTTGCACCAAGGCCTGCTTCCCCTGCGGCGTCCGAGAGGCAAAAAATGTTTTTTTTCCGCCTTATCTGCTTGCCTCTTCCCTTTGGCTTGCGACATGCTTGCTTGGGGTATATGTTGCCCCTGTTTTTTTTTCCGGCTGTTATCGCCAAATTGCTCTTGTGGGTCTCGTCGGAGCGGAGCGCTCAGCACATGCCGTCAGGACACGCCCCCTGTGCGCAATGTTTCTGAGATGGAAACGACAGGATTTGGCGATAAACTGAACATGAGGCTTGAAGGAGAGGTCAGAGTCAAAGAGAACACCTAGGCAGCGAGCCTGTGTGGTGGAGCTGATGGTAGCACCGTTGACTTGGAGGGAGACAGACACAGGAAAGACCCGAATTTTAGTTTTGGTCAAGTTGAGTTTAAGGAAGTGGGCAGCCATCCAGTTAGAAATAGCAGAGAGGCAGTCAGAGACATTAGTCAAGAGGGATGGGTAGATTTGCCTGTCATCTGCATAGAAATTATATTGGAAGCCAAAGGAGCTAATGAGTTTACCAAGGGAGGCAGTATAGATGGAGAACAGTAGGGGACCAAGGACTGAACCTTGGGGGACACCAACAGAGAGGAGTTGGGCAGAAGAAGCAGAGCCAGAGAAAGAAACACTGAAAGAGCGCTGGGAGAGGTAGGAGGAGCACCAGGAGAGAGCAATATCTTGTAGACCGATATTGCAGAGGATGAGAAGAAGCTGTTGATGATCAACATTGTCAAAAGCCGCAGACTGGTCAAGGAGAATTAGGATAGAGTAGTGACCACGAGATTTTACAGCGAGTAGATCATTGGATAAGCAAAAGGCGTTCACTCCTATGATTCTGCCTCATACAAAATGATCTCTAATATGGGCCCACATTGAGGGCCAGAAAGTAATCTCAATATCCGTATACCCATCTAAACTTAGAGACCCAACTCTATTATACCAAAATGTTGAACATGACTTACGCCTGGAAAGTGGAATGAATTCTTTTGCTGCGTTAAGCTGTGGTGGCACAACCAAGTGTTTATATGTTTGGAGCAGTTGGTGTGTGTGTAGTAGCAGCAATGTCATGTATTTGAAATACAGAGGTTAATCCGATAACTTCTCAAGAAAAGTATAAACATCTCTTTGGAATCCTTTGGCCGTAGTTTAGCACCACCATATCAGTGGCGGATCCAAGGGGGGGGCAACGGGGCAATTGTAATTGAGATTCTCCCCTGTCGACTAAAGCAGGGCTGGCAGTGCCCAAGTGCAATGTGCCTGTGGACCGGGGAGAGAGATCTCCCTCCCCAGTCCGCAGGCACCGTGTTGACAGCCGGCGAGGGGAGGGAAAGGGAAGGAGGGAGGACCAGGGAGCTCAGCCTGCAGCTCCTCCAGGTCCTCCTCTCGCGAGCACGGAGCGTTGCCATGGCAACGCTCCAAATCTCGCGAGAGTGAACTCTAGCCCTGGAGCGCGGGCTAGAGTTCACCTTACCACCACCGGACCACCAGGGATTGAAATATGTCCCCCCTAATCCCAGTAAAGGTAAGAAGGTAGGGGGGACATCAATATATTTATTTTAGTAAATACATTTTTTTTTATTATTAAAAAGCCTCCCTACCCTCCTTCTCCCCATACAAATACTGCCCCCCATACACACACTGCCCCACAAATACTGTCCCCATACACACACTGCCCCCATACACACACTACACACACTGTCCCACAAACACTGCCCACATACACACACTACACACACTGCCCCACAAACACACACTGCCCCACAAACACTGCCCCCCATACACACTGCACACCCATACACACATTGCCACACATACACACATTGCCCACACACACATACAGTGCCCCCCATACACACACTCCTCCAAACACACATACAGTGCCCCCCATACACACACTGCCCCAAACACACATACACAGTCAGTCACTGCGATCAGTGTTACTGTGTGTCAGCCAATTTATGAATTGGCTGACACATGTGGCAACCGCCATTCACACTGCAGACATCCCCCTCTGTGCAGAGCCCCCTCCTCCTGCAGATAGCGGTTTGGGGGCATGCCTGGCAACCCAAGCAGCCCCCTGTGGACAATGACAGCGATCTGCAGCATGCGATCACAGTGACAACCACTGTGATCACTGTTACAATGTGTCAGCCAATGATTTGGCTTCGATCTGAGAGAGAGAGGCAGAGAGATCATTGGTGTAGCAGCTCTTTTTTTAACCCTTTCAGTGCTGATCACAGCATTAACACTGTGATCAGCCTGATTAGGGCATTTAGTACTCTTGCATTATATTAGAATTTTTTGCGGGGTCAAAAAAACTTTAAAAACATTTTTTGGACCCTTTGTGTCAGTTGCAGCAAACCTTAACCCCTTCCATGCGGCTGTGAGCACTGTACTGTACAGTATAGTTACTGTAAAGTACTGTATCAGGGATCACTGTGATCAGAGGGCACTCTGATCAGGCTGACCTTTTTTTAGGGTTATTTAAAAAAAATTAAAAAAAATAACCCTTTCAGTACTGCTCGCAGCTGACTAAACTGTGATCAGTACATTTATTTTATTTTTCGTGGGTGGGTGTTAGGCAGGTAGATAGGTAATGTGTCGAAAGTTACCTCGTCACTGGCTTTTGGAGGGCCTGTTTGCCAGCCTCCTACGCTGTGATTATGGCCCTGTGACAAACCGAACCTGGTCACGAGTTCTTGGAGGGGCCTGCTGGCCAGCCTCTTGCTTCAGGACTATGGGCCCTGCAATATACCGTGCCCAATGCACTTTAAAAGGCTCTGTTCATGCGAAGTATGTACTTTTTTACTCTAGACAGAGAGACCGACCGTTAGCCCTAATTCTCTGGAACTGTTTTGGGCATGGGACCATGTGCACAGTGGGTCAAAATAAGACTTCCAGGAACTTCCTGAACCCCTGAACTGATCTGGGTGATTTTTTGATATGTTTGTCACCCAGATCAGGGCTATCAGGGGATGTAACATTTGTGGGGATTTATGTATTTTACGGTACTTTTGGGGTGTTTTAAAAAAGTGTGTTTTTTTCTGTGCTTGGAGATAATTGGATTAGAATTTGAACAGTTACTGATCCACTTATTTCCCAAGCAGAGGGGAGGGATTGTATGCTATGTGTGGGAGTGTTGTGCATTTTAACTCTGTTGTTATTGGTTTACAAGTTTGTGTCACAGTCCCCAACAAGGTCCATGTGCGTGTCACCCTTGCATGGGAACTTGCATAAAAGGCCAGGGTGGCTACCATTAAAACAGAATGCTTTACCCCTTCATGAAGTCTTGGCTCATGTTTGGGGTATTGTAGAACTACCTACACTCTGGGGATTGCTATATCACAATCCTCCCCTGAGTATAATCACTAACTCTTATAAGAGCTGTTCCTGCTGTGCTCTCTGGACTAGGAGGGGTCTACCCACTGGAAGCTGGATCCTGGTCTTGGGTCCAGGATGGGTGGAGGACGGCGAGACCCCAACCAAGCTGCGGCTGTTCATAGGGTTTATGGTGGTTATGGTGTTCCAGTACGGTGCTTATGGTGCTCGCAAGTACTAGGAAGCAGCGATTTTATTAGTTAATTGTCCCCCTAGAATGGCACGTCACTACTCAGCAGAGGAGGCGTATGCCATTCTGGCAGGCAGTGATAGTGACACTCTGCAAGACAGCGACACTATCACTGCCTCTGAAATTGAGCCCCTGAGTGAGACCTCAAGTGACGGTGCCCCACCACCACCCTCAAGAGGACACTCAGAATCCCCAATGCCAGATGGAGACTGTGTGCCTCCAAACATGATGGCCCCAGAAATACCGCCATTCACTGTTACACCTGGCATCACTGTAACAGTGGACGACTGCAAGCCAATTCGTTTTTTTGAGCTCTTTATGTTGGATGACGTATTTGAGCTCATGGCTCAGCAAACGAATTTGTTTGCCATGCAGTATCTCTCTGCACATCCGGGGTCCCATTATAGTCGCAGGAATATGTGGAGACCCACGGATGTTGCAGAGATGAAGCGGTTTTGGGCTTTAACCCTAGTGATGGGTATAATGAAAAAGCCCAGTAACAGGTTCTACTGGAGCAAGCAATGCATCCTGGCTACCCCTCTTTTCCCTGAGGTTATGCATAGGGATTGCTACCTGCAACTGCTGCAATTCCTTCATTTTAATGATAACTCACTGTGTCCCCCTAGAAACTACCCACTGCTTGACAGGCTCTATAAAATTCAGCCCTTTATCCAACTCCTGTCAGACATATTTTCTGAAAATTAGGTCCCCGACAAAAATATTTCAATTGACGAATCCCTGATGAAATTCAAAGGTCGACTGCTATTTAAACAATACATACCATCGAAATGGTCCCGATAAAGCGTTAAATTTGATAAATTATGCAAATCCTCTATTAGTTACACATGGGTGTTTTGCATTTACCAGGGGAAGGATAGCCATCTTGACCCACCAGGATGCCCTGATTCTGTGGGTATAAGTGGCAAGATTGTTTGGGATCTAATCCTTCCCTTGTTGAATAAGGGATATAGGCTATGGGTTGACAATTACTATACCAGTATAGAATTATTTAAACATTTATATTGCTTTAAAACCCTGGCCTGTGGCACAGTGAGGAAGAATCGCAGGGGTTTCCCCCAAACCCTGACAAGAGGCAGAAGTAGAGGTTGCTCTTCAGCTCTCCGCCAAGATGAGTTGCTTGCCCTTCGCTTCACAGATAAGAAGGATGTATACATGCTGTCTACAATGCACAACGAAAGTACAGAAAGTACAGTGCCAGTGTCTATGAGAGGTAGCACTGAGCATCTGGAAAAGCCAAAGTACATTGTAGACTACAGCAAGTTTATGGGGGGAGTAGACTTGGCTGACCAATGCAAACAGCCCTATCTGGTGAACCTAAAAACTAGGACCTGGTACAAGAAAACTGCAATCTACGTGAGCCATATTGCAATTTTCAATGCCTATGTCCTTTATAAAAAAGAGGTCATAGGTAAGCCCTGCCCTTTCCTCAAATTCACGCTAAGCCTTTTATCCCATATGTTATTTACACAGCCCCCCAATCCCACTTTGGAATCAGGAGATCGCCAAAGACTTTGTGTCAAACACTTCCCTTCCCGAATCCCACCGACCCCCAATAAAAAAGCTCCCCAAAGAAAGTGCCTTGTTTGCTACAAAAAAGGAGTCTGAAAGGACTCCAGTTATTATTGCCCAACCTGCCCATATCTACCTGCCCTCTGCATAACAGACTGTTTCAAAGTCTACCATACCGAGTTGAATTACTAAATCACTCTGTATGGGACTTTGGCAGTTTGCATGATTTCCCTGGATTTCTGACCTCACGCTATTCATATTAAGAATTGCAGGAGTAAGAAAAAATTATGAAGATCATCAATACTGTTACCATCTTTTTTTTTTACTTTATCGTCTTATTTTCCTTGTTTGTTTCCCAACTGTTTTACTAACAAAAAAGTGCAACAAATATTAGTTTTAAATATTCAACATTATGCATCTCTTCCGATATTGTAACCTTAAAAGAAAAAGACAAAGATTACGGGAAGGTAATACCTTTAGAAAATATGCAAATTATAACACACATTATCCAAAGTACTCCGTCCTCAACATATTCATTATTAGTGATGTGGCGAACTGTTCGCGAACTTGCCGCCAACGGTTCGCCGCGGTTCGCCACAAACCGTTTGCGGCGAACTCCGGTCAGCTGACACATCCCTGCCAATCTCCGGCAGACCCTCCCTCCCAGACCCTCCCACCTCTTGGACAGCATCCATGTTGAAGCTGCCTTCAACATGGATGCTGTCCAGGAAGTAGGAGGGTCTGGGAGAGAGGGTCTGCCGGAGATTGGCAGGGATGTGTCAGCTGACCGGAGTTCGCCATGAACGGTTCATGGCGAACTGCGGCGAACCGTTGGCGGCAAGTTCGCGAACGGTTCGCGACATCACTATTCATTATATGATTTGTATCTGCTATTTTTATCAGATGAAAACCTGATAGTGATTCTCTTAATTTCAGTACAAATAAGCAAAATGAACACAATTTGAGACTAGAATTTTTGCATCTGCTATAAAACCTTTTGCGTTTCCATCTGGAACAGTTACATTTTCAAATTCATCCAACTATAGGGTTGATTTAATATTTAATCACAATTCTAATCTCTGCAAAAATAAGAAAACACAGGCCACATGATGAACTAGAATAGAACATGGAGGCCAGTAACTTATCTGTTAAAAAAAATACTAAGAATTAATAAATCACTTGTTTTTATCTCATGGGTAATGCTTCCATTACAAAGCAATTCCAGTAAGATGACTTTGAGCCAAAGCAAATAATAGCAAGGGGGGAAAAGGCCTGCCAGTATAAATGTCCAAATATTTTGAGGAAAAAAAAATCCCCTTAAAAGAAAGTGTTTTTCTTGTTTTCATGTTTCTGGTTGTAATGCAACCCAAGATACAAAGTCATGGTTGATTGCAAAACCATCTTGTGGGGGACCCAAACAGTATATGGCTTCAATTTGTATTTGATAATCAGGTTTGGATGATTGAAAATTACAAAAGCATTGCTTGATTTAATTAACCTCAATATGCAGATAGCTGTGTTGGAATTTAGCTCACAGATGCCATCAGATCACCAGACTGTCAATGGTAGCTGGTGCTGATGGTGTAATGCATACATCAGATCCCACAATTTCCATTGGTAGTCTGTTAGTCACGAAGGTGAGGTTGAACATGAGTTTTGCAGTACGCTTGTAGCTGTACTTGTAGAATGGATGCCATTAGCTTATTGCACAGTCAGTGGCGTACATACCAGGGTCGAAGGGGTCGCGGCTGCGACCGGGCCCGGCCCACCAGGGGGCCCGGCTGCCCCTGCGACCCGGTATGTAGCCACAGGGCCAGCCTCTTCTCCTATGTTTTCCTGGCACTATAGTCGGCTGCTGGGCTCCTGGGCGGGCGGGCTGGCTTTTTGGGTGGCCGGCACGTGAGGGAGCACTTTCCCCTCAGTGCTTCCTCTTCCGCTCCCTCGCGCGCCGCGTAGGGATGCCGGAGCCGGAAGATGACGTCATCTTCCGGCTCCGGTATCAGTGTGGCGCGCGAGGGAGCGGAAGAGGAAGCACTGAGGGGAAAGTGCTCCCTCGCGCGCCGGCCACCCAAACAGCCCGCCCGCTGGGGTCAGCAGGGCCAGCCCTTTAGTTCACACAGAAAAGGTCCCCTCTCCAAAGGATTAAAGTAACACTTTAAGTTTTGTCTGCCATTTCACTGTCGAGTCACTTAATCAATCGAAATCTCCCTGCAACCCAGTAATATTCTGCTCACATTATACCATCAGCTTTGTACCATCTGCAAACACTGACACATGGCTTTCAATACCTATTTCAAGATCATTTATAAATTGGTTGAATAGAACCTTTCCCTGAAGGACACCACTTACCACTTTGGTCCAGCTTGAGAACTTACCATTAATAACAACTCTCTGTGCTCTATCTTTAAGCCAATGTTCTACCCAAGAACAAAAGTTGTCATCCAGATCAATTTCTTTTAATTTAAACAATTTTGTATGGCGTGGAACCATATCAAACACCTTACTTCTACTTACTTCTTTGTAAAATTCAATTAAGTTTCTCTGACATGATCTGTTTCATAAAACCATGCTAATTTCTGCTATTGACATTATTGTTCCCAATGAATTCCTGAATACTATCCATCAATAACCCTTCAAATACTTTTTTAGCCACAGACGTGTTGCTCCCAGGTCTACAACGTCCAGGCAGAGATTTGGAACCCTTTTTGAACATAGGAACCACACCTGCTTTCTCCAGTCTTGTGGTATGATTCCTGAAAAAGAATCCTGAAATACTGAAAACATATAAACAAATAAAATATAATGATAAAGAAACAAAAACAAAATACCATCTGGCCCTGGGGCTCAGTTTGACTGTTCTAGTTTATCTTGAGTCATCCCATCACAAATTGTCTGAACTTTTTAAAAGCAATAAACATATCCTGTTTATCCTCTGTTTTTTTAACAAAAGAGTTTATGCCATTGAGTTGTAAAGTTGCCCTTGCCTTATTGAAATTGGCCTTTTTAAAATCATGTTTTAGTACACCTAATGTGCATTTCATTTTTTTGAGTTTATTTCAAAATACACCATGTTTTGATCACTATTTTCCAAGTGCTCCTTTATTTGAATGTTTGACAAAAGATCATCATTGTTTGTTATAACTAGATCCAGACAGGTGTCCTTTCTAGTTGGTGCTTCTATCAATTGTGACATGAAGGTGTAACTTCATAGGTCCAAAAACCTGATTCCTCTAGCTCACGGGTTCCTAACCCAGTCCTCAAGTACCCCCTACCAGTGCAGGATTTACGGATTACCCTGTTGTGTCTAAGGTGTTTTTTTTTCTTTCTAAAAAAACACCTTAGATACAACTAGGTAATAATCAAATCCTGGACTTTTAGGGGGTACTTGAGGACTGCGTTGGGAACCACTGCTCTAGCTTCACTGTTAGTTCCTCTATCCCAATGTATGTCCATGGATTTGATTACTTTCATACCTGCTTTGTAGCTTGCTACCCAACACCTTGATATTTAATAGCATGATATAGCGAGGAGATAATTATGACCTCCTGTTCTAGCATTAGAGTCTACAAACCTTCGTGTCACCTAGCGATAACGGTTTACGGTTTGCTTTCTAATTCTCAGCAGAAAAAAAGGCCTTACAGTAAACTTACTGAATTGACACCTCTCTATGACACAGTATGTCTGGCAGTAGTGCTTAAAACACATGGCAGGCGCCTCTATTAAGTCCTGTTGATTCTGGACATAAGTGTAAAGATATATTGATTTAGGACAAAAATAGGCCATTGGCTTGCAATCATATCCTGCAGCCAAAGCAAATTACACTAATACTTAAAAAATGCCAATCTGAGGCATAAGACACTATTGGGTTTTGAAATGGCAGCTCCTGAACTCCTAACATCATACTAAAGAAGGGATGTGTCATATGTTCTTTTCACCCCGTGCCCTGTGCACCCATGTTGCCAACTCAAACATTTCTAGTTTACATCAAGAAATGGATCCTACTCAGTTTTCTATTAATGTTTCTGTGATAGTTTGATTTCCCAGCAAACTTCCACCCTAAAGCTTCAGGACACAGCCAGGAATTCATTAAGAGTGCTACATATAGCACAGTTGTTCTGTAGAAAATCCCAAACAAGCCTAGAATAAAACTGCAAGTAAACAAACTTTTTGTCCCATACCTGCTTGCATAACTAGAACTGAACACAGAACTTCTGTAGGGTCCTGGCAGGGTAACATTGCAAGGGGCAATTTCTTATCTTCCAATGTTCACAAGTTAAGTCAAATCTGTCCTCTTCCAAGAAATGTTATTCCTTGACTAGGATTTTCCAGGAATTTTTAAGTGAAGAAAAAATTTTTTTTTCTAAAATTAGCAAGAAGAAACATAGCGTAACTGAGGCCCAGGAGTGAAAAGAGAACTGGTTATTCTGTACAGAGTACACAGCTAAAGGTGTAGAGCATGTAATGTCTGTTTATCAGTCTTTGTCTTCAGGTAAAACACAATATGTAGTGCCAATAATACTTTGGCAAAGACATGTATGTGAATCTAGGTACAGACTGCACAGGAAATATCATGGTCACCTTATTTTAAATATCTCAGTGAATGGGAATCCTTTCATGAAATCATAGCCCCCTGGTAATTTCTGCCCAAGGTATAGGTAGCCTTAACTGCTAAAAACAAGCCAGGTCAATGGAAGGCAGGGAGCATAAAATTGAGTCTTGAGGAGTAAGGGCATTTGATGCAATGGACACTGGATATGTGAGAAAGAGATGTGGCATAAATGGGGGAAGATGAAGGAAATGACATGGATAGAAGGGGACATAAAGGCTGTGGAGGAGAAGCACAAGAGAAGCATGTAAACGGCAGCAGAGGGCATTAGATACATGAAGGATACATAAGATGTATCACACAGACCATGATATGGATAGCTGTAAAGACAGGGTACAATAAACATGGCATGGAACATGAAACGGATAACTGAGGAGAAGAGAAATGATATGGAAAATATGGTCATGATGTCGATGGTTGAGCACGATAGTCATGAAAGAGGTGGCAAGGGCATGCGACAGGCAGGAAATCATATATACATACAGTAATCAGCAATCAGCATTTACACTCTCCCTCATAAATACACAGATGCATGCTCATAAATTAATATTTGGAATTAAGGCAAGAAGCAGAAAGACATACATCTGGCCACAAAGGTCCACATGGATGCAGAGTCCCAGAATAACAGATAGTGCCTCGCAGTGGACAATACTAATAGGCCACTACAGTCTATTGATTCCCTACAAGATGTGTACCCTGAGAGCTAAGGATGCAAAAACTGAAGAGCTTCCCAAACATCTGTAGCTTTTATCTGCTCTTGCAGGTTCTGAATGATACACTGTGATTAGTTAATTTTATAACAAGCTTGCCACAGTAAATCATCGAGAAAATAACACTTCCAACACAAATAGTTTTTAAGTGCATGTTAATATCCTAAATTGACCTCAGTGTATATGAAAGTGATCCCAAAAAATGTACATGGTTTTAACGACTCCTTTCAGTTTTGCATTTTTCATAAATTTTTTCTCAAGAGTGTGGCAATGTAATTGCTGACATTAAATAGGCCCTGGTGATTTTCGTTTGAACTATCTGATGAAGGAATCTAGTCCAGTACCGACAATTATCCAAATATTGTACATTAAACTATGGCATCTTGTTAAACTGCAGCATTTATTTTCATAATCCTTTTCCATGACTGACAGTTTAAAAAGGCAATGATGATTAGCGATTTGAGGCAATGACACTTGACATTTTCAAAACAATGCCATGTAGAGGACTCTGCATGTGAAAACTGATGTCCCGTATTAATAATTTTAACCTGAGAACATTTGCCAAGCAGGAAACAGCTTACTGTATACTCTGAAAACAGAATGTTCTTTGCAGAATTTGTGTAGAGCGAATTAACCCTCTTGCAGTACTGCAATAGATGCTTTAACTGTATTTCCAGTCAGACCTGTTACACAGGGATCAAAATAATACTTTTAATGTTCTAGAATTACTTCAATAAGGGTTGCCAAAAAGTTGTCGAAAAGTACCCTTTGCCTCTCAAAGACCTTGTAACCTTTTAAATATTGATTAATTAAAAATCAAATGAATCCAGCTTGGAATGTTATTTATGTAGGTGGTTGTGCGAAGAGTTGGTTGGTGACACAGAGTCCATTAACATGCTTATGTTATTCTCACCAATAAACACACTGACACCTCAATGTGTTTCATTGGCTGCCTGATGGAGGTTTCTACACAAATGTCTCCCAGGTGGCTCTTTTGTAGGATTTAAGCAGACTCCTAGTTCCAAAGTAATGTCCCTAATAGAGTTGGAGTCTAACCAGGGAGACTGGAGGGCCATAGTGTAAAACTTACAGGAATTAAGGTCTGGCACATGAGGTCTCATTTCTCTCTCCAGCTTCTAATGGTTTTCAAGAGGGAAACAGATATAGCAGATATGTAGATAGGGAATGAATGAGACTAGTCACTAGATCTGATATCTTGAAAGCAAAATAGGTAAACCACACTCTCACTCAATCACAGGTGCAAAGCTAGACCTAAGGTGAAAACAAGATGACACAGGCACTCAGGATTGAATAACGACAGATTTATTAGGAGAATCACTGTGATGTTTCTACCTCTGCTGAGGTCTTTATCAAGCTACCATACTTGATCTTGGCAGATTTATCACCTGCTTTATTGCAACATAATGTATCTGTGACAGATTCATCTGCATTGTTGGTTCGTCTGTTTCCCTTTTTGTTCGCGGAATTGCCTGTTCCTATAACCCCGTTCGGGTAGTTGCAAAATACCGATTGAAACTACCGAACGAACGACCACCCAGGAGAGGAGTGTGCTGCTGGTTAACCTTCTGGCCCCAATTAGAACGTTGTGGTTAACCGCAGACACCTCTCCATTCCATTCGTACGGGTGGTCGTCGTTCGCATGTCGACCACGAGGCAGCGGCCATTTTGGGACATACGAACACCGAGCGGTGTTCGGTACAAACTGTATGGAACTAAAAACGGACACTTAAACTACCGAACACCGCTGAAAAGCTGCTGCCTACCTTCCTTTTCGACAAGGCATGCGAACGTCGGTCGTTCGGGAGTTTTATTCATTCATATGGACTTTCGCCCCGACAGCCATCCCATGGAGTCATTCGTATACCGAAGGACTGGTGCAGGACTTTGACTCCATGGCGATTCGACTGGATACATCGGATCTGAGCGCTATTCGGTGAAAACATGCCCTCAGATCCAGGCTGTCTGGGGATACGTTACACGAACCGTATGCATTCGGTATTTCTGTAGTTATGTATTTTAATGTCTTTTTGTTACTGTAATTTAAGATGGCGATGGTCTCTACCTTGGGAGATAATTAGGTTTCTTCCCCAATTATCTCCAAGGTAAAGAAGACGGAATTGTGGGCAAGATGGGAAGGGCTATTATTGAAGCCACTGCGATTGGCTACTGTCCAATATGTGTTACAGTCTTCCACAAGGTCCCCTCGGGGAGTGTCCACCTTGTGGAGACCTGCATAAATACCGGGCAGGTAGCCCCATTAAACAGAACTTCATTTGACCCTCAAGACGGAGCTTGGTCTCGTTTGTGGGGGAATTATTACTGGGACAGCGCTTTCGTTATTTCTAGCTGTGGAAAGCGTTCGACTGTTTGGCTGATCGGGAGTTGCCGTGTTCGTGGACTTCGTTCGGGAGTTTAGCGATCGGCGGAATTTAAACTGCATTTCTGGAGAAAGGGGATTATTGCCTAAACGGCGGCTTCATCTACCCGACGGTTCGTGTCGTAACAGTATCATCAAACCCACAGTCCCTGGTCCCTTAAAGGGACACTCCAGGCACAACGACCACTCCTGCCCGTTGGAAAATTGAAAATTGTATTCTAATGCACCATCACCCAAAAATAGTTTACTCGAGTCAGTGGAAGCAGGTGAAGTTTAAGGATACTATGGTGCTAGATTCTACCCCTGAAATTTGCCTCTGCCCCTTGACTTGTGGAACTCCCCTTACTTAATTCCATGTACTCAACCCTTGACTGAATGAGACGCTATGTGAGGACCTCCAGCGTCGCTGAAATCCCCATAGGAAAGCATTGAAAGCATTTTTCAATGCTTTCCTATGGAGAGGTCTAATGTGCGTGATTGGCATGCACATTAGGTCCCCCCCGCCAGTGGACGCGCATGCTCAATAGGTCTCCCCCGCCGGATGACGTCCGCTGGCGGACCCTGAACCAGCGCCGAGGGACATCGGCGCTGGATACAGGTAAGTCACTGAAGGGGTTTTAACCCCTTCAGCAACTTGGAATGAGGGGTGGGAGGGAGAGGGGACCTGCAGTGCCAGGAAAACAATTTGTTTTCCTGGCACTGGAGAGTCCCTTTAATCTTCCTGATTGATCATGAAAGTCCAGTATTGTCAAATAATACCAGAACATATTTCTGCATAGGTGAGTATGCAACACCTCCAATATCACTTTGTATTTTAGATGGCTCTTCAAACAGAGGAACTGCTCTGTGAAAGGAATTGGTTTCGATCAAGTGCATGTGTATATATTAGGCTCAGTTGCATGCTGAATGCATTAAACTGAGAGTATTAATTCCTCAGTCCTTTAGGAGGAAACGTAGTACAGATAAATGGTCTAGCTGGAGATAGCTTGCTTCATTCCATCAATATTATGGTGGCATCTTACATGCTAGCAATATTTTGATGCACAGATGGGTTTTTGTGAGATCTTCACCATTGTTACTAACTGGGAAATGTGAAGATGTGGTATGGTGGAGCTGTACTGTTTATGTTGCTTAGTGTGACTCTTTAATTGAGATTATGTAGTGTTACTTACCCAGTTCTTGAGCCAGCCAGGATCCTCTGTCCTTAGCATTTATCACTTTAAGAGGCAGTCCACACAAATGCAGGTGGAATTCAGCTCCGGCCCCATCAGTGATCCCTTCCATGCACGGACTGTATGAACAGCTGAGGCATTCGGCATGCACGGCCCATGCATGGAAGGGATCTCTGATAGGGCTGTGCGTGCGGACTGCCATGTTCATTCACACGAACAGCCCCTTAAAGTGGTAAACTCTGCTTGCAGTCAGAGTGCGTTCTTAAATAGGAAATGGATGCATCTGGACTCTAATTGGTCCATGTAAGTCTGGCGCCGCCATATACTTACATTTTGGGGTTGCAGGCATGATGCAGACCAATCACAAAGTACCACATAGTATTTAAAATGTCTGACCCTATTTGCTTTGCCATATTGTGGTTTCTGTTTGCAATAGCCTTTAATGCATTCCTTGATTCATTGTGTTATACGCTGGAATTAACCTAGGCCTTGTTCCTAACTCTTTAACCCTTGCCTGTCTTGTTTGCCTATTTGACTCTTACTGTTTACTTGATTCTAGCTAGTTCATTTTCGCTGTCTCTCCTTTACCTTGGCACATTTACTGACTACGCTTTTCTCTCTGTCTAACATTACGTTCGGCCATTGTAAGGACCGGTAACATGTTTATTTTCTCTGTTATGTCCATTGCTATCCTAAATTCTGTGTGTTGGGCTTTTACCTCGTGACAGACTACTAACACCTGCACAATGCATCCATGATGGAATCTATTCAAATGAATGCATCCCAGTACTCCATGTACCGAGAAAGAGTTGCTCACATGTATTGAATTTCATATTCCATGCTAGAATACAGCAATACACCCGTTACTGCCTCTGTAAAAAAAGAAAGTTCTGGTAAAGTTCTTACTTTACCAGTTAACTATAATGTAAAACAATCTTTGAATTCATATGCCAAGACTGGGTACATTTTCAGTAAACCTTGGGCATGGAATGTCTCTTTAATAAATGCACTAACCTAAGCTGCTGAAATCTCAGCTCTGCCCTGATCTGATTAATCATAGACATTGTGATGTTCATTTGAAGTGACCTAAAATTGCAATTCAGATATTCATTAAATATTAGCTCTGATTTGAAATACGAATTCTGAAAAAGTCTGTCAAAAATATACACCGATAAATAATGACATTTGGACATTTTTCACAAACACGTTGACTTTGAATTTGTATTTTTGGAGGCATGTTTGGGGATTTTTGCTCTACTGATTTTTTGTAGGCATAGTAGTATACATTTGCACCACCATAAACCTTCTGAATTTGTATCTATGAATTTGAGCTATGCAACAATAAAACATATTCTCAACCCAGTCACTTAATTGATATCACACCCAACTTTATACCAAGGGGAGCTAGAGACAAATTAACTGTGAATTCAGCCACATGGGGATCTTTATTCCAAGAATTAGCTGTCAAATATTTTTATATTTTTTATGCAAGTTGACACATACATGAAGCAAAATGTTACATCATGCTACATGAGGCTGTGTTTAACAGTAAACATGATGATATTATTGTAATTATGGTAATAGATTCCCTTTAAGTTGTACAGTATAATTTTCTGGCAGATATTGGTGCCAAGTTGCATGTAATTCTGCTTTTTTGACATTTGCATGCAAATAATCAAGTTTTCCGTGCCATGCCATTTTATAACCTTACTTGCCTTGTTCCCTTCCGACATATTTATGCAACATGCATTTGAATAGTACTGAAAAATTTTACACTGCCATGTTGTTCCATAGTAATCGCACAGCTGATCTCTTTGAAAATGATAGCTAGGCATGCAGTCACTTTATTGGTAGTTAAAAAGCCAAAAGAAAACCATGACAGTAAAGTAAATTAGCACCCTAGTGTCATTTCACAATTTTATTATTGTGCAAATAAAATTTAGTAAAACACTGCTTTTGTTGTAGTAACCCTTGCTGAAACGCCCCCCTTCGTAAAATAGACAGACAGACAGATAGATAGATAGATAGATAGATAGATACAATATAAACTCACCTGTGATCCCACACTGAGTCCAAGTTCTTCCAGTAGCCCAATCCGCCTTCAGTGACATCACTCCCCGTACTGGAGGGGTTGAGACATCTCTCAAGCCATGCAGACGGGAGGACTTCGGTGGAATGGAGGGGGCCATCCTGCCATTGATTGTCTTGCATGTATATAGCTTTTAGACACAGAATTAACATTGATCAACCTGGAACTCTCTATAACTCTGCTGGAGGTGAAGATACACTTCTAGCAGCAAAGTTTTTTAACTCTTAGTGAAACAATGCACATACTGACTCCAAGCACTATGACGACTTCAAATCGGTGAAGTGGTCATGGTGCCTGGAGTAACCCATTAATAGCTAGACAGCAGAATATGGCAAGTTGACAGCCAAATTGGAACGTTCAGGCCAAAACAGTGTGAGTAGAAAAAAAAAAATATCCAGCTCACGTTAGTTATCTTGCACTCCAGAAATCTACATAACCATTGTGCATTTTCTAAAACCTTCTGTGGAGTCCACCTCTGATGATTTGTACCCTGAATTCTCAAAAAATACAACTTAGTCCATGATACCAGCATCCAATATCTGATGTTCTTCCAAGGTACAACCAGTATAAAATGCAGAACATCAAGAGTGATGTAATCACTGCCAGTTCTGTAATGTCTCCTACCATGTTAGATGATCTGTGAGCATATCTAAATGAACTAGAAATCTCCTGTGTTGATCATTAAACTTGGTATTATTGGGAATGCACCAATGACTTTAATGCCAAATAATAGCAGAATTGGAAAAAAGTATCCAATAAGACTATTTTTCCAGCTTTGTTATCTTGGCATAATATTTTAAATTCTCTGGTCAATTTTTGACAAATTCCAATTTAGTGAGTCCTTCCAAACCATTGAGAACTCACAGCTTTCTGGAAATACTAAGCACATGAAATACCATGTAATATTTGTGTTCTTTACCATAGACAGTATGTGCTAAGAAGATTAAAAAAAATTGATTTTTTTCATCTTGGGAGAGGCATTTAAAAAAAGCTGTAGAAATCTAATTATAACAATACATAATCTCAATCTAGTTCTAACACTAGAGGGTGCTCTGCCCTACAACTCTACTTAGTTTAACTCATTACTGACCAAGAGATACGTACAAATAAGCAGATGAAAATTATCTTGACTTAAACTAATTGAGGATTTAGTGAAAATGACACTAAATGACTCCCAATAATATGAGCAGAACACATTACATCTACATTGCGGTAACACAGGTAAGAAATTAAAATGCAAAAATCAATCTATGTATTTGATTTTATAACTTGTTTTCAACTCAGAATTCACTGATAATATATTTTTCTTGGCTTAGAGCATGTCAGTTTGACAGTTTCCCATCTATGACTGTCCCTGTAAGGGATTTATTGGGGTTTTTTTAAACTTGAAGATTTGTTTTGTTATGAAACTGCAATTAGTCCACAGATCGGGTGAAGGTATAAATTCTTAAACTCCGAGCCAAATCACAAACCAAGCAAATCACACAATGGATGCGCATGCTCGTTTGAATCAAGATTTGGAATTCCACGCTTGGTGCCGATAAAAAGACGATTGATGGCAAAAAAGATGATTGATAACTAGGCGATATCCACTAAATGTTGATTTTATTTACAGGTCAAGCTAGAAGTGATTAACAGAAGTAAATGAATGGACGAGTAGTAAAAAAAAAAAAATCTATATATATTTGAAAATTATAAATTATATAAATATAGATTGTTTACCCTCCCTCCTCTTTTGCCCTCTATTAATTACTTTTTCTTAATCTATACCAAATGGCAGGAAATGAGGCATATATATTTTATATTATGTATATATTTGAAAGTACCATTGGCTTATTTTTGTACCCATTTGGTTCCTCTGATTTGTTTTCCCAAACCTTTTTAAATGAAATTTGGAAGAACAGAACAGCCATATGGCCTAAATTCTGCCATCCTAATTTTTTATTTTTTTTTGTTGAAGTGGTTTGTCGGAAAGACATATTTTCACCATGCACAAATCTAGTATATTTTTAGGTGTGTACATAAGTCAGTAGTATTTATGCAAATAGGTATTGGAGAAACCATTTTTTATGCAAATGCACACATCACGTTTTCAATCAATGCTTTTTGCAAATATAATTAGAACTAATTGCAATTACATTTTTAAATTAGACTTTGTCCCAAAACTTGACAATGCAATTCTAATGTTAGAACACATTGACATACACAGTTATTCACTAGTCTGTGAATTGTCAAGAACTGACCAGGAAATTGCACATTTAGGACATAATTTCTGATCTGGAAATATTGCTATATTGGAACTAACATTTCCAATTTGGTATTTTGATCTATTCATATAACACTTATGCAGAATGAGATTGAGGACTATCCAGTACATTTTAGTAACTTACATAGGAAAAACTAGATATTTTGCTCAAATGACAAATGACCTTCCCTTTATAATACTATTCGGCTCTCTCATATCATTTGAGAATACAGACAGCACATAAACTTTACATACCATGATCCTGACAAAGCATGTCCTGAGATGAAATACATCAATAATGTGCCATTCATCCGTCAGAAGCATGTCTGTCTCTACACCAAATATAAATTGTGATCTGCCATTCTACACACATAGTGCCACTCTAAATTTGGTGTATGGCTTGTTATCTTTCAGATTTAGTCTGACACAAAATGTAAACTGTGGTCTAAATAGATGGGGTGGTGTGGCACTCTGGGGAGTCACAGGTTTGAGGATAGAGATACCTGGGTAGGAGCACCATGCAGAGGGATCCGAAATCCATCTCGGTAAAATTCAGATATACTCCACAGGAAACACAGCTCAGATGCTTCATAATGAAGTTTATTGGTACACCCAGCATCCAGGAAAACGTCAAGGAAATTGTGAAGCCTGTGGATCGTACCTGAATTAAACTGTGGTCTGTCATCCTGAAAATTGTATTCTAATGCACCATCACCCAAAAATAGTTTACTCGAGTCAGTGGAAGCAGGTGAAGTTTAAGGATACGATGGTGCTAGATTCTACCCCTGAAATTTGCCTCTGCCCTTTGACTTGTGGAACTCCCCTTACTTAAGTCCATGTACTCAACCCTTGACTGAATGAGACTTACAGATAAATTTGGTAATCAATAAGCACTTTAAAGAGGTCTGACTCCACCCACGGATTATGTTACCCACTGACAGCTCTGCAAGGCAGGACAATAATGAGGCTTATGATTTTTAGGGCATCTAGAATCTGACAACCCAATGCAAAGCCTACAGATGACATCAGATGTCATATTAGAGTAGACTAAGCATGTGGAGTCTACACCTAGAAAATGGGACATCTTATTTTTTTCAAAAAATGTCCCACAATCTTGACATGATTGAGCCTCTCAGCAGCATCTTCAACCGTCAATAAGGGGGTGGGAAAAACGACAAAACTACTCTCAACATGTTATTTAACATACATACATGCCTGCCAACTGTCCCACTTTTGAGGGACAGTGCCTAGTTTGGGTTGCTGTCCCACTGGGGATACTGGGGAACTGTTCCCTGGCAGCACAGCACAAGCATATCATTAGAAGAGCATTTGAAAATTGCATGGAGCACTTCAGTAGCGCTCCCTGCATGGTCCTGCTGGGGGCAAGCTGGATGAGACTGCCCCTTTCCCACTGTGGGTGTCACTAGTGACAGGGCTCACCTCACTGTTGATGCCTCCTCAAAACTTCGTCCCCACATGTCCCGACTTACAGAAGCCACATGTTGGGAGGTATATACACTGCACAAAAAAATAAAGGGAACACTTAAACAACACAATGTTACTCCAAGTCAATCACACTTCTGTGAAATCAAATTGTCCACTTACGAAGCAACACTGAGCGACAATCAATTTCACATGCTGTTGTGCAAATGGGATAGACAACAGGTGGAAATTATAGGCAATTAGCAAGACACCCCCAATAAAGGAGTGGTTCTGCAGGTGGTGACCACAGACCACTTCTCAGTTTCTTTGCTTCATGGCTGATGTTTTGGTCACTTTTGAATGCTGGTGGTGGTTTCACTCTAGTGGTAGCATGAGACGGAGTCTACAACCCACACAAGTGGCTCAGGTAGTGCAGCTCATCCAGGATGGCACATCAATGCGAGCTGTGGCAAGAAGGTTTGCTGTGTCTGTCAGCGTAGTGTCCAGAGCATGGAGATAGGCCAGTACATCAGGAGACGTGGAGGAGGCTGTAGGAGGGCAACAACCCAGCAGCAGGACCACTACATCTGCCTTTGTGCAAGGAGGAACAGGAGGAGCACTGCCAGAGCCCTGCAAAATGACCTCCAGCAGGCCACAAATGTGCATGTATCTGCTCAAATGGTCAGAAACAGACTCCATGAGGGTGGTATGAGGGCCCAACGTCCACAGGTGGGGGTTGTGCCTACAGTCCAACACCGTGTAGGATGTTTGGCATTTGCCAGAGAACACCAAGACTGGCAAATTCGCCACTGGCATCCTGTGCTCTTTACAGATGAAAGCAGGTTCACACTGAGCACATGTGACAGACGTGGAGATGCTGTGGAGAATGTTCTGCTGCCTGCAACATCCTCCAGCATGACAGGTTTGGCAGTGGGTCAGTAATGGTGTGGTAGCCTGACTGCCATTAGGTACCGAGATGAGATTCTCAGACCCCTTGTGAGACTATATGCTGGTACAGTTGGCCATGGGTTCCTCCTAATGCAAGACAATGCTAGACCTCATGTGGCTGGAGTGTGTCAGCAGTTCCTGCAAGACGAAGGCATTGATGCTATGGACTGGCCCATCCGTTACCCAGGCCTGAATCCAATTGAGCACATCTGGGACATCATGTCTCGCTCCATCCACCAACATCAGCTTGCACCACAGACTGTCCAGGAGTTTGCAGATGCTTTAGTCCAGGTCAGGAGACCATCCGCCACCTCATCAGGAGAATGCACAGTTGTTGTAGGGAGGTCATACAGGAACGTGGAGGCCACACACACTACTGAGCCTCATTTTTGTTTTAAGGACATTACATCAAAATTGGATCAGCCTATAGTGTGTTTTTCCACTTTAATCTTGAGTGTGACTCCAAATCCAGACCTCCATGGGTTGAAAAATTTGATTTCCTTTTTTAAATTGTTGTGTGATTTTGTTGTCAGCGCATTCAACTGTAAAGAACAAAGTATTTCAGAAGAATATTTAATTCATTCAGATCTAGGATGTGTTATTTTTTTGTTCCCTTTATTTTTTTGAGCGGTGTATATATATATATATATATATATATATCGTGTAGATTGGGTAAGTCTGTATTAGTCCAGTAGACAAGATGCCAAAATACCGGAGTATTACAGTATGCAATGATACATTTTTTACTGGACTAACATACTATTTCAAAGACAGGCTTCTGAGAGTTTTCCTCGAGGAAAACTCTCGAAAGCTTGTCTTTGAAATATTATGTTAGTCCAATAAAAAAGGTATCATTGCATACTGCAATACTCTGGTATTTTGGCATCCTATATATATATATGTCTCCCAACAAAAACTGTCAGGGGGCTCTGACCCACCAACCCCTAAAAAAAAACCTGCATTTATTAATTAAAGTAAATATTAATTTAATAAAAGGCACTCCGTGCACAGCCTATTGCATAAAACACAAACACACACGCTGCGTATGTGTGTGTGTGTGGGTGCTGTGAGTGTAAGGGTGCTGTGTGTGTGTGTGTTTGTGAGGGTGGTGTGTGTGTAAGGGTGCTGTGTGTGTGTGAAGGTTCTGTTAGTGTGTGTGTGTAAGGGTGATGTGTATGTGAGGGTACTGTGTGTGAGGGTGCATGTGTTTGTGCGGGTGTTGTGTGTGTGTGTAAAGGTGTTCTGTGTGTGAGGGTGCTGTTCGCGTGTGTGTGTATGTGTGAGGGTGCTGTTAGTGTGTGCTGTGTGTATATGTGTGAGGGTGCTGTGTGTGTAAGGGTGCTGTATGTGTGAGGGTGCTGTTAGTGTGTGTGCTGTGTGTGGGTGCTGTGTGTGTGTGTGTATGTGCTGTTTGTGTGTATTGTATAGGGGACTGTTTAGTTTATAGCCCCCCTCCCTTACCGTGCTGCTGCCATGCCTGGTGGTCCACTGTTAACTGAACTCTAGCCTGCGGGGCGAGAGTTCACTCTCGCGAGATCTGAGCGTTGCCACGGCAACACTCCAACCTCGCGAGAGGAACCAGGCGGAACTGCTGGCTAGAGCTTCCCGGGTACTCTCCTGCCTCCCTCCCTGCCTGTGGGCTGGTGAGGGAGATCTTTAATCTCCCTCACCGGCCCATGGAGTCACATAGCGCAGGCCGCGGGGATTAGGGTGTGCCCAGGCACACTCGGCACACCCTGTGCGCACGCCTATGACCCCAGGCAGTGTGTTGTCAAATCAGAAGCCTCTCATTCTGTTTTATTGTTTCCTGTATGACTCTGCATGGGAAGATTTCCCTAAGCAGTGTACACCTCCTTTATTGCACCAAAACACTGACTGCATTACTGCATTGCTGGAATATAGGCAACTAAATAGAATGATTCCTTTCTTTCTGTTCCTATATTGCCATGTAAGAGTATCATCACATCAACTACAACATATGTGCTGTACAAACAGTGTGCACGAGCAGTGCAATGCCTGTAGAAGGGTTCTCCTGCACTCCTCTGTCACTCAGTATAGACGCCTGTGCTTACTCTGTTTTGAGAAATTGAGATTGACAGGGGAATGAACATGAAATTTAAAAAAAATAAGAAAATAAATATATATATATATATATATATATATGTTATGCTCTTTCATTAGACAAGTACACTCTAATATCTGATGCAATCGCAACCTCCAGTTGTCATTAGCATATAACTCTGAATTCTGGGATTTTTCATTCAAAAACATCTGTAAGGTCACATTTAAGTGGTTAATTTGCCACCTGAATAATCTTAAAGAGAATGCATTACTGCTAATGAAACATACCCTGTAATATTCAACATTAATGTTTAAGGGTCACTGGGAAGCAACTTTTTTTTTTTTTTATTAAATAAACACAAATTAATTAAGAAATGTAAATATGTGATGTCATCTACAACCCTCTGGCTTGCTGCAATGTATTTGTATGTCTGTAGCAGCATTTTATATCATTCTCCAAATGTAATTTACAGAAAAATAATCTCTAGTTCAAGGACAAAACGATATCCTGAGCATTTTATTTTCAATTACAATCTGTGTTGTTACTGACATTTCAATGCACAAATTGTTACTTTTTTTCTGTCCTCTTCATGGTTCAGTGGAATTTAAATAAGGGTCTCCTAATTTTGTGCCTGCAATCTCTTTTTTTTTTTTTTGCTGATTCTTTTCCCACAAACAGGCATTCCTCTTGTTTTTATAAAGCCGCCCTTCTTAATCAAGTCCTCCTGGCTAATTTAGGCACTGTGGAATTCCAGTTAACGCTTGGTTGATACACTTCTAGTGCCCGCAGTAGAATTTGGAAATTTAGATTGTTAGCAGAAGACCTGGAGATATTGGAATACCACTGGAAAAGAAAGAAATACTATGCAAGGTTTTTATAAACATTCACAAGTGTCTTGTTGCACATATCTAGGTCTGAGAACAGGTTCACATGTGCACTTAATGAAAACATCATGAGATCAGTGCAAGGAATGCCAGACTGCTATATATGTATCAGACTCAATACAAGCAAAATCAGCATTGCCACCCACACGGCCACTGTCTGCTATGAAGCTGAGTGGGCGAATGAGAGTTCATAATGTGGCTGTTCTCTATGTATTTTACAATGGCTTAAACAGAAGATTCATTATTGCAAAAATAAATTAAAAATGTGGTGTACGTATTCCATACATCTAGGTAACATATGAATATACATATATAGAGAGAGATAGCGAGACATATATCTAGAGAGAGAGAGAGAGATACACTTAGGAAACATAAACATATAGGGCTACCAGATCCCATATGTTTCCAGGGACTCATATAATGTATACATATTGATGGGCAGAACATGAAAAAAAAAGTCGAATTCAGAAGACGGCTTATAAGATGAAGTCATTCGGCAATGAAGAATCCTGCAGAATATACATTACACATACTGCAGGGCAACCCTTTTCATGTATTTTCATAAATATGACAAAATCATGTGTCCCTGAATACATGGTGGATCTGGTAACTATATATAGAGAGAGTGAGAGAGAGCTAGGGATGCATCTAGGTAGCATATAAACATATACATATATAAGTATAGAAAGAGAGATACAGAAACATTTACATTTAGTTAACACATATAAACAAGTTGATACATGACACTGAATTGTAATTTATTAACTTGTGTATTGTTTAGCCTGCACTAATTTCTTCATATACTGACTTGTATCCATTAACAAGTAATCTGCTATCCTTACTGATCTTTGGATCGTTTACGGCTATTCTGTTATTTTGAGTCTGGAACCTGGTGTATTTCAAAATCTTTCATTCTCTTCACAAATCTGTGGATTTCATTGTTATATCCTGCTAATCTTAAATCTAGACATTTTAGGACCACAATTCTATCCTGTTCTCTTTTCTCCTCCTGCAGGGATTGCCCTGTAGACAGACAGGCAGACATACAGGTTGCTGCCATGGCCTTTTCCCAGTAAGTCTGATTAGGAGGTAGTCATACAGGAGATAAGTCTTACTTGATAGCAGACAACTATGAGAGTATATAGGAATATATAATCAAATTCGTCCAGTTCCCAGAACATGCCTGCCCCACAGTGATATTTCTACTTTCTGAGCATTCCACATAGCTAGATGCATAAAACACAGTGGACAAAGAACTGTTGGTTAAATAAACTGTAAAAAGCACGCTAGTGAAACCCACTAAACTGCGTTCCCACCTGGAAGTTTTCTTGAAGTTTAACACAAAACAATGCTATTATTAATATTTCCCATTATAACAGGGTAACCACAAAATGACATTCAGAAAAAAAAAAAAATCACAATATGAATAACTATACTCCTGACAGTCTGCCAACCAGAGTAGAACTCTCCAACCCAGTCCCCTGGAGTCATTTTTCTGCCAAAGAGTCAGGATTTCTCCAATCAATAAAATGCATTTCTGTGTCTCTCCGTGGTACAGTCAAGAACGAAGATCTATAGAGTACAAATATGTAATTTGTTTTTTTTTATAAAATATTTCAAAACCAACAAAGAAAAGGCTTGGTCTTTTTTCATGTCTGACTACACTTAATGATATTTCAACTATGTTTCCCTTGAAATCAAGTTTGATGCACACAACATCAAAAAGCGAGTTCCGATAAGCATGATATATATCAGTCGCTGTTTATGTACTGATAAAAAGCAAGGGGTAAAAAGACACAGATGCAGATGTGTCTTAGACACAAGCACCTCTACTGAACTAGGACATGCATTATCTTTTGTGTTGCAAGTATGCCTTTTTTTATTCATCCAATATAACAGCATCTAATTTTACCACTAAGCATATATTTTCTTTCTGTTGGTAGAAAAGAGGAGGGTAGCAGCGCCATAGGGATGCCCTCCAGTCCAGATCCACATGGGCCGATATGCAAAAGAACGGAGGATACATTGCAGAATATAGTGTAATACATTTATGGTTCAGGTTCGAATAATAAATAAAATGTACTTAAAGTTTTATGGAGCTGATAGTTAACACTAAATATATGTGCCTTGGTGGTACAATCCCCGCCTGTGGATTTACTTGGTGTCTTGATCCAGTGGGGAATCTCCAGGTGGTATAGAACACAAACAAACAAAAAACAATGTAATGTAGTATATTCAGTACACCAGATAAAAAGTGAATGTGTCTGTGTGGATGTACACTCACAATTCTTTGAGTAAACTATTGTCTCTCAATGATGCCCATGTATTGGGGTATTCCACACCCTTAGATGTATGGGGATTCCCACTCTTTGGTGTATGAAGCAGCAAGTTCTCACTGGAGTTCTATGAATAAAACAGAAATAAAAAATATAGTGCTCACTCTTAAAATAAGTAAAAATAATGAAAGGGGATGTGCTCACTGATGGAGGGCAAAAGGGGTTTTGCACAATCTGTATGGCACAGGTGATATATTCCCCACCAGGGAATTTGATGACATAATCTTCAGATTGAAATCATGATAGTTCAATGCAGGTATAAAAGCACTAAGTTTATTAGAAATAAAATATACAAGCATAAAAGGGTAACTCACTAACATGTTTTACCTAATTGACAGTGTGGCGGACCACCTGGTACCCTGCCTGGGTACCTCCGCCAATCATGGCTCCTACTTATCACCAAGTACCATAAGCACTACGCAGGGACACCATATGCACTTCCAGCCCCTAGCCGCAGCAGCTTGGCTGGCGTCTCACCGTCTCTTCCCACCCTAGACCCAAGCCATGGATCCAGCTCCCAATGGTTAGAACTCTCCTCCAGAGGGTATAGCAGGTATAGCAAGTAAATAGTGCAATATAGCTGTTCCCCCCACACATTAGCTGAGGCTTAATGCCCCTGCAAGGGTTTTCCAATACTGAGAGATAATTACCTGAGCAAATACGTATAATTTAATTATCTCTCAGGGACATTTATTAGAAACCATCTGGCACTTATTTCCCAATGTTAAGGTTCCCACAGTTTTGGAACCTTTAATTTAATTTTGTTAATGCAAGGGTTAAATAGCACACCCTCCCACCAGATGGATTTCACCATTTCCATTGGCCCGCAATGTTCAGATGGACAAAACACAGCCATCATTCACCTTTTTATACTGGGCTACACTAGAGGTCACTAGAGGTCCAGCTCCCCTCTGATGAGCCAGAGTTGCGAAACGCGCATCAGGGGCACTGACGCGCTATCCACAGCCACTGTACCAGCAGACTTTCACCTTTAATTGTCTACCATGAGCCGTTCTAACTAATACTTTCACTGAGCTTAGCTATCAGACACCGCTAGTATTTGAGCGGCACTACTAGAAGAGTAGTTCCGCGACTACCTCTCGTCTATCTAGCAACATTCTTGACGCGCGATTAGAGGGGCTATTAGCCACCAGACACCGCTAGTATCTGAGCAGTTCCGTTAGGAGAGCAGCTCAGTGATTGTCTCTCCTCTACCATATTAGGTTCCTGTTTCCCGTGATAATAGAGCGGCTAGCTAGGTAGGATCACTATCCTTATCCTACTTCCCCAGGGTTTTGGAGGGAGGTGTTTTACCTATTGCAGTGGGCATATCAGGTTTTTCCTTAAGGGGTGACCTCCAAGGCACAGAGTGTTAGGGCAAATATTTCAGGGACTTCCCTATCTCCTGTAGCTATCTACCATTTTTGGCTGCTATATCTCTCACCTCTTTCTACCTGTAGCCCTCTCCAGATACTTTTCTCACTCCATGCTGAGACCCTTTATCAAATACACAATTGTGTTCCACACATTTTACACCTCTGTGTTACGACATTGATATACATATCTTGCGATATTCTATAATGATTTAGGTTATTGATAGCGATCCAGAATCATTCTGAATCCACCTTGCTGAGACTTTTATGTCAATAAACTTGTGGGTATTCTCTCATATTATTTTTTTACTATGGCTATCATGCACAGTTTAGAGAATTATCCCCACATCTAATCAGCTCTTACTAACTACTAGTCTCTGGCAAATATGGATTTCCTCTTGCTGAGACATTCTTCACCAGATACAGTGGCTATTATTGTCTCATACACAATTTGATACTGTAGCTACCGAGCACAGTTTAGACAATAATCCCCATTTTTGTGATATCTGGTGCTAGTCTCAGACAAATGTCTTTTTAACCTTTAGCTCCATAACATGTGTGTTCGGTGGAGTTTTGCATTATTTTTAATTATTTTTTACTTTTTATTATTAAAAGTTAAGTTTTAATACCCACGTTTAGAGGGTGCACGAAATACTTTCTATTGTGCCATCCAAGTTTCCCATTACCAGTAGGGTACTCCACTCTTTTGGATATTCTACCTTAATCCAGGTTCTCCTGATTCTCTCTGTATTTTTAGTGATTTTATTTCACTAGGGGTTAACCCCCACCCAGGAGAAAAGCTTTCATTTAACTTCTCTCCCTTGATTTACATTATCTCTCAGGGACAGAAAATATAACAATTTATAAATTACCCCAAAATACACAAAAACCCCACAAAAGTCACATCCCCTGATAGCCGTGAACTGGGTGACCAATATATCCAAAAATCACCCAGATCGGCTCAGGGATTTGGGTTTTTCATGGAAGTCCTGTTTTTGACCAACCGTACATGTGGTGTAAGCCCAAAATAGTTCCATGAAATCAGTGCTAGCAGTCGGTTAACTTCGGTAACATTAAAAATGAATAAAATACCAAACATAATCCATAATTACAATGTGTAGCTTGTTCACCTCATCCATGCAAACGAACCCACCGAACAGTGCCCCTCCAGGATTTATAGAAACAAACTCAGGAGATGATGGAAGTCCATCGGTGTCGGGAGTTTGTGTCCGATTTTAGTTCCATGAACTCGACGCCCAAATACCTGCATTCACGGGAACAAGATGGACACCACCTCATGATCGTTCATACGAACTGCGGCTACCCAGACGAAAGATTAGAACACTGAGGTGTTCAGCATAAGTGGTTTTTAAAGACACTGCAGTTCTGATCCACCCTTGAGAAATAATCAATACTAAAGACTGAGAATAATCGGGGACCTACGGTGCATGTGTGACAGTCAGCATTATCTGCCAATCATAGAGATGTACTGAAACCAATGTTTCTCTCTGTCTGATTGAAAGCCAGGAGGCTGTTATTAATTCTACTCTTAAAAGAGTTGATTTCTCTTGAAATTGGCACTTGTAAATGGTAGGACACAGGGTACCTTCAGGTAACCTCTAAAGCACTTCAGCAAGTAGATGTGCTTTAGGTGAGTGGAGTGTTTCTTTATTTATATCACAACCTGCCTTGATATTTATATACAGTATTTTATATGTACTATACTGGCAATGGTCCAATTATCAAGCAAGAGTTGCTGGTTACTTTGCTGATTTTAACTTTTTATTGTTCACTGTTTAAGATTTGAAAGAGGAGCCAGCTGGCACAGCTATGAATTTAGTGCATATACCCCATTGCAATTTAAATCAATATATCCCACTAGTGTTAATAAGTGTGGAAGATTCTGGGGATGAAGAATTAGGAAACGAATCCATAGGTGCAATATCCGAGAGTGTATATCTGTCTGTTTATCCATCTATCCATCCGTCTATTTTTTTTGGTTTTTGTAAATCGTATTTCATCCACCTGTCTATCTATCTAATATGTGTGTGTGTGTGTGTGTGTGTGTGTGTGTGTGTGTATATATATATATATATATATATATATATATATATATATAGATAGATAGATAGATAGATAGATAGATAGATAGACAGATATAAATTTCCAAAAATGTGGCTGCACTCACCGTCCTTTCAGTTTCCAATCTTTATTGAATAATTTAAAACGATCATCATGGTGATCGTTTTTAATTATTGAATAAAGATTGGAAACTGAAAGGACCATGAGTGCCGCCACATTTTTGGAAATTTGGATAAATGAAAACCCAGTCTGAAAAGCACCCAGCATTTGAGGGATTTTAGAGTGCAAAAGAACGTTTCTTTATATATATATATAGAAATATATGAAAATAAGGTGCACTCACAGGTCTTCAAAAGTGCTTCTTTTTATTTTACATGCAAATTACATGTGCAATTAAAATCTACAAACAAATCGACGTTTCGACCCCTAAAGGGTCTTTTTCAAGACCCTTTAGGGGTCGAAACATCGATTTGTTTGTAGATTTTTTTTTCACATGTAATTTGCATGTAAAATAAAAAGAAGCACTTTTGAAGACCTGTGAGTGCACCTTATTTTCATATATTTCTGTATGTACAACGCTAAGGTTTGCACCCAGGCAATATTCATCTGATATTTACAGTAAAGGGTGAGTGCCAAGTTCTATCTCTTTTTATATAAATATATATATATATATATATATATCAATTCCTGTCTTTTAGAAGAATGAGGAACTTTCACCAGACTGCCGGAGCCTCAGGCGGGGATGGCAACTGTGAAATAAATCCACTGGTATTTCCAATAGGCCAGGCATTTGTTAAAAAAGCTTTGAACAACATACAAGAAAAGGCTCACACGTTTCTAAAATATCTTGTGGTTACAGGGAGGGATCCCCGGCTCGATGCTTCCAGCTCACTGTTTCACGACCTTGGCCGTCAGTGCATTTATACACTCAACTCCCCGGCCATGTTCGTGCCGCCCAGAATTTCCTCTGCTGCTTTCCACAGGTGTGAGAACCTCTGCTTCTTTTATTATTATTATTTTTTTTGTTAAAAGCAAATCTTTTCCGACATCTGTGGCTGGCTATCAGAGACTGACAGACAAATGACCGACTGCAGAAAAGCAAAAAAAAAATGTAAACCCCCCAAAACACTTAGGCGGCTCTTGCAAACATTATGCTAAGGGTAAAAAAGGAAATTGAGTATGTTTTTGCTTGGTCTCAATGTCACATAATTCCCAGGCAGGTTCACAAACTGGTGTAGGAAACAAACCTGCATTATTCTGTCTCATTTTTGCAGACAGCAAATTGCCATTTCACAATTTTTGTAAAAATATAGATGATGACTGTATTGTAAGGAAGAAAGCTTTTACATATAATTTACTCAAGTTTACATATGATGAAAAGCAACTTATCACATTAAAGAGGAGCAATTTGTGGATTCTGAGAATATAAAAGAAATGTAGTCTTTAAAAAAAACAAAAAACCTTCTTAATTTATTTTTGAAGAGTTACACAGTGTCCAATTTACATGTGAAATGTACCTGAGTATACAGTGGCTTATTGTTTTTAACAATACCCATTGAGACCTGTAGCACAGGGAAAATACTGTCTGCTTTTTACTTACAGTGAAAATAGTGATATAAGAGACAATGAAGTGCACTGCTGAATGGCATGGCTCAGTTTACCCAGAAATGCAAATAAGGGAAAAAACATGACTGGGTATTTACTTTCATGGATAATGCAATGGATGCAACGGGTTAATGGAAGAACATTTGTTGTTAAATCTGGATACATTTGTCTGTCATTTTAGAGCAGGCTTCCCCAAACTCCGGCCCTCCAGATGTTGCTGAACTACAACTCCCATGATTCTCAGCCTATCTATTTCATTCATAGAATCATGGGAGTTGTAGTTCAGCAACATCTGGAGGGCCGGAGTTTGGGGAAGCCTGTTCTAGACGATTCCCACAGACTAGGATTACTAGAATAAAAAGCATATCCAGAAGGCTGCTTTATGAAAGATCCCAAGCAGTTATAAACCCATATTTTAGCTATGCTTTCAAATTCCCAAACTCCCAGCACTCTTGGCCAGCTGCATTGGTCTTATTATTCAACCCTAATGTATACAAAGATTAACGGAAAAGCGATTATTTGTGCATTATGCCAACCTCTGCCATTAGTCATTAAAGTGTAAGTTCACATAAGTCCTTTTTAAGAATTTCAGGACTTCCTCTACACCAGTGGTGCCCAATAGGTAGATACCCTGATGTTGCAGAACTTCAACTCCCATGGTGCTTTGCATGTGTATAGAATGCTTTTAGAATGACAACACATAATGAAAGTTGTACCTTTAACACATCTGGGGTCTACCTTTTGGGTACCCCTGCTCTATATATTCTTTCATACATTAGCAGGACTATGTACCCCAAAAATCCTTAAAGTGACACCCTGCATTTTCCTAGCTCTGAACTAAGCTTTTTACGAACATCTAAACAATATTACACCAGCCACAATGAACTGTGGCGTCTCACAGTGAAAAAGTCAGTCAGACGCATTGACAAATGTTGCATTCCTGGCTGGGCTAGTCCCCTTTGAGCTAATAATACATTCTTGGTTCTCTTACGTTGTAAGGGTTTTCTTTCCCTTTGTGTCTTTTTTCCTGGTTATAAGGCATTGTGTTAGCAAAGGTGTACAGTACATTGTCTATTGAATGTATATAGTGGTTTTAACAGTTACAAAATGCTGTAATGAATGTATCATTTTCATTCGAATCATATTTGTAGTGAGCTAATATGAATATTTGCTAACTGATGTAGACTACTGCATTGAGGAGTTCCCACTGTTGCTATTGTAATGACAGGCTGTATGGAGCTAACAGGAGAGTAGGGGAGAGTCAATTAATTCTGTTATCTGCTTTAAAGGAACACTGTAGGTACCCGGACCACCCAGACCACTTCAGCTCATTGAAGTGGTCTGGGTGCAATGTCCTATGTCCCTTAACCCTACAGTGGTAATTATTACAGTTTCTGAGAAACTGCAATAATTACCTTGCAGGGTTAACTCCTCCTCTAGTGGCTGTCTACCAGACAGCCACTAGAGGGACTTCCGGGTGCTTAGATGACTGGACGTCTTCACGCGTCACCGGAATCTCCATAGGAAAGCATTGATCAATGCTTTTCTATGGGGAAATCTCAATGCGGGTGCGGCCATTGCTGTGCAAACGCATTAGGTCTCCCCCGCCGACATCAGTAGTATGTAGCGTGGGTGGAGCCTGACCCAGTGCCGAGGGACATCTGCGCTGGATTCAGGTAAGTGACTGAAGGGGTATTAACCCCCTCTAGTTCCGCGGGAGGGGGTGCGAGGGATGCTTTTTGTTTTCCGGGCACTATAGAGTGCTTTTAAACTCTAGAACACTCAGTATATGGAGACACCAAGACAGGGCTGATCAGGTGCCCAAATTTCCTAGTCTGGTTTTTGTGCAGCAGCTAGACGATCATAAACATATAGCTCTCATAAGTACATTCAACATAGAACATTATTCGTGATGATCAAATGTGGGCGAATGTCAGTTTGGCTTGGCAGAATTTTGCTACAAAAAATCTGATTTGTAAAACTCATAACACAAAGCGAAATGGTGTGAAAATGAGCTAATCAGTGAACTGCAAAATATATACATAATAGTATTATACATTATACACTGATACGTGCATTTTCTTGCCATTTGGTTTACAGATCAAGTAAGAGGTGGAAAACAGGAGGAGCAGAAAAAAAAAATTAAATACTTATTAAAAAATAAATTATATACATTTATAAATATGGATTTTTTTTCATTATTTTATTGTATCCCATTTTCCTACCCTCTATTGGTCACTTCACTTGATCTGTGAATAAAATCAACATTTATTTACTAGACCCTAGCCATCATTCATCTTTTTTTCATTCAGTCATCTCTTATTTTTTTGGTTCATGATTCGGATACATTTCAGCTCAGAGTTTGGGAATTTGATCGATCACCCAACCGTCCCAAATTTTGGAAGGATTGCAGTTTCAGACCAAAACAAATCTCCAAGTCTACTGACAGTTTAATACCAAAAAAAACAATGTGATATAACAATGTGGTACATTCCAGTAAGTTTGATTCTGTAGAGATCTGTGATACAACCCACACAAAGCATTTTATTGTGAGTTTTATTATAGTAGAGCTGTGTGATACACTCATACACAAAGCTCAATACTATATCTCCATACATGGGAAAAGGATTCTGGCCTAAGGGGGTGTGCCATATTAGTTATGTATCAGGAAAGGGCACAGGAATCTTGTGAGACTGCAACATTAGGTTTTACTTTTGGGTGTTTAACAGCAAATATTTAGAACACAACTGTTACTTTAAAACACCATCCAACACACGGAATTAAAGAAGGAGGGCGCTAGAGAGCTCAACATAACTTCCTTCCTGTGAGTGGACTAACATGTTCACATGCATACACAAGCAGTAAGCTGAAATAGACGTGCCATCTACAGCTAGGATGACCAGGTCCACCATGGTTTCTGGGACAAATATCACTTTTACATATTGATGGGCAGAACATGAAAGGGTAGCCCTGTAGTAAGTAGAATTTAGAAGAAAGTGTATTAGATTAAGAAATTGGGTAGGAGGCAATAATGCAGAATATGCATCATACACACTGCAGGGCAAACCTTTCCGTACGTTTTCATAAATATGAGAAACGTATATGTGACCTTGTAAACATGGTGGATCTGGTCACCCTGTCTACTGCCCGAGTGCTATACATGCATATGGCACAGTACATGCTGTTGTACTTCCTAACATGCCAATGATGTGGTTGTGTCACTGGTGATGCAGAAAGGCCACCCGAACTGTTAGCATGTCCATCTAACAATGAAGCATATTACCCCGGCGAGATTGCATGCCATCCCGATTGACCTTCGCGATGGCCAGCCCCATTGAGGGCAGACAATGTTGTTAAAGCACTCTGTCCAGTGGGCTGGATGTCCTCAATGCAGTTTTCATAATAGAAGCATATCTAATGATGCCTTGTGACCTGGTATACCCAGAAGTATGTTACTAGACGGCAAACATGGAATAATGGAACCCCAAATTTGGGACTGTACAACAGAACCCAGGATTCTAGGTAGGTATGCATTACTGTGAGTTTTATTGCTGCACTGCTTAGTGATACATTCACATACATAGCCCATGAGTGAGAATGTAATTGCTGTGGAGCCCTGTGATACAATCATGCACACTTTACATTACTGTATACATTGCAGGCCTGCTCTATGCTATATTACAGGCATGCAAATGTGGGGTAAAACATTTTGTTTGTTACTGCTGTATGACTTTGAATCAGAACATTTTTTTCTCGTGTTTAAATAAATAGATTTAGGAATATTGAGAATCAAACTGAGATTAATGTCTGGGAATGTCAGTAATCACTCTACAGTAAAGATAAAGAATTATTTCTGCTCAGGTTATCGTGGGAGTCTGTGCATTTCGGTATGCTATATTAATCGTGGTAAATATGTGGGAATATATTGTACTGAGCAAATGCGCAGGAGCTTGTTTAAGGCCAGCACAAACTAACTTTGTGTGGGCTTTGCTTTGGATCTCAGTTTCTTGTACAAGCTGTACTTATAGATGGATATGTACTCGGATCTTCAGGGAAATAAAGTATTGCATGAGATATAGAAAATTATTATGTAAACCTGAATTTCAACATTAAGCAAAATCGAGCAATAACAATCTTAACCCACCATACATGTGCTATTACTAAATGTTGCTGAAAAAGTACCCAGGATCTTCTATTTGTACTGTGCTAATAAATTTAATAAATGCAGGCCTAGTTTGATTATGAAATCTTTCATGGCATGGACCAATTACAGTGATGGTTGCCAAAAAAATCTATCCCTTAAAGATCCCACGCCAGCATGAAATATTCAATTCAAATTTAGAGACCGCAAGGTTATAAAGAGCTAATAATGCTAAATGCCAGAACAATATATGTTGGCATGGGATCTGTGTTTGTGTGCGTCTATATGAATGTGTGTTTGTATAATAATTTCCCCAGAAAAAGGGGGTTGAGAATGTGTAGAGACACTGATTTTTTTTTTTTTTTTTAGAGTTGGGGTTGTAACCATAAATTTGTACCCCTGCATGCACCTACTCTAGCCCCATCTGCCCTCACTTCCATCAAATTTTTTTACATCTCAAATTTTGGAGTGATAGTGTAAACATGGTAAAATTCACCATTCACCAGCTTTTCTGTATAGTCAGACGGTTTATATTTATGCCTTATAGGAATGGCTTATCTTTTTCTCCAGGGTAACTGATGGTGAAACTAAGACTTGTCTCAATGGCTGGGCTTAGCTCAGTGGAGCTAATGAAAACTCCTTGAAGGCCCTTCCAGAACCAGGAGAGGTATGGAGATAGATGCTAAACAGTTCCGAGGTAAGTTGTAAAAATGTGCGTACATTTTGCAATTTAGTGAATAAACCTCTGAGTGTGTTTTTCATAGGTTCAGCAGCCATTAAGTTACAGGGTTATTCACTAAAGTGAGCATTCAAAGTGAATTTAAAATTTAAAAAGGCCAGAGTAGCTGAATTGGAAGCTTAGACTTAAAGAATTTTTCCAGTTCGTCTATTTTAATCTTAAATTTAAAATTAATTTAGAATTCTCTCCTTATTGAATAATGAAACTCCAAACAGAATTTTGCCATTCCCCTCAAAAGAATGTGATACATTTATTTCACTTAGTGCCAGGCGGTATAGAGAATGATATGTTTACTGATCTCCATTCTACCCATGCTTGTGTCTTTTTCTCATTGCTCAATCATTTAGGACCGCAAGCATGTTAATATCTGTATTCAGGTTAACAAGTTGGCTGAGAGGCTAAACAAATAACATACAGATTTGTACATGCTACTTAACCAACCTAAGAATAGTCTAAGAATTTTAGCTAATCAACACAGGACCAAGCAATCAATATCATGCAATGCGTCACTATATCTAGCAACTAAGAAATGTGTGTCTGCCTTAGCAACTGCTAATCTTGTTGTAATGCAAAAAATCTCAAAAACGATCATTGTGAGATACCCAAGATAACACCGCGATCTGTACGTGTACAAAAGGAATGCATTGCTACATCTTTCAGTCCATTATGCAATATGTGTTGTTATCTGTACATGTCTTGCATAAATAAAAACATGTTAAAAATAGTCTAAATTCCGTATCAAGTGTTTACAATAATGTTAAAACTGCTAACCACTCAATGTCTGACGACTTGATGAATAAGGAAGTAGTGTAGTTTATTATGTGAAAAGATAATAATTTGGAAAAATGCAGGTGCCCGATTGAGATTAGAATGTCCATCTAAATTGTAAGTGCATCAAATGTTGTTTTGTCTACAGTTCCGTCATTCACAGGGGTTTATTCCACTAAGTACAAACAAGTTGGCTTCCTACACCCAGGTAGAGATAAATGAAAACTGAATTGCATAATTTAGACCAAAATAACATATTTGGAAAAAGTGCTGTATTGAAGAATAGTTAAACCCACCAAAACCTGTCCCAATTTAGAGGCATGCTTTTATATAAGAATAGGAAAAATTTGAATACACTTTTCAAGCATGCACCTATTCTATGCAGAATACAGACTATGCAGTCTACTTAAATCCAGGACATCCAATGGATATGGGACTAAAAACATGAAATGCTTGCTTTATTATATAGGATTGCCATATCTACCATGTTTATCTGGACACTTATAATTTTATCATGTTGACGGCAGCACATGGAAATGATGCCCTCTAGTATGTAGAATGTATATGCCGCAAAGTTCCCAATTGTTTTATCTCCCAGTCTACAGCCTGCAGCATTTTACATTTACATACCACAGGGCAGCAAGTGTGTCCTATTTTTTCATTTTACTAAAAGTGCAGATTTCAATAGAAATTCGCACATTTATACATTAACCTTGTGACACCCCTCTAGCTGTCAATCAAAAAAACAGTCCTGTTACTTCCTGGTTTGGTTAGCTCAGTGGAGTTAAACTCGAGAGACAGCAATTGCTCAGAGTACCTGCCTTGCAAAGGCTTCTCAGTTAACTGCATTGGGTAGTCTGTGATTGGATGGTCACAGAAAGTCTGGGCGGGGTTAGAAGAGGAGGGCTTTTAAAGGCAGCAGCCAAGAGAACTGCACGTTTTACAAGCTGTTTTTAGATATATCCCCAAGAAAAAAAATGCATAATTAATTTCATGCATGTTTTATTGGGTAATACCTACTAAATGTCCTGGAACACATGGTGGATATGACATCCCTACATGTTTCTCCATCAGCAGCTACTGTACACAAAACACAATAAGTTTAACTAGAAAAGCTACAATTTCTGGGGAAATTGTGTGAAGTGTTCTTGCCTCCACCAGTAGTCTACAACTGGAGTGGGCGACGTAACTGTTATCATTTATATAACACATTTAATTGCAACGTTGTTGCACAGTTACATTAAACTTACATTTATAAAAACATTAGCAGGTGTTCAAAAGGCCCTGTCTATGACATCTCTTGCTGCTGGAGCCTGGCACAGGTCAGAGTATTTTGGCGATTGCCATCTTCAAACGTTCGTATTTTAAAAACTATAAAGCCTACAGCGAAGAGCTTTATATTGTGAGAATCACAAGACCCAGACCTACATTTTGATGCATAGTATGTCTCTGAAGTATTAAAAATGAAGGCACAGTCGCAGTTTAGAAATTGCACTTCAAATTTGAGATTTGTAGAGTGAAGTTTCAATGAATGTCAATGGACGGCGTTTGTTGCAAACAAATGATTATATTGTGAAAACTATGGCTTAGCCGTTGACATGTTTAGTGGCAGCAGGGATAGCTGAACGTTTTGATATAAGATTTGTGTAGGTGGGCCTGAAAATAAGGGAGTGGTGGCAGTTTAGAAATCATGTCCTGATTTTTCAGCTTTTGCCAGCTCCCACTCTAGCTTTGCCATTCATTCCTATGGGACAAATTTCGCCACAAGAACGACGATATTCCGTGAACCATTCGGCGAAACGTTCCACAAAGTAATAGCAATCCGATCGGGAACAATCTGCACGTTTTGGTAAATTTTGGTCTATATAGTGTAAAAACTGTGGGAGGAGTTAGGGTGGCAAATTTGGCTATAATAAGAATAAGAATATATATGTGAGATAACAATAAGTGGTCTTGCTATGCAAGAACACTTAATAATAATATTAATAATAATATATATGTGAGATAACATTAAGTGGTCTTGCTATGCAAGAACACTTAACTAATGGAGTGGTAACTGAAAGAGCAGTGCATTTTTTGTTTCTTTGAGATTCTTTGTGAATTGGAAAGCACACATGCAAGCATACTAAGAAGTATGCTAGTTTTGAAAATAACCCATACCTTGTGATTAACTTGTTACATTGCTTAACTTGCAATGCTACATTTCTTTTAAAATTAATTGAAATTTTAGTAAATGACATCACAATACATTTTAGTTTGTGCACATCCGAGGCACACGTTTCTAATTAGTAAATAAATAGAAACATTAATTTATCTTCTCTGTATGTTTTCTTTATGCTGATTGTAACAATCATTGACAGAGAGTTAAGCTGGAGGGACCCAGTTGTAGGTTAAAGATGTTGTGGATTTCTACATTTAATTTTATTGTAACACCTCATATATATTTGTTTTTAAAAAAATTGATATAGAAAATCCTGGGAAGTGGCAATGTCTCTTTAATGGTTACCTGTACTTCAATCTACAAAGTTGTGTTGCATGCAGCACAAACAGAGGGACAGAGATATAATTAAGCATTACTTGCAACATCACCTCTGTCAGACCTATAAAAGCCCGTGTGTAGTCTAATCCAGCGCTCATTTGTTTGGTTTCAAAGCTGTTTATTGTGCATGAAGTATAGCAATTTAGTACATGCAATTTGATAGTTTTTGAAGATGAGACACGCACGTCCAGCATATTCGAGTGTTGTAGGTTTTTTTTTGCGTTAGTATTTTTCACTAAGCAATTATTAGAGGAACAAGATATAGTAAAACACATTTTTTTTTTCTTCCCCCCCAACGGAGTGTGTCGCATGACTGATGCCTTTCCCATGGATATCTAGAACCGTTAACGGCTTTGGGTGAGTAAGTCAGTTATTAGGTAGTTCTAGTACCTGGAGATGGGGCCTATGAGTCCCTTGCTTGGGGTGTTAACATCGTGTGTATTAGCGTTCCAGGACCTGTACCGCACCTCCAACATGTGTTGGGTACCTCCGGGAATATTCTGTGTAAGATATCTGGTGTCTTGTGCCAGAATGCCAGCACTTTATAGTTTGCTTCCTGGTATCTTGAGCTAGGGGAGCATTTATGATGTAGAATTAGTATTTTTTCCCATTGGGAGTCAGAGAATGTTTTGGCAAGCGTCTGTTCCCATCTTCGTCTGTAGGTATTTTTGGTATCGAGGTGTCCCACCAAGAGGTGTTGATATAGGAGGGAAATGGCCTGGTCTAGAGAGGTTTTGTTGTCGCAGAGGCTTTCGAACCATGTTAGGTCTCAGTGTATAGTGTCCCTATTCGGGAGGGATTGGTAGAAGTGTTTGAGTTGTGTGTATCGAAACGTTTGAATGCTTGTCAGTGGGAGGCCGTCCATCAGTGCCCATAGTGGTTTTAGGTCCGCGTTTAATAGTGCTTTGTGTATGGGGAGGCTTTCTCCTTCTCCCACGAAGGTCCTGCTTTGTGGTGGCGCCCCTCTGCCGATTGAGTTGTGTGTATCGAAACGTTTGAATGCTTGTCAGTGGGAGGCCGTCCATCAGTGCCCATAGTGGTTTTAGGTCCGCGTTTAGTAGTGCTTTGTGTATGGGGAGGGTTTCTCCTTCTCCCACGAAGGTCCTGCTTTGTGGTGGCGCCCCTCTGCCGATCTTGGGGTTGTGTTGCACCTGGATCAGCGGGCTCGGGTGGGGGACAGGTGGAGGGCCCCTCTGATGCTATCCCATGTTCGTAGTGTGCAGGCCACGGTGGAGCCGGGGTCGAGGGTATTTGGTGTTGAGCGTCCTGTGTTCCATATGGACGGGATGAGGGATGGGTGCATTTGGCCTTTGTCCAGGGTGACCCATTGTTTGTGCCTTTGGTGAACGTGCCAGTCCAGTATTCTCTGTAGGGCGGGCGCTTGATGGTATTTGCGTAGGTCGGGGAGAGCCAAGCCCCCCATGCCCTCGGTAGACAGAGCAGGTTGTGGTGGATACATGCTTGGTTCCTGTTCCACACGAAGTGGATCATGGCAGTTCGTAAGGAGGAGAAGAATGCTGTTGGCAGGGCTAGGGGTTTGATAGAGGTAGAGTAGTCTGGGTAGTACATTCATCTTTAATATTGCTATTCTGCCAAACCAGGAGATATAGGGGTATGACCATTGCACCAGATCTCGCTGGATTTGCTGAAGGAGGGGGAGGTAGTTTGCCTGGTACCGGGATTGTGTGTCTGTGGTGATGACTGTTCCAAGGTAGCGCATCCTGGACGGGCACCACCGAAAAGGGGAATTAGCGTTTTAGGGCATTAGCTTCCAACGCGGGTACCGTGAGGTTAAGTACTTCGTATTTCGTTGTATTTAGCCTGATGTCTGACAGTTCTCCGTAAGTCTCGAATAGTTCCATTAATCGTTTGAGTGTATCTTCCGGGTGGGTGATGAAGAAAAGGAGATCGTCTGCATAGGCAGCTACTCTGTGCGTTGAGGATTTCCATGTGTAACCGTGGATATCCACCGTTTTGTCTGACTGCTTTCAAGAAGGGCTCCAGGGATATTGCAAATAGCATGGGCGAGAGTGGGCAGCCCTGTCTCGTGCCATTCCATATCGTGAAAGAATCCATTAGTGCGCCATTTACCTGTACCCTGGCATTTGGGTTGTTATATAGTGCCATGATCCATTTCATCATGCTTGCGCCAAGGCCTATCTCCCGGAGAGTGATCATGAGAAACGGCCAGCTCACACGGTCGAATGCCTTTTCAGCGTCGGTTGATAAAAGGAGGGTTTAGTCTTTGGTTTGGCGTGTTAGGTGTTGGATTGACAGGGTCGTAAGGTACTATCCCTAGCTCTCCTCCCGGGGATGAAGCCTGTTTGGTCCAGGTGGATAAGTTTCGGTAGCAGGGTGCCTATTCTATTGGACAGTATTTTCGTGAGGAGTTTCACGTCTATGTTAAGTAAGGCTATTGGCCTATAGCTGCTGCAGAGTTCGGGATCTTTCCCCGGCTTCGGGAGGACAGTGATGGTGGCTGCCAGCGATTCCTGGTGGAACTGTGCTTCTCCCGTGAGGGCGTTGTAGGCTTGGGTGAGTTTCGGGATTAGTATGGGCTTTAATTTTTTGTAATATTCAAGTGTAAAGCCATCTGGTCCGGGTGCCCTCCCTGTTTTGGCCGCTTTGATCGACCCCGCTACTTCCTCTTCCGTTATTGGGACTACCAAGGGTTCCTGTTCGTCCGGTTGGAGCTTTCTCTTGATGAATTTCGTTAGGTATTCCTGTATCCTGCGTTGTTTATCTATGGCTTCGGCCTGTTGGCCGGGATTTGGGATATTGTACAAAGTGGAGTAGAAAGTTCGGAACTCTGCGGCGATCTTATCTGGGAATTAGGTTACCGTACCGGTAGCGGTTCGTATCCTGTGAACTTGGGCCAGTGTTTGGGGTCCCCTAAGCATTCTCGCTAGGAGTTTCCCTCCCTTGTTAGCATGTTGGTAAAAGAAGGTCTTCGATCGTTGTATGGTTCGGTAGTGGCTACGGGTTATGTGTTCTCTCAAGAGTCTACGTGCTTCCAATAATGCAGCGTAGGTTGATTCAAGCTGGGATAGTTTGTGTTGCGTTTCAAGTGTTGTTATTTTGTCTATTAGTTCAGACATCTGTTGACGGGATTCTCTTTTTTTTTTTGGAAGCTAGTCTCATCAGTGTGCCCCTGATGATGCTCTTATGTGCTTCCAGGATAGTGGTTGCCGTGTGCTCGACTGTCGTGTTCAGATCAAAGTACGTGGTCAATGCCTCAGATACCCTTTCACGTGTCTCCAGGTCTAGGAGGAGGGAATCTTGTAGTCTCCACGTCCATGTTGCGGGTCTTACTTGTGGGGAATCCATCGCCAGTGTGACTGGGCCGTGGTCCAACCATAGGGCAGTTCCAATCTCCGTCGATTGCAGTGCCGAAAGCTGCTCTTGTTGCAGGAATAGATAATCGATCCTCTCGTAGCGTTTGTGGAGGGCAGAGTAGTGGGTGTATTCTCTATCAGCGGGGTGTGTTGCTCTCCAGCAGTCCACCAGTCTCAGACCTCAAAGAGCCGTGTGGATGCTCCGTATTGCCCCCTGCGGGACACTACTGTGGCCCGTTGAGGAGTCTAGAAGCGGGTGTAGGGGGACGTTGAGGTCGCCTCCTACAATGAGTGTTCCTTCTGTGAATGAGGAGAGCTTGTAGAGGGTCATGCGGATATGTTGAGCCTGGTTTTGGTTGGGTACATAAAGTGTCGCAAAGGTGTATTTGCGGTTCTGTATTTTGCCTTTCAAGAAGAGGTAGCGGCCCTGAGGGTTTGTGGATCTGTCCAGTTCAGCACTCATTTGTTATAGCCCAATATTATCAACAGATCCCTGCTGCGTTTCTTTGACACATGTACATTTTCCTTTTTTTTTTCTTGCATCTTTCCTGGCCCATGTGCACGTTTGTCCATGTTTGTACTCTTCCACTATTCTCCTACTAACCTTCTGTGAGGTCTCTCTCCATCCCAGGTATCTCTACAGTAAGTGACCACCATATGGATATGCAGTTCTATGCTCTTAGACTCCAGTCATCATACAACTTTCTACTATAAGATATATATTTGTTGGGGACGGGACTTGACCACCAAGCTGATTGGATGCATCTCGACAGAGTTTAGAGTGAAATGTGATAATCCATTATCTTAACTACTCATTTTCTTTTATATAATGACCTCCATAGTTTGCTACTACCTGGCACTCTTGTTGGGTTTGGTGGTTCCCATCCACAGCCTGCAGCCTACAAGTGGGGAGGCAACCGATCCCTCTGCCACTGGACTCTCTGTAACCCACAGTACCTGCCTGGGTCCATTCTTCCCCACCGCCTGTTGGTAAGCGTGATTGCGGCACATATATTTCATTGGACTGAGTAACTAAACAAGCAGGCTGCAGATGTGAGGCCCTTTATGCAATGGTGGACATAAACTGACCACTCAATGCCAGAGACCACATCCTGACCAGACTGGACCAGTTGTTCGCTAACTTCTGGACCAAGCTTCAGTGACGACTGCACCCTCCAGGGAACAACAAGCTGACCTCCACTGTCCAGAGTCCCATCTTGTGCTTCCAGAGAAGCCTTCTATATGGGGTCTACTTCTCCACAGTGGCCGGTGTACTCCAATAACGGAGACCTTACTGGAACATGGTGTGCCCCTGCCTCCAAATGACGTGGACTGTCAGGAGTTCCTAAGGTCACGTTCCCACAGAAGGGGGTTTATTAGAGGAATAGGGATGGAGTTCCTGACGACCCTATTATCCTCAAGCATCTCCCTGTTTCAGCCGCTGGATCTTAGGTTCCTGAATCTGCCACAGGGCTATATATTGTCTAGAGCTGGCAAGGGTTAAAAGAAACTTGGGCTTTAGGCCTTCCTATTGAGTGATTATTGACCAGTTCTCGGTTATTAAAACTTTTCCCAATTAGACCACATCACTGCAGCCACTAAATGTTAGCAAGACTGCTCATATTGGTTCATGTTCTTTTTTCTGTTATTTTTCTTTGGCATCTGCTTTTGATCTCTACTCATTCTCATCCTATAAAACTGTCCTAACTAGCATGTGTTAAATCCCCCAAAAATTTTTGTTCTACAACCACTATCAACCATGCTTTCATATATACTGTTATAATTAAAAAATGTGCAGTAATTCAGACATGTCCTATCTTGTTGACACTCTCTCATGATATCCCATGAAATGGCTTTGATATTCTGTGACCTAGTGGCGTAGCTAAAGCTTTTGCCTCCCAGGGCTGCCCTTGAGTTTGCCGTCCCTATCTCTACCCATGTCATGTCTGGTGCAGTCGAGAACGTCCATGGCTGCACCAGACATACCTCTTTTAAATACTCAACGCCTCTAGCTCAACACAGTTTACAACCTTTTCAAGCTTCTTTTTAGATATACAGCCAATGATTACATGCATGAAAAATTGAAGATTATATTAGCTTTAGTGTACTAATAATCTTAATTTTAGTAATGACAGGAGGCGAATATTTGCATAACTCTCTTTACTGAAAATCTCCAGCAGCACAGTAACAGAACAACCAATCAGAAAACAGTCAGTAGGTATACAAAAGGCCCTGTCTATGACATCACTTCCTCTTTCTTTGTAGCGAAAAACAACAGGTAATAAACACATGTAACGTAACCATAAACATAAGTTCCAAAAGTTCAATAAAACAGTAGTATTCCAATTCCCGATAGATCTTTTGTGTAGAAACACGGGAAGCGAAGCTTTCTCTTGAGGGTAAGTCAATCACACTGAAAGAAAAAGAGAAAAGTGAAAGGTATCTGAAGTGGCAAGTTGCCCGCATATAATGAACATTATAAGCATGAAACAACATATTATGCTTGATATGAGAAATAGCTAATTGATTCAATTAGTCCTACAACTATGGCAATGAAATATACAATAATTTACTCAGATATAGTCCTCAGAAAAAATGTAATTAACACCATCATAGTCTAAAAGAACCTACAATATGGGAGGGCCAAGTAGGGTGGGAAATATTTGCCTCCTGTCATTACTAAAATTAAGATTATTAGTACACTAAAGCTAATATAATCTTCAATTTTACCACATGACAGGAGGCTTCATATTTGCATTTTTAATGCTGAGGATTAACCAAAGTGAAAGAAGCATGAGATGTCTGACGAAAGTAAAACGTCCTGAACGTACTCTCGTGTGTCCAATCTGCACAACGCATAATATCTGCAAGAGAGGCTCCTGCCGATAAAGCTTGTGAGGTGGGCCCACCTCTGACGGAGTGGGCCCCAAAGCAAGATGCAACGCTGGTTAGCGATAGTAGCCAGCGGACCCATCTGGCCAGTGTCGTCGTGGTCCAAGAGCTTGTTGTTGATGCGGATCAGTGCAGGTTTGTGTCTTTCGGCGCATAGTGCGGCATTTGCGTTGCCCAGGAGGCATATTGAGTGTTGAGCCCATTCTCTGATGGTGTTAGGGTCGAGTTGTGTACCCTGGTTGAGCGCCAGATCCACAAAGTAGAGCATCTTTGCAATTGGGCCGAGCAAGTCAAGTACTTTATCTTGCGCCGCCTTCAGGCCTTTCTCCACACCCTTGCGAGGGTCTCGTCCCGCGCGTGACATAAAGACTACAACCATGTTGTCGAACTCGGGAGTAATTGCCACTTTCTGGGGCATTCGGCTTTGAGGCATGCGCGAACCTCCTTCTCCAAAGGTTTGCACAGCCAACAGTGCACGAAACGTGCCAGGTGATCAGGGAGGCTCCACTCTGAAGACCGTGGGTGTCGGATGTTGCGGGGGTCGAAGAGTGGGGTCCCTTGTTCATCCAGGAACGTTCCGTCTTCGGCCACTCTGGTTTTAGGGCCGCTTGGGCTATCTCTGTCCTGGCCGTCATCACCGATTATCGTTTCCCTAACGTACTTCGAGGAAGTGTGGGGTAGGTCTTACCATTCCTCTTCCTCTGATGGTGATCTGTCTTCGTGCCACTCATCTACCATGTCCAGGGTGTGCGGTGCGTAATAGTCTTCCTCGTCGGAAGATGGTGGCGGACGAGGTTTGGAGTCCTGGTGTTCCGTCCGCTTGGTCCGTTTGATGGGTGTCTTGCCCTTGACCGTAGTGGTAGGGGGGCTGGTGCCCTTCCATTGCCGCTTTGACTTGGAGACTTCTGAGCCTGAGGCCTCCATCAAGTCTGAGGGACTTGCGTCACCTTGGGTTTAGGGCAGAGTTCTTAACAGAGCCTTCTCCACTGAGGCCGCTACTGTGGCGTTTATCATTGCCTGAAAATTTTGGGTCGGCTGTTGAGTGTCCTCCATGACTCGTTCCCGTCCTGTTGGGAGACAGTGACAGTCAGTGAGAGTAGTGGTGGGAGGGTCAGCACATAAGGGTGCCAGACTCCTGGTACAACTGGGGATCGTCCAGGTTAAATGGTCTGAATTGCCTGTATTTTAAATTGTCTGAGTGTATGAAATATGACAAGTTTAGAGGGATCGCTTCTGCAGGAGTGACTGTCTGGTAGTGGTGTTAGTCTGGTCCGTTGGGTTCACCACAGTTGTTTGCCAGAGCTGTATGCACGGGTTTAACCATCAGAGGTATTCTAGAAGTGTGTGGAGGCTTGTCCCCTTAAGGTCGGCATCCGCAGGACCCTCGTGCATTTGGCTGGGGTTCACCCCAGGTGGTGTGCCCAGAGGACACCCACGTTATAATTATTGGCACATTACAGGCATTGCATGCATATCTTGGGGGGTCACCCCAGGTGGTGTGCCATGAAAAAAAACCCAGAGGACACCCACGTTCAAAATGTACACTGGTACAGTAAATATATATGTATCCCTGTGAAGGGTACTCTGTAATACACTCAGTTTCCATAATGATTCTGCATGCAAACCATATCCAGCAAGTGGAGTGGTATTGTGGTACTGTATTGTAAAACTGACAGGCAGTGTTTAATCATCCAGTATATATGTATGGGAGAATCTTAGTTTATCTGAGCTGTGTATAGTGAAGCCAAATCCTTATAAAATACAATGCTGAAGGTGCAGATCGGGTGATTCCCAACCTGTAAAAGTAGAGGGGGAAAATTGGCCGCCGTGAATCTCATCCCCATACAGTCAGTGATATGCAGTACCCGATCCTCAATAGGTGAGGGAAAAACACATCAGGCAGTGTAAAATAAGGAGACAATGGAAATAATAAATTACCCTAACACATTACTATAAAATATAAGGAGGAACAAGTATAGGAGAGCCAGGGGGTATAGGGCAAATAGAGAATAGGAAAAAATAATTACAAACAAACTTTTAAATAATAAGTAATCAGGAGAGATAAAATACTCTGACCTGTGCCAGGCTGGAGCAGCAAAGAAAGAGAAAGTGATGTCATAGACAGGGCCTTTTGTATGCATTCTGACTTTTTTCTGATTGGTTGTTCTGTTTCTGTGCTGCTGGTGATTTTCAGTAAAGAGAGTTATGCATATATGAAGCCTACTGTCATGTGGCAAAATTCATGCATGAAATTCATTGGGGAAATATCTACTATATACAGTGATTTTTGGGGGAGGTGGGTTTGCCCATTTGGGCAGGGTTTTCCTTTAAATAATTATTGTTACTGAAGCGCTTCAGAGGGGATATGTGAGGTAGGGAGGGGGGAAGAGGGGATCTGTGCAGGGGAAGGGAGAGGGATCTGTGCAGGGGAAGGGAGAGGGATCTGTGCAGGGAGGGAGGGAGAGGGGATCTGTGCAGGGGAGGGAAGGGAGGGGATCTGTGCAGGGGAGGGAGGGGAGGTATGCATGGGAGCCAGGGGAGAAGTGATATGTGCAGGGAGGGGGGCTGTGCAGGGAGAGAGGGGATCTGTGAAAGTGCTGGAGAGGGAGGCGGAGAGGGAATGTGTGCAGGGGAGGCAGGGGCAGAGGGGATCTGTGCTGGGAGGGAGGGTGTCAGGGAGATCTGTGAAGGTGCAGGGGAGGGAGTGGGGAGGGTGATGTGTGCAGGTGAGGGAGGGGGAGAGGGGATCTGTGCAGGGAGGGGTGATGTCATGGAGGCAGTGGGATCTATGAAAGTGCAGGGGAGAGAGGGAGAGAGGGGATGTGTGCAGGGGGGGGCTGTCAGGGAGGCAGGGGGGGTCTGTGCAAGTGCAGGAGGGGAGGAGAGGGATGTGCATGGAGGGGCTGTCAGGAGGCAGTGGGATCGGCGAAAGTGCAGGGAGAGAGGGATTTGTGCAGGAAGGGGGCTGGCGGGGTCTGTGAAAGTGCAGGAGGGAGGGGAGAGGGATGTGTGCATGGAGGGGGCTGTCAGAGGCAGTGGGATGAAAGCAGGGGAGAGAGGGGATGTGTGCAGGGAGGGGTGCTGTCAGGGAGGTCTGTGAAAGCAGGGAGGGGAGAGGGATGTGCAGGAGGGGGCTGTCAGGGAGGTCTGTGAAAGTGCAGGAGGGAGAGGGATGTGTGCAGGAGGGGGGGCTGTCAGGAGGCAGTGGCTCCATGAAAGTGCAGGGGAGAGAGGGGATGTGTGCAGGAGGGGGGCTGTCAGGGAGGCAGTGTGATCTGGCGAGTGCAGGGGAAAGAGGGGATGCAGGGGAGGGTGGTCAGGGAGGCTGGGGTCTGTGAAAGTGCAGGGGAAGGAGGGAAGAGGGGATGTGTGCATGGAGGGGGGTTGTCAGGGAGGCAGGGGGATCTGTGCAGGGGAGCGAGGGGGGAGAGGGGATCTGTACAGGGAGGGGGCTGCCAGGGAGGCTGGGGAGCTGTGAAGGTGCAGGTGAGGCAGGGGGAGAGGGGATATGTGCAGGAAGAGGGGCTGTTAGGGAGGCAGGAGGATCTGTGCAGGGAAGGGAGGGGGAGATGGGACGTGTGCAGGCGAGGCAGAGGGGGCTTTGCAGTAGGGAGGGGGCTGGGAAGAGCTTACCTGGTGTTTCCACTAGGCTGCTCTTCCTCCACTCTCCAGGACAGGTGAATACAGGAAATTACTTCACTTCCCATCCTCCTGCCCGGCTTCTTCCTCTCTCTCTCTGCATCGCACGGAGACCTGGCAAGCAGAAGGTCGGAGCAGGGACCTTGCCACCCCAAAAAAAGTGCCGCCTAGGGGGGACCACCACTCCCCCCCCTTGCTACGCCACTGCTGTGACCTCTGCAGTGCATTACAAAAGAATTGGAAAAAAATTTAAAAGATGCACATTTGTTTACCTGCAATGTAAAAAAAATGAAGAGTACTTACTTTATACATTTGTGGTTTATTTGAAGTTTGTAATTTGGTACAATAGACTAACATTGTTAAAGCTTGTTGTTCCCATACATGTGACATAATATTCCCAAGCGTTCTCTATGAGACTCCAATTTAAATCCTCTAAGTATCCTGTATATATGTAAATAAAATGTTTTACCATAAAAAAAATAAATAAATAAAAAAAAACTATTGGAATATGCATGTCTTTCCAAGTGTGTTCTGCTGCTGATGAGAGGAGTCACAGAGCCTCTGGGAAGCTAGGTAGGCCAAAGAAAATATATATTTTTTTATGTAAATTGACTGTTTGAAGGTATTCAGTAAAATTTGTCTTTGTATATTTCTCTAGTAGTTTTTTATTACACTTCACAGTGCATTCCTGTGCACTCAGTGGCATCGAGGCCCCGAGAAAAACGTCTCTGCTTATTCTGGGTTAGTTTGCACAGCATTTTTTTGAGTATGAGATATTTTTCATCTGGCATGCAGATACGGAATACGTTTTGGAAACTATTAAAAAGAAAAACTCTCTAAATATATGGGGAAATCTTGCAAAATACAGGGTTTTCATAACATGGGTATGTCTGGCTACTGGTGATGTGATAAACTTATATCCCAAGTCTGAGCAATGGTTAAAATACAAGCCACGAAGACAAATTTAGTCATATAAACTATCTATCAAGTTATCTAATTGAGCGTTCTTGCGGACAAAGTGTTTATTGCTTTCTAAAGATGAAGAAATTCATACCTGATATAAATCTGCATTAGATTTGCCTGCATCTTCACCTAGAAGCCCTGTCAATCAGATAACCAGGAAATATACTTCCTAGCTCTCATTCTAACTCATACTGAGTTAGTATATCAGCACTGACGTGAGATGGATTCTGCTCCCTAAGAGTTAGCGAAGCAAGCCCAAAATTTAACCTATTATCATAGTAACAGGGCGGCTCCTGGGCCTTTCACTGCTCCCTCCTGGGAACCATTGCCTGCAAGTCCTACTCATCTTGACAAGAAAAAGTAATTCAGAGTTTCAAGGCAGAGATAGAAGCTATAATTCAAATTTGTCAAAATGAAAAATATGTGAATCCTGAGGACCAGAATTTATTTTTATCCTAGCACCATAACCACTGCAATAAGCAAAAGTGGCTATGGTACCCAGGAGTCCCTTTATTAAAAGTGGGAAAGGAATATCAAAAGGAAACACAACGTTTGCAAGAAGCATGTTGTTGATATGAGTTTTTATGGTCACTGGAGTATCCCTTTACAAATCTTAAAACATTAGCAGAAATACATTTATTTATTAATTTTAGAACACCATTGCATTCCACGGTGACATATTGGTGCTTGTGACAAAGACACAAAGAAAGAAACATGGCATACACAGCTGTATGCAGTATGGTCTAAACAAATAAAATAGTATCATCAAACTTTCCAAATGAGACAGTTTAATTAGGCATATCTAATTGCAGGAGGATTACATTGAGGAGTTCATCTGTATTTCTTTTCTAATGTGGCAGCTATGGAAAGTTAATTGAAAGACCTTCAAAACAAATAACTTTCCATTCTTTACAGAAAACCAGCCTTTCTGTGAAATGTACAGGATCGTGACTTAAGCCTATTTTGTGCTGTATTTTCATGCAATGTTTTGATAGCATAGAAACTGATGTTTTGTTTTTGTAAATTTCATTTTTTTTCTTTCTGAATCGGTCCCATTTCATTCTCTACAATCCAACGCACTCACAACGTATTTGGGAAAAAAAAAGAGAAAAGGTGTTTAATTGGGTATCTGGCATAGGGCCTATCATGTCTCACTATTGGCTGTATAAACAGCTAATCTTTGAAAGGCAGCATGTAAATATTTTGGGATAGTCATGTAAAAGACCTATACATTTAGCATAGCACCACTACAGTATCAGCGTCTGTGTTGCCAAAATATTCCGGTGTAAAGAATCTGGTCTGATAATAGGAAATTAATCAAAGTTCCTTTGCACCGTGATATACTTGCACTCCATAGATGCTGGGTGTTAATATATATCTTACAGAGATTTATTTCAGTATTTAGATTCACCTGCAATCAAGGTGTGCATATTTTAGCTTCATTTTATTATTTTGCTTTCCATTCAATTTAGTTTATTTCAGGTTTACGGGATACATATGCAAAAAAAAAAGCACAAAACACTTTGATATAGTTACATGGATATATGTAACTATAGTATGTATATATTTATCCACCACTATAGGCCATTGTTTTCTCCCCAGATATACCCTTGCTAAAATTATTGAAGATGGTGTTCTACTAATATTATAAAATGAAAGAGGTCCAGGCACTCCTTGGTTCAAGACAGGCACTTTATTGGAACCACAACAGCAATGTTTCGACCCAGAGGTCTTTGTCAAGCATATTCTACTAATATTATGGCATATCATCTGTTTTCCTTAAGAACTGGTTGACTTTTCGGTCTGTGGACATTTATAGCCTGAAGTCTAAAGAGTTTATTCATAAATCCTAGTAAAGAATGTATGGCTCCACTCTTGGATTGCTCGAGATATCTGAGACATTGCTCTACTATCTTGCTGCTGCTGGATGCTATCGGATGTTTGGAATGCTCGGGGTGTAGAATTTGGCCAAGATCATTAGCTTTCATAAGGCTAATTTATAAAGGTTCTCCTCCAAAAACATTAAGTTATTGAACAAAGGCACCCTCTTTACAGGACGAAAAATTCATACTGGGTAATAAATATAAAAAAATTAAAAAAGAGAACCCTGACACCACAATTGTCCTTTGGTCTACAAACCTATTGCATGGATTTTACTACAGTTCTTAAAAGTTCTGAATCCTATTTTGTATTTATACTTTTCTCCTGGGAATTTTGGGAAAAATTATTGTGTCTCGTTTTCCCAAGGTCCCACTTGCACAATAGTGCTTGTTGAATTTGCATAAATACGAGAGGAGCTTTATCATGTTTGGTCTAACCAAAGTTATTTAATATAAACATAAATATATGTTATGGATATTTCTGTAGTTTTGTATCTCTATTTTTATGTAGATACTCAAGTCGACAACAGAATGTGTAATTTTTGTGTAATTTTTTTTTTTTTTGGTTTCCATTCATCTATAACTATCCCTAACTATTTGAGTTCATAGAAAAGTTAGTATTTGATCTTGTGTCATCTTCAGAATAACCCCATACTTATACTACTAACATGGTTAAAATCTATTATTCTGTTTTGTAAATTTTTCTTGTATCCACCATTCTTTTTGGAATTATATACTTTTGTAAAATATTTTTAAAGGATCAAGGCAGCACATAACAACGTCATCTCATTAAAGTCACACCATCTTTCCTTAGGTAGGTTTTTGAAGTTGTCATGTGGTCCTCAGATCCGAGGCACAATCTGACTATAAGTATGCATCTAAAGCATTCCTCTCAATGGGTGGCCAGTGATAGGCTGAGAGCATCAATTAACACTCTCAGCCTATCATTGGCGCCCAAAGAAATATCTTCCGCCGAGCCGGAGGAGACCAAATGGCATAGTAGATAGGTGCCAGGTAGACAGTTTCCTGAGTTACACAATAAGGTAAAATGGTACCTAGGATCTCCAGACCCCACAATGACTTCAATGAGATTAAATTATTTGGGGGCTGGAATGATACTTTTAGCATTTCCCAGTTTAGCTAACTGTAACCAATTGTACACAATTTAAAATGCACTTTAATATTTTATTGATATCCCATCCTTCTGGTCTTTGTACCAAGCATCATGCAATATGTTTTTTTCCCCCAGCAATAGGGATAGAATTAAAATGTGATTTTATAAAAGCAGGTCTTTCAGGTGCGAGCTCAACCTTCTAATGCAAGCCATATGTATAGCGCAGAAGAATGTTTAGGGTGCCCAGAGCTTTACTCTGCCAGAAGCAACCTATTTCATGGTTGTAATTGGTATTAAAGTCTCTCTACAGCCATATGTTTCAGGAGTTACAGTCACAAGATACAGATTTGCTCTTAGAATGCATAGATCATGTACCCAGCAAGAAAGCACTAATGCCGTTATCGTTTGGAATCCAGGGTGCTTAAAATCTTTCCAGAGCTTGTCAAGCTTGATCCAATAAATAACCGCAAGATCTAGAGGAGAAAGTCAGAACAACTATAGTAAGATCATTTTAGAATCCACCTACTTCCTTAAAATTAGGTAAACAGACCTTACCTTTCTTCACCTGCCCTTTCTTCACCTGCTTTGCTAATAACTGCTCTCCTAGTCACCTTATTTCAGAGATTCAAACGCTATATTATTAATATTATTATTTATATAGCGCCAACAAATTCCGCAGCACTGTACAATGGGTGGACTAACAGATGTATTTGCAACCAGACGAGTTGAACGCACCGGAACAGAGAGGGTTCAGGGCCCTTCTCAAGTGAGCTTTCATGCTACAGGAAGTGGGGTATAGCGACACAAAAGGTAGGGGTAAGATAGAAATGTAGGTTGCTAGAATAGTATTAATTGAGAGCTTAGTGTTTTGTATTTATTTATTTATTATTATTATTATTATTTTAATGATAGTTGCAGTAGAGGAATACAGGCGCGAGGAGGGAATACTATTAACACTCTAATATGCTTTCCTGAAGAAGTGGATTTTCAATGATTTTCTGAAGGGATAGAGATTTGGAACCTAAAGTGCATATTTTAATGCGAGCAGGGGGCTCATCACTAGTGTACCAGTATGTTGTGTGGTAGAGAACCAGAAGGAAATAAGTCTGTGGCACAGTTTATACTAAGGCACAATTTATGAAGGCAAAGCTGTGAAAAAGAGAATAATCCAATATAAACATGCGCTTTGAGCCGAGGATGGAGAAGGAGTGACCAAAGATGGAAAGTTACAGACTGTAGGGAGGGGACTTACAAACTTTTGCTTGCAGGTGCACTCTGAGCCAGTGGCGGATCCAGAGCCTGATCTCGGGATGGGCACTTGTAGATTATTTAAAGAAATAATCCAGGCACAATAACCACTACAGCTCAGTTTAGTAGTTATGGTGCCAGTAGTGCAAGGATCCAATCCCAGAGTAAGTAGTCAAACCATTTAAGAACAGTTTGACAACTTACCTGTGGTCTGCTGGGGGTATAGGACATAGGAGCAGTGGTATGTGTGAGGGGTGAAGTGTGTGTGAAAGGTGCAGTGTGTGTTTGTGTGTGAGCGGTGAAGTGTGTGAGGGCGGCACTGTATGTCAGGGTTGCAGTGTATGTGTGGGGCAGTGTGTGTGAGGCTTGCAGTGTATGTGTGTTTGTGGCAGTGTGTGTATGGGAGGCACTGTATGTGTGTATGGGGGCACATCAATTTATTATTATTGCTTTTTTTTGTAATTTGTATTTTATAGAATTTTATGCACTTAGGCAAACATTCACATCAGAGTATTAATGTTAGGAAAGATTGCATGTCATAACAATATATTGGGTATGGGGCATTATTGTGCACTCTGTGCATACTCCAGTGACTCTTAGTCCAGGTGGTGCTGCCCTCTAGCGTGTGCCAGGAGTATTGGCAAGTCTGTGGTACAGTGCCGGTGCTAGGTGAACTTGTGTGTGGGTTGGGGATCGGGGTGGTGACAGGGGATCAGAAGTCAGGGCAGTCCCAGGGATTGGGTTCTATGTTAGTGGCTCGGGTATACACTGCTCTCCCGGCGTTCCGATGTTCATAGTCTGCAGACTCCCAGGCTGTTAATCCTGAGGTGGGTTCGCAATTTGTCTTCCCCTGCTGCTCCCCTCTCTCCTCCTTTGTAGTTGCTTGTGCTCATCTTTGCTGGCGAGTTCTCCCGTGCCATGCAGCAGCTTAGTTTCTCTGGATCCTCATCTGAGGTAAGTGTGAGGATTTGGCCGCCGTGGGACACCATCAGGGTTCCGTCAGCTCCCCAGTGGTACCTCACTGAATTGTCTCTCAGTTTTTTGGCCATTGGGGCCAGTTTTCTTTTTTCTAGTAGTGCAGCAAAAGGGATATCACTGAAGAACAGGATAGTAGCTCCCTCAAATTCCGTGCTTCCCATCTCTCTGGAGCGTGTCATGATGGCCGTTCGTACAGTGACTATTATGGTGTCTCGAGGGGCTGCCTCTGGCGCCGACAGAGCCTTCCTTACCCTGAAAGCCGCAGTAATCATTGTGGGGTCTGCTTGTCCCTGCAAGCCAATAGATGTAAGTAGCTTTTGGACGTATGGTAAGTGTGCGTCCCCTTTAACGGCCTCAGGTATCCCCCTCAGGCGTATATTGCGGCGTCTATATCTAGCCTCCAGGATCGCCACAGAGCGGTGTAGTCTTTGTACCTGCTGGGTTAAGCCGTCCTGGGTATGTTCAGTGGCTTGCAGCTGGGCTTCCCGGGCATTGCCTTTCTACTCCACCACTTGGAGCTTGTTCTGTATAGCCCCCATTTCCTTGGCGCATCTCCAGGAGCATGTGTTTAATGGCCCCCTTGGTTGCTGGGGACGAATCTTCATCAGATTCAGCTTCCCGGTGCAGGTCGCCCCGTCTTGGAGAGGTGAGTGGAGTCTTCCGACAATCTGCTGTGCGACCTTCCAAGGGCGCCATTTACGGCGGTGCTGGCAGGGCAGGCTGCTCAAACGAGAGCCTTATGTCTCTTTGCGTGGGGATTTCATGTGCTTGAAATTTGCGGTGCTTGCGCCCCATGTTGCCTCTGGTGGGATAGGATTGTGGAGGATTCTCTCCTGGTGAAATTGTCGTTGTAAATTGTGTATATTCGTCGAGGTGAAGCAGAGCTCCACAAAACACGTCTGTACAGTCTCTTGGTCGGCCACGCCCCCCCCCTATTATTATTACTTTAATGGCTTTTCTCGACTTTTCTTGCAGTGTAGCTTACTTTGGTTTGGGAGCTTCCATTAAAGGTCAGTTTGTTGATGAAGAGTATCTAGATGGTTTGAAGTTTTCTGTCTTGTTCCTGTTCTCTGGATTATTTCCCCACTAATAAAGAGAAAGTGTTAAAGTGGTTCAACCTTTTTATGGATGTTACTTTTGTCTGGTTATTTCCTTTACTGTTGTTTTGCTGGTGTGCCGTGAAGAAAGAATGCAATATATTTGCTATTTGTCATTATTAAAATTAAGATTATCCAATTTTTATTCCTCTAACTGTGTACCTGTTTATTTGGGGTCCAGGGGACTTTACTTAATGTGGCATGTTCCAAACAGTTTTATTTCTAAGCATTATATCTCCCATGCCATACTGTTTCACATGTTATGAATACCTGATTACTTTCTTTACCTTTAAAAAAAAAAACAACAAAAAACAGTGCAGTATTTATGACATTTGCTACTGTTTTTTTTACTGTCAATCGTGATTATATTGATGTGTCTACTCCAGCCTGTGTCTTTTTATCTGCGCTGCAAAAATAAAGAATGTAAAAAAAAAAAAATTAAAAAATTAAGATTGTCAAATGGGCCAAGGCAAACCAACTCTAGAGAAAATTAATTGCCCCCCCCCCCTTTTCTATCCTCCTTATGTCCCTCGCCAGGTTTTCCCTAATCCCTTTCTCATTCTCGCATCTGATTGAATATAAAAACCTGAAAGACTAAAACTAATCTGATCTGTTAAAAACACATTAAATGTGTGTAAACTTCTTAAACAACTGTCATTAAGGAATGCTAATTTCATGTCACCTACCTTTTGTTTAAAAGTCACATATTCAAATATTACTGACTGTACTTATGTCAATTTGCCTTGTGATTATGATCGTTTTGTCACACACTTGTATGCAGCATAATATATTATCATTGAAATAAGTACTCATTGTTTAAAGGACCACTATAGTGCCAGGAAAACATACTCCCGCCGGGCTCTAGGGGGAGGAAGGGGTTAATCCCTTACCTTTTTTCCAGCTCCATGCTCCTTCGGCGCTGGGGACTCTCCTCCTCCTTTCCCGTCATCGGCTGAATGCACATGCGCGGCAAGAGCTGCTTGCGCATTCAGATGGTCTCATAGGAAAGCATTCTCAATGCTTTCCTATGGATGCTGTCGTCTTCTCACTGTGAAAATCACAATGAGACAGCCACTAGAGGCTGGATTAACCCATTTGTAAACATAGCAGTTTCTCTGAAACTGCTATGTTTACAGCAGAAAGGGTTAATCCTAGAGGGACCTGGCACCCAGACCACTTCATTAAGCTGAAGTCGTCTGGGTGCCTATAGTGGTCCTTTAAAGGTTTTTATCTCCTGCTCTGTACATTTAACTTTAATTACATACAGGAGGCTCCTGATGGATCTAGGAAACTATTAACCGAGAAAGTCATAGGAAATTTTAAATCGAACAGACTGCAATAAAGGAAGTGTAAAGATTAGATGACTCTTTACAGGAAGTGTTTAGGAAGGCTGTGTAAGTCACATGCAGAAAGGTGTGACTAGGGCTGTATAAATAAAAAGTGATTTAACTCCTAAATGGCAGATAATTGAGCAATGATACTGCAGGGGCATGATCTATACACCAAAACTGCTTTATTAAGCAAAAGTTGTTTTGGTGACTATAGTGTCCCTTTAAAGTAAGTTACATCTAATTGAAAAGGAAACCATTTTTTTTCTTGCAGGCTGTGTCAGTCTCGGCCAGGGGAGGTTTGACTAGGGCTGCATAAACAGAAACAAAAGTATTTTAACTCCTAAATGGCAGATAATTGAGCAGTGAAACTTCAGAGGCATGATCTATACACAGAAACTGCTTCATTAAGATGAAGTTATTTTAGTGACTATAGAGTTCTTTTAACCCCTTAAGGACACATGAAATGTGTGACATGTCATGATTCCCTTTTATTCCAGAAGTTTGGTCCTTAAAGGGTTAATGATCAACCCTGCAACCAAGCCCTGCAGAATCTTCTAAGAAGAGGCATCATCTCTGGAAGCCTGCGCGCTGTCTTGGTGTCATACTTGATTCTGGCCTCACCTTTGAACCTCACATCCAGTATGTTGCCAAATCCTGTAGATTCCATCTTAAAAACATAGCCTGTATCCGCCCCTTTCTTACACAAGATGCTACCAAGGAGCTTGTCCATGCTCTAGTAATTTCCCTCATGGATTTTTGTAACCCTCTCCCCAAAAGCCTTTTTGCCCCGCTACAGTCTGTAATGAATGCTGTTGCCAGACTAATTTTCCTCTCTAGTCGGTCCACTCACACCTCACCCCTCTGTCAGTCCTTACATTGGCTTCCTGGATCCTATAGGGGTCAATTCAAAGTGCTAACCCATACCTATAAAGTACTGAACAATTCTAGCCCCTCCTATAACTTCACAGATCCATAAGTATGCCCCTTCTCGGTCTCTCTGCTCTGCCCGTGACCTTCTCCTGTCCGCTGCTCGCACCCGTACGGCCGACTCACACTTGCAGGACTTCTCGCGGGCTGCACCCTTCCTATGGAATAGCCTGCCTATCATCATCAGACTCTCCCCTACTCTTCAAATCGTTAAAGAAGTGCCTTAAAACCCATCTCTTTAGGAAAGCATATGGCCTCCCAGAGTAACCTTTACCTTACATAATTGTCTCTTGCTCTCTCCTAAAGGGCAGCACTCTACTCTCTCCTCCAGCTCTGCCTCACTCCCACCTTATTTGATTGCTATTTCCCGCCATAATGTTTTTTATACCCCACTTCCTATAGACTGTAAGCTGGTTTGAGAAGGGTCCTCTTCAACCAATCGTTTCTGTAGGTTTTCATGTAATTGTCCTATTTATAGTTAAATACCCCCTCTCATAATATTGTAAAGCGCTATGGAATCTGTTGGCGCTATATAAATGGCAATAATAATTGTGGGATACCTCAGGGATCTGTACTTGGACCCATTGTCTTTAATATTTTTTATTAGTGATATTGCAAAAGGTCTTGATGGTAAGGTATGTCTTTTTGCTGATGATACTAAGTTATGTAACAGGGTTGATGTTCCAGGAGGGATAAGCCAAATGGCAAATGATTTAGATAAACTAGAAAAATGGTCAGAGTTGTGGCAACTGACATTTAATATGGATAAGTGCAAGATAAAGCATTGTGGAAGTAAAAACCCAAGGGCAGAGTACAGAATATTTAATAAACTCAACATCTGAGGAAAGGGATTTAGGGGTGATTATTTCTGATGACTACTAAAGGTAGGCAGACAATGTAATAGAGCAGCAGGAAGTGCTAGCAGAATGCTTGGTTGTATAGGGAGAGGTATTAGCAGTAGAAATAGGGAAGTGCTCATGCCATTGTACAAAACACTGGTGAGACCTCACTTGGATAATTGTACGCAGTACTGGAGACCGTATCTTCAGAAGGATATTGATACTTTAGAGAGAGTTCAGAGAAGGGCTACTAAACTGGTTCATGGATTGCAGGATAAAACTTAACTTAAGGAAAGGTTAAAGGAACTTAACATGTATAGCTTGGAGGAAAGACGAGGCAGGGGGGATATGATAGAAACATTTAAATACAAAAAGGGAATCAACACAGTAAAGGAGGAGACTATATTTAAAAGAAGAAAAACTACCACAACAAGAGGACACAGTCTTAAATTAGAGGGGCAAAGGTTTAAAAATAATATCAGGAAGTATTACTTTACTGAGAGGGTAGTGGATGCATGGAATAGCCTTCCAGCTGAAGTGGTAGAGGTTAACACAATGAAGGAGTTTAAGCATGTGTGGGATGGGCATAAGGCTGTCCTAAATACAAGATAAGGCCAGGGACTAATGAAAGTATTTAGAAAATTGGGGAGACTAGATGGGCCGAATGATTCTTATCTGCCATAACATTCTATGTTTCTATAGTGAACAGTCTTTCATGTAGAATTACTACTTTCATACACGTCTTCTAAGCCTTCCAATAACTCATTTGCAATCTTAGTGTTTAATGTTGGATAAATCACTGTTACTCTCTATAGTGAAAATCTCAGTTCTTGTTTTTCTGTCCTTTTTCTCCCACTGGATTCTTTCTGCAATTCAACTGGTTCCATGATTTCCTTTCTTACAAGCTCATTCTGCATTTTGAACTTCCATACCGGATAGATGTGAGAATAGGCACAACTCCCATAACATTCACAGCTCAAGTGTATTTAGCCATCCTTGTAGCTTCAACTCTGTGCCGTACCTCTAAATGTTGAAATCTATCAAAGCTGACTTAGCATAGCAGTGGCATTTAGAGCAGGGAACACATACGAAGATCTCAAAGGGAAAAATAAAAATAAATACAAATGGCAGCATAGCCTGAAAGACAGAGACTATGTGTGGAAAGGCAAGAAGGGACTTGTCAGAGATTAGGAGCCCAGGAACTCAATATGCAAAATGGCACAGGTAACGATATAGAAAAATAAGGAAAATCCAGAGGCATAGTCAGGTAGAAAATAAGGTTGGTCCATGCAGCATAGGTTCTTGGGTGGATAAACAGATGGAGGGTCAGATACCAAAGTCAGAGAGAATGCCACTGATAAACAGATACAGAGCACAGGAGCAACCAAACTTAAACAGTAGAGCACAACAAGTAAGCACTGAAGGGAGCCGTTGAGTGTCTTACATAGGAAGGGGAGGAACAATTCTTCATTTTATGCCCCTCTTCATGGACATATCTCCCCCAAACCACTCTGCACCCTCTCTCCATAAAGCACAGATTGCGCACACACTATTGAGCCCAGGAAAACAGCCCAGTGGTAGCGAACATGCCCCAGTCCAGTTGCATGCGGCAGCCCCGAATGGTGTTGCACTACAATACTGGAGCTCGGTAACGATTTAGAGGGCTATGGAGTCAAGGAGATTAAAGTCTTTGATTGTTGTCCAAATGCCGATCTTGGAGGGAGGATTAGTGCCACTCGGCAAAACCAGCCTCGTGGGAGCGGGACATAAGTAAGTGAGTGCCTCACAGTACTTCTCTCCAGCGCCTTAGAGACTATAAAGATCAGACAAATGTTACCAGCAACAGTAAGTCCTCCAACACATTCAGATTAGAAGCTAGTGATTATTATTAAGAAAACAGGAGAAATTTTTTAAAATCATTCAGGATTATAGGGCCAATTGCTACAACAAATAAAGGAAACGATCCAGATATCATAGTGGCAAGAACCGAGCCAAAATATCACTAAAAAATTCAATGTACCCCAAACTGTGCTACTGGTACCCCAGCACTGACACTTACAGATCAGTGAATTAATATGAAGGACTTCAATAGGACGTTTGGTGAATTGAATGTGTAAATGTGTCCTTTGGAAACTAGAAACCTGGACAATGATGGACAAGGGTTGCTCATCAGTTCAAATGTATTTAGCAATTATAGAAACTACAATGTGTGTAGGGGTATTTATGTATATCACTATTAAGTATGGTAAAGATCCTTCTATATGTCACATATGTGTTTTACCCTGTTTGTTAGAAAAATGTGTGACAGTTTCAGAAACTAAAGTCTCCAAAAAAGGCATTTAGAGTTGAAAGAGTCTCTCTGTTCACATATCGGTCAGTAAGCACAAACATCATTACTGCATTTAAAGGTTATCGAAATACATTGCAGGTGGTCCTCTCTGGAAGCTAAAATGTTAAGGTTAAGGCATTTTCTGGCTGACTTTCTGAATGATGTCATATAGGGGAATGTGCTAGAATCTGTTATTTTACCATGGATCTCCATCTTTGAAGAGGATGAGAGCTCTTAGCTTCTCTCTAAAGTGCAGCCAACCAACAACTGTGCTTTTTTACACCTCATTTGCTGGAAATAAACCATTGCTGTGGCATCCTGGGATTCAAGAGGAATGCATGAACTTTTTTTCCCCATTAATTATAACTTAAAAAAGTATAATCACCTGCTGATCTGTGGAAGATGCGGGCTATAGGAATTTTCTTGGTATCTTGATTGCTTTTCAACTCATAATAAAAAAAACTGTTCTAAATAATAGCACTGTTTGAACTAATAGCCCTGACAAGCAAAGAAAAATTACAGTGTATCACATAGTTAGCTCAGCTGTCAAGCTTGGATACCTTTCATCTTCCTTCTCTGAGTGCCAATGCATGCTTTATGACACACGCATATGTATATTTCTGGATTTTAAAAAACATAAAAAACAAGAAAAATCCTGTTTATTAAAATCTATTTCCTAATTGTGTTACACTTTTCCGTTGTTTCGTAAGAGATGACACAGACTTATGAAAATATTCCATACATCAATATTCATTGATGTCTTGCAAAAGCCTTCTCTCAAAGTTACTCCATAATTAGAATATGGACATTTCTGATAGAACTAGGAAAACACATACACGTCGAGCCTGAAGGTAATGCACCCTACAGCAGGTAAGACTTTTTTAAAGAACATGTGAAAATGGCTGATAGGTGCCATTGCCTTCTTCGATTTTCCAATAAAACTATGAGCACTTCTGAAGAATCAATACCCTTATCTGTCAGTAGAGGGTGCTCATGAAACATTTTAACCCTTTTGCATCTAATTGTAGTCCACATACTGAAAAAGAGTGAGCATTTCTTTTACAATTCAAACAGACTGTAATTAGAATAGGACCTCACTCATGAAAGTCAGTGCTTGCTATGATTATTTAATTGTTGTGCAAAATATACAGTTTTACCAGATGTTATAATACCGTTGAAAAGCACATTGTATAACATCAAAAAAATCGCACATCATTTATTGATTACAAAATTAACCATGTGCAACATCCTACAGATGTGCATACAGTAGCAAAAAAAAAGTAAATGTGACAATTACACGTATTCCAACAGTCCTGAATTTGCCAGGACTGTCCCTCATTTAGGGTTACTGTCCAAGAAAATATAGGTCCTGCGGACTTTACCCACCACTGTAAGGTGGACAGGGAATGGTGGAAGGCATGCTAATGTCTGTGGACAATTTGTGTAGTAATGTTATTTGTTTTATGTTTTGATTTGCTTTCATGTTAAAGAGAGTGTCTCTGCAGTCTCAGAAGTGTAGATACTGCATTTACTTTGCCTCCTAAGACCACCTCTAGTAGTTGGCACTCAGACAACCACTAGAAGGACTTCCTGGTTATGGTCCTGCAAAAATTGTGGAGATGCTAAACACACTCCACAGGGATGCATTGAGCCACTGCTTCTCTATAAGTAAATTTCTGATTTGCTGTGTATGCGTGCTAGCCCCTAGTACTGATAATCTCTGCCAGAGGAGGAATGGTGCGAAAATTGCTTTATTTTTTCACTTCTTGGTGGCCCAATAAACCACCGGGCAGGTACAACACTTTAACATCAGGAATATATGCTTAAGACTCACTTTTATAAATGTATCAGTTTGTTCATTTTGTTTTACCTTACACCTTAGGTGTAATGATTCTCTAAAACTAGTTACTATGCTCTAAACAGTCAAATTCCAGATGAATGAGACTGAATTCATTAGAAGAGACAAAGGATAATATCAGGATAATAATGGGGTCCAATCATTTTAGCTTGTTTATACTAATTAACTTGCAAAGATAGGTCAAAATAGCCGAGATAAACAGGTTATTCGTGAAAGTGAGAATTTGTCAGGAATTCAAAGTGAATTAAATATGAATTTTGAACTTAAAACCAGAATAGATGAATTGTACAATATATCCAAGTCAGCCATGCTTCCAGTTTGGCTATTTTGGTCTAAAATGTAAAACTCACTATGAATCTCAGACAATTCTCACTTTATTGAATAACCTCCAAGTAAAATTTCAGCTCTTCTATCGTTAAACTAAATTTAGCAGTTCAGTTGCAACTTACACAGGTTAGTGAATTACCCACCCAAATAAAAAAACATTCCCATGCTTACTGTTTTTGCAACGTTAGTTCTGAAGAAGATAGAAATTATGTTTTAGAAGTGAATAATGTTTCAACAAGGTGAATAATTATTTCAGCTCAACCTGGGGATATATTAACATTCATTTTATCACTATTGTATTGCAATTTTGTTTTAAAAGAATGCATAAACATTTATCCACATTCCCAAGGGCAGACCATTTCATCAATCGGGTCTCATGGTTGTATAAAATACCAACGGATGAAAAATAGCATTTTTTAAGTGCTTTTAACATCCTTTCAAAATTCCAGGTGTCAAAAGGAATCTGATGCATTTGGGATGAGGAGAACTTTGGCAAGTTATCTTATAAACAGCAGATAAGGAACACAATGAAATTGTTCGCTAGTAGCGTAAATGTGAAACAAAATATCACATCGATGTATGGTCTCTGCAAATCGGATTGTTATTTGTGTAAATGAGATGTCATTTCTGAGAAGAAACACTAACTCGGGCAAAAGTGTTTCCATGGGGTTGATGCAAACGAATTTAGTCAGATCTGATCAGTCTACATTTTTATGTGATATTGCATAACCAACTGCTAAACAGGTATGGAACTCTCTATTAATCAGAGAATGAATTTTAATCTACATCCAAAGGAAAATATTTGACTAATTGATTTATGTCGCAGTGTGAGCATTGGTGTATCTGGATGTGGGTTTTAATGAACTATTGTTGATATTATTTTATTTATAAACCGCAAGCAAATTCCAAGACTATTAGTTAACTTGAGTTAAAGTTATGTAGGAAGGACATCCCCATCATTCTTGTTGGCATAATATTGTTAAACACAGGCGCTAAGAGACTTAGACATGATAGATGAAGAACTAAACACTATAATCTAATTTGAATAAATAGGGTTAGTCATATAATCTGGAATTCTGGAAAAACTGACAAGGGAATTGAAAATTTTAGGCAACAAATAGAAAAATGACAATCTTATATCTGATATTTATCAACATGTTCCCTTGTGAGCGGTTAATGATACTCAAGTGGTTGCAATCCCACCCTTTCTTAATACTTTTACTAATACTGGAATGGCGAAAAAGGGCTTTATCGCTTATGCCACATTGGCAAGTTTCAGTGATCAGAGAGGAGAGGAGTTAGTGACTCTTTAAGAGGACCATCGAAACTGAGAGAGGTCACCTCAAAGGACTACTTAAAATGATCTTATAACAAATAATCACTTGAACAGAATAAACACCAACACTCCACTCAAGACTTTATGACATGTACTACAGCAGTACCCCCATGGTACACTTGTTGGAAATGGTACACTTGTTGGAAATGGTACACTTGTTATCGTGCCTATATATTTTATTCCAAACTTGCTAGATGACCATCTTTTAAACATATGTATGTTTTCCTGCTGTTTGTGTCTTTTTTTATTTTAAATGTACAGATGCAGTTACAACAGCCCATTGATAGCTAAACTCTTTTAACTTTAGGTGACGTAGGATGTGGGTACATTGCCAGGTTGCACACACTTGCCACCAAGTGTCCAGGTTCAGAACAGGGGGAATAAAATAAAACCCACTACAGGACATGGATTATGATTGAGTACACCTTCAGTTTATTCAAATAACATTTCCTCTATCTGCATAACACAGCATGGAGTCCTCCTGTAATCTCCCCAAAAGACCATCAACATGATAACAATTTAGTGTTGTTTGCACAATCAAACCCTGCACAGTATATTTTCAGAAGAAGTATCCCTTATCATGATTTAGAGTTTGATGCACCAGAAGAACAGAATAGTTGTCCTGAGATTCCAAGGAGCAGCCTGGTTTGAAATCACATCATTTATAAACTCTTGCAAGATGTGCGGTGACACTGAGATTTGAACCATCATGAAACAGATACATGAGATATCATTTCAATGACCAAGAAATGATCACATGGACATTAAAATTATGCTTCATATAAAGTGATATTGTGTATAGATCATGATTGCACACCCATCAACAATACATTGTGTTATAACATGATTAATTACATTGTGTTGAAATTATATTACAGGACACAATGAGTTGGCTTGCTAAAAAAAGTCTATTAAAATAGAATATTTTCTTTTATGTCAAACGAAAAGTTGATGGATATCAGAGAGAAACGGGTGGGATTTCATATTTAATACTGTATCTGAATAACAAAATCCTCAGCAACAAAAATAAAAAACATATTTAAGATGAATAGAAAATGGTAGCATATTTGTGCTATCAGAAATTAACATTCAGGATTATGCGAATACTCTATTTCTGAATTTCAAAAGAAAGCAGTCATGATGCTGTTATATAACAGTTTTACCAATATATCTCATATAAACCATTAGTGAAATATTTACACTTAACCACTGTGTGACATGTCATGATTCCCTTTTATTCCAGAAGCTTGGTCCTTAAGGGGCTAAATATGACCTCATCGGTTAAAAGGGACATTATAGTCACCATGATCACTTCATCTCAATGAAGTGGTGTGGATTTAGTGTCCTCTTAACCCTGCAACGAAGACATTGAGGTTTATTAGACATTTACAATGGTTACATCGCAGGGTTAAGTCCACCTCTTGTGGCTGTCAGTATAACAGCCACTAGAGAAGGTTCTGCTACACTGACCGGGTAAAAAGCAGACACGTGACAGGGAAGCCCCATAGGAAAGCATTGATTCAATGCTTTCCTATGAGGAATTTTGAATGCTCAAGCTGCATTTGCCACGCATGCACATTAGGTGCTTCTCTGTGAGGAGCTTCGGATTTTACATCGGGGGAGGGGGCCATACATTCTCTGTGATGTTGCTAGAGTTGGAGAGGTGAGCAGCTCTTGGTGCTGGAAAAAGGTTAGTAAATCTCTTATTTATTATTTATAAAGTAAACTCCACATTGATTGTGCTACAGATGAGATGCAGTATTTCTTAACAGAACCAGACTGGGACAATAATTTGCCCCTGCATTTAAAGCCAGAGCATCCCAACAATAATAATAATAATGGGACAGGGACAGTGAGGTATCACGTTGTGCCATCTTACACACACTTCCCAAAGTGAACATGTCCGTTTGAGTACTTCCATGGCAGCCTATGCGCAAAACCTTGGTGAAAATCTCTAGAACAGGAAAAATGTCCTATGTTTGTTTAGCGCAATGCAAGTAAATTTAATAACACACTTGTTCTGTGTTTGCTGGAAACTTGCCTCTGGTGCCCCCACAAATGGAATACCGTAGAATAAAACCCAGAGTTCTTGATGTTGCATGTGCTGTAGAGTACCTGTGGTGCATTGTGTGTGTGAAGGAGGCTTCATATGGGGTTTCATGTGCAGGTATTTATGTGGGGGGAGTAGGAAAAAAATGTTTAATTAAAAAAAAAAAAAATCCCACCTCCCTATGGGTTTTGCTTGGGCCAAGGATGAAGGGAATTCCTGGTAATCCAGTGGGAAATGCTCCTTGACTAGGATGCAATAGAGCTGCTGAATGAGTGACTATTTTGTAACAGAGGTCGTCCCACAAACTCCATATATTTTTTACAGGTACAATAGGTCTGGGTTATCTCATTTACAAAGGGAAATGAGGTTGTTGTTGAATGTCATCATGTTCTGGAAATGGGAAGATGAGGGGATGGGATAGTTTATGTAGTGTTAGAGGATCTGCCTGATACATTGAAAAGGGGAAAAAGCCGCCTTACCGGCGAAACGCGCGTCGGGGTTTTTTCTGGGAGATTGCTCCCCTTCTCTCAAACCACCATTTATTACTTTGCACCTGATAGATCAGTTACCGGGGTCATTTTGTATTGTACAGCATAGTAATCATTTGCACTAAGACAGCTTATTGGGGTTTGGGGTAGACTTATCAGGGCTTTTTCTCTTTCCGACTAACAAGCTAACTCAGTATTGCAGCAGCGGCAGTTGATCTTTACTATAATATAGTGAGACGATCTATATAGACATAATCACTAATATTTAGCCATTAGTAACTGCATTTTTAGTTTCCAGCAACGATCTGAGATTCTCCCACTTAGAATACGTAGGAATAGTACACAGTATTCATTGGGACGTCTGGTAGATTAATTTATTCTTCGGCTAGTTAGCTTATTTAGTGGGGTTTCGTAGAGGTAGGTGCCCATGAAGGCACAGGTAGTTTTTGTTAATATTTTCTTACAACTCAGATTGGGATCTTTATTCATTTCTACCTCTTATGGACATATATTTCTTCACATTGGTTTGTAGTATTAATCAATAGTAAGCAGTAATTTGCAACTATCTAGCCATCTGAAAGTATCAATCTAGAACAATTCTATACACTATCTTACTGCTGATTATATGTCAAATGATCAATTTGCAACAATTTGGACATTATAATCTTTTAATTGATGTGTACTATTTATCTCTTTATACTCCTTCTTGGTGTATTGAGAGTGTCTATATTCACCCTTTATCTTATTTTAATTAGACTATTAAAAGTTAACTTTTAACCTTACCTATTCTATGGCAGTAGTCCTTTCTTTTTTTCTTTTGAATTATATTAGTTAGGGTTAACCCCTTCACTGCCTAAGTTTCAATATCATTAAGCTTCCACTCTCCTTTTCTTTTTCTCTTATTGGGGCAAAAGCAGCAACCCAACCGAGTCTTTATCAACCTTGCAAAATACTTAGTTGGGACTAAATGTTGCTGCATTTGCCCCAATAGAGCTGCTATTTTTGCTACTACCCTTATTGCCTGGACCATTACTTGTTCTACATATCTGGAAGTGAGGCCTGGCCAGCCCTGGACCCGGAGCACCTTGGTTGTTAAGTGAGTGCGACATCCAGTATTTCTTCAAAGTATTTTGCAGACATTTCTTTGACAAGTTCAAACAGAGACAAATATAGTACTTTCACAATTGCAGATAGTTAGTCTTGTTTGTTACACCCAGAGGTGTCTGAGATCAGCCTTAGCGACCCTAGTGGTGTAGAACCCATATAGACCATTGCCGCTTATACAAGGAGAAACATAAAAGGTGATGTTAATTACATGTTTCATATGCATTTCATGTTAAACATTAAAGGGACACTCTGGGCACCAATACAACCTCAATGCATTTGATAGATGTTGGTCTCATTAATATACTGTATTGTTTGAATGCTAATATCTTCATAGTTTTTGCACAAAAGAAATAAATGTTTTTCGGAATGCTGTACCATACACCTGCCTCTATAGCCGCACCTCCTTAATCCAGAAAGACATTTGATCCTTATCAAAGATATGCATACAGTCTCAGCCCCAACATCATTGAGTGAGCCACAGACAGTCAGAGATACTGCACACATGTAGTGATATCCTTACTATATGCCCCCCTGGGTGTTCTCTCCTTCTAATGCAGGTAATTCATATCATTCAGTACTGTCAGTGGTGATCTGTGCCCATGCCTTTGTTAAGGATGTTTTTTTCTGGAGTGAGGGGATGTAACTAAGGAATTCTGCAAAACATTTATGTTTTATACAAAAACCATAAAGATTTGAGTGTTCAAAACAATACAGCACAATAATAACCCTAAAATCTATGAAGTGCATTAAAGAGTTACTCCAATTACCATGACCACTTCAGTCATCTGAAATAGTCAAAGTAGTAGGAATGCACATACAGAGTAATCACTGCACATACAGAGATATTTGTAATTGTGTGCTGGAGGATAGTTACACCCCCAGCACATGGGAATTAGACAGTCTGGAACTCTGTGCATAAATTAATTTTATCTTCCATAAATGATGTTTGTTGATGACATGCACTGAATTTTGACAACAAATGGTACAATCTTCTCTTTGCTAGCTCTCTCCTCCCACTCAACCACCATCACTGCCCTCTCCTTCCATGTGCATTGTTTTTTTTTTTTTAAATGAAACTCCTGCCTCCCTCATCTCCACTCACCAGCCCGGAGCATGCACAAAACCTTAACAATTCAGATGACTAAAATACAACTAAAACTAAAAGTACTTTTTAGTCAAAAGACTACTACTAAAACTAAACTGAAATTTTCAGCCAAAATTAACACTGATATAAAGGTAATAATTTTTATTAACGCAGAAATTTACTATGAAGGCCTAAAGGTGAACAAATGTGGTAACTGGAAAAGTTTTTTTTTTTTTTTTAATCTTCTTAAATATATCAGAATCTATATATCATAAGCAACTCCCAGAATAAGCACAGACTAATTTACTTAGTTTAAGATTTATGCTGTACCGCAGTTCTCCTGGTTTTCTCTTCCTGACCTGCTGTCTTAAAAAACAATGTGCCAATGTGAATGAACCAACAGCCAGGTGTGGACAGCTGTTTTGCTTTTTTAGGACTCTTTGGCAGAAAGTTGACTTTGGAAATCTCTCTCACAGCATAATGTTAAGTGATATTAAAGTTGTGGTGAGACTAAAAGGTAGCAAAACCTATTAACGACTTTTTGTTGTGAATCACAAGACATGTTTATTGCAACATGTGGGGTTTTAGCAGGTATAATGGTGCAGTTTGTATTGATGAGAACTTAAATAGGTCCTGTATCATAGGTAAAGATTCCTAGAACTGAAAGTGACTCCTAATCCCATAAGATGTTGCTCAATATTTTCTACTTTCATTTTTCTTCTGGAACTGTCATGGGTGTCACTCTGATTAAAACAAAAGGTTATGAAGGCCTGCATATCATACAAAGTCTTCTCTAATGTTGTGAAAAAAAGACCAACATAGACTAAGGAATATTAACACTAGATAAGAAAGACAAACAGGTATAATGATAATTTCACAACTTTAAGGGGATATCAGATAGAAGGAAATTGAACACTAATGTATATTTAGTATTTATTAAGTGGCAATTTCTATTGAAATTGTGGACAAAGATTTAAGATGTCCCCCCCTGGAATCTGCTGAAGTCACTCTCCCAGCTTAGGGGTTACAATCCCAAGTTCTCCCTTCACCAATGGGACTACTATTGCCTACACATTTCACATTCTTTCTAGGATCTCTTTCAGTCCTTGGTATTTGGATCTCTTTCAGTCTCTGTTCCTTATTCTTGATGTTATGGTCAGTGTGTATTGCCATCCACCACTGCAGTCTTCTGTTCCTTGTCAACAACCAAAATGTCGATTGGTTGGTTAGCCAGCACTTGCTTTCCTGTGTCAGGTTGGTTGGCCATACTTGTTTGTCTGTGTTGGGTTGGTTGGCAAGAACTTGCTCATCTATATACACTGCCTGGCCAAAAAAAAGTCACCACCTGGATTTAACGTTTGGTGAAATCAAATCGTAGAAAAACAACAGTAGAACTCAGGGCTTTGTTTAATAGTGCAAGTAAGAGCATTTCCATGCTCACAAAGCGAAGGGAACTCAAGGAATTGGGACTGAACAGCTGTGAAGCCTTAATAAAACCACTAAACAGTGAGGCTAATTGGATAAAAAGGCTTCAATTTGCTAGGGAGCATAAATATTGGTCTCTGGAGCAATGGAAGAAGGTCATGTGGTCTGTTGAGTCCAGATTTACTCTGTTCCAGAGTGATGGGCACATCAGAGTAAGAAGAGAGGCAGATTAAGTGATGCATGCACACATGCCTAGTGCCTACTGTACAAGCCTGCGGAGAAAATTGCTATAAACTGGGGTTGCTGCAGTTGGTCAGGTCTAGGTTCAGCAACATTATATGCCCAAAGAATGAGGTCAGCTGACTACCTGAATATACTAAATGACTAGGTTATTCCATCAATGGGGTTTTTCTTCCCTGATGGCACAGGCATATTCCAAGATGACAATCCCACCATTTATCAGGCTCAAATTGTGAAAGAGGGGTTCAGGGAGCATGGAACATCGTTTTCACACATGGATTGGCCACCACAGAGTCCAGACCTTGACCCCAATGAGAATCGTTGGGATGTGCTGGAGAAGGCTTTGCGCAGTGGTCCTACTCTCCAATCATCAATACAACATCTTGGTGAAGAATGAATGCAACACTGGACGGAAATAAATCTATTAAATATAAAGACACAGTGTCATAGCTCATCTGATGTCCCCAATAACATTATTGACTGGTGATTTACCAGTGCTGTATCTTTCCCAAGGCAAACTAGACATTTGCCGTGGGCGGCACTCTCTAGGGGGCAGCGAAAAATGCCGCCCCAAATGTCATGTCATGGGGGACTGAGAGCTGGCCAGATGGGCACCTTATTAAACCCCCAAGGCTGTGGGCAGAGGCAGCAAAGAAGCTGTGGTCTTCCTGCTTGGCTACCTCGCGCCGGGAGCTGGAGTGACTCAATATTCTGGCACCTAGCATCAGTAAATGTCGGACGAGGGAGCAGAGCAGGAAGATCACCCTCGCCACCTATGATGCACACACAGCCGCCACCTCACAGCAGCCCCCATGGACCCTAGGGACAGATCCAGCTCTCCCAAAGGTAGGGGGGCTGAGTGGACAAATTAAAATAATAATGAGTGTGTGTGAGAATGTGTATGTGTCTGTCAGTGTGTGTGTGTGTGTGTGTGTGTCTGAGTGTGTGTGTCTGTGTGTCTGTGAGTGTGTCTGTGAGGATGTCTGTGTGTGTATGTGAGTGTGTGTGTGTGTATGTGATTGTGCATATGTCTGTGAGTGTGTATGCCCTGTAAGTGTGTGTTTGTGTCTGTCAGTGAATGTGTGTTAGTGAGTGTGTGTCTGTCAGTGAATGTGTATGTGTCTGTCAGTGAGTGTGTGTGTCTATCAGTGAGTGTGTATCTGTCTGTGAGTGTCTGTCAATGAAAGTGCGTGTGTCTGTCAGTAAAGGTGTGTCTGTCAGTGCATGTAAATATGTGTCTGTCTGTGAGTATGTGTCTGTCTGTGAGGGAATGTGTGTGTTTGTCATAATCTGAATGTGCCTTTCCTGGTTAAATACTTTGTTATTATAATGTGTGTTTGTCAGTGAATGTGTCTGTCAGTAAGTCTGTGTGTTTGTCTGTGAATGTATGTCTAATCAGTGAGAGTCTGTCAGTGACGTCTGTGTTTGTCATTGAGTTTTTGTGTGTGTGACTGTCAGTGTGTCAAATCAGTAAGGGTGTGTGTCTGTCAGTGAATGTGTGTTTGTTAGTGAATATATCTGTATCTGAGAGTGTGTTCATGTCAGTGTGTGTTTGTCAGTGAACGTGTATGTTGGTTAAACAGTATGTGAGACAGTGACTGTGTGTCAGTGAGTGAATGTCATTGTATGTGTATCGGTGAGGGCATGTTGTCTGTCATTGAAAGTGTTGGTGTGTTGGTTAAATAGTGTGTGTGCCAATAAGTAAGTGTATGGTTCAGTGAAAGTGTGTGCTTAAAAGGATGAGGTAAAAAGAGGTAGAGTTTTAAGAGAAAAAGGTGGAGCCCAAAGAGGAAGGGGTGGTTCTTAATCAGGAAGAGCTGAGAATAATCAGCTGGCACTTTCAGCAAATGGACTAGGCCTTCATTGCAGAGCTTAGCTAAGGAGAGCTAACAGAAGCTCCTAAGCAGAAGTTTCCAGCTCTCCTGTAGCTGTAGAGAAAGTGGAGAGTGGTGGAGCCCAGGTATGTAGTTCTAAAATGGTTGGCTACTTACAATGGGTGATGCCACAGCTTATTGTAGTGGTTATGGTGCCTGGGGAGTTCCTTTATTCTTTTTGATCTAAAGTCAAATTTGTGTCCTGCAAAAGATGAACTAAAAAAACTAACTGTAAGAAAATATGTCTAGAATATATAAGAGTTATAAATGATGCTACTTGTTTTAAAATTGTGCATATTTAACCCACTCAGTAACTGATGAGAAATGTAAAAAAAAAGACAAAAAAACAAGCAAACAATTAATTACACAATATTGATCATTCTGGCCTGATTTGACCACAAGCCAGTATAGAAATGTAGTTATTAAATCGGTCAGTTTCCACTAGATGTGACGTCTTTCATTTCTCTGCGCATTTAAGATTGGATATTAGACGCGTTATATAAATACACCCAGGCTGCTCTGTTCTGGGAAAACAAGGGGGAACGCCTGTCTGAGACAGGCCTAGTCACGTTAACCTTGCCCAGCTAATTCTTAACGTATGCACCGGGGGCCTGCTAGCAAATTGCAAGCAATTGGTCACCTGAGACATCTTCAATAGCAACTGTGGTATGTTTTGTGGCTTGGATGTTAAAACAGTCATTCTCCTCTTTGCAGATGAACATGGTACATTGTATAGTTTCAATAAATACAGCCATGTGTTTACAACCTACACTACTTTAAGGTCTGTTAAATCCACTGCTATTTGCAACGCAAAATTGGGTTTTCTGAGGATGCAAGCACATTCTATTATTTAAAGTGATCGGATCAAGTAAAGCAATAAAATTAAAAAAATCATTGCATACGGTATAGCTGTGTGAGAATTTAGGTCTGAAGAATGATTTTTTTTTTTTTTTTTAAAGACGCAGTAACCCGCTTTTTTGAGAAATCCAAGTGATTTCCAAGTGAATTGCGGATTTAAAGTCAAAAGAGTTGAACATTGGGGAATGTTTCAAATGTGACTATTTTGGCCTTAAATTGAAATTCTCTTTGAATTCTTACTTTAGTATCTAACACTAACAGTGTTGCTAATACAAAGGCTTTGTGGATTCTTGTTTTCTGGAACTTCATTTACAGAACATTTATTTTCTGATCGTGCAAAACTATGTTGCTCTTTTTCAGCCGTATGTCACAAATTATGAAATGAGTTTAAAGAATGAACATGGCCAATCAGGATATATGGACTGGTATGTATGACCATATCTGAAATGTTGCAAATTCCCAGGTAGATTCCTTCAATATTACACCTTGCAGCATCCTAACAAGTGCAAGAATATACAGTAATTGTTACATTGGCTAAAGTAAAAGGGATGCAGGAATGGATGGAACCAGTAGCATTTCTGGAAAATAAATCTAAATTTAACTGTATTCATTTGAGGAAAAGGTTTATTCTCTAAAAAGGCAGTGTTTTTAGTTTTGTCCCTAAGAGCACCTTTAGTGTCCTGTAATTGCCACATCCACCAACACTGCAAAATTTGCAGTTCTGACTGTGAGTGTCCTAACACTTAGCACAGGGATGCTGAACATCCCTATGAAGATGAATTGGTGTCATGAATCTATTTGAGGAGATGCTGATATGAGCAGTGTGGTATGAGCAGTGTGGCAGTTGCTGAGGAAGCACAGTAGCCACCCCCATGCTTCTCCATACAGTGGATATTTCACCTTTTCATAAAGATATAATCTGATTGTGACTTTGTTGCAATCCAAAGATATCATAAGACAAAGCCATACCTTCTAACATTTTAAACAGACAATGAGGGTAACCTTAATTTTAGGGGTGTGAGTGGCGGTATGGCCAGGGGCAGGACTGATCTGGGGAATTTTAGGTCACTTACTAATAATAATTTATGTAACTAAATATGGAATTTAGAACAAGAATTTATTTACACAGACTGATTTATAAACACATTTATTGTAGTATAAAGACACATGATTTTCAGTATTATTGCTGTGAAGCTCTGTTATACACTCAGATACACAAACAATATGGAGCTCCTAGAAAAGAGGGACATTAGTAGAGAAAAGAAAGACAGAGGGAATTGGACTCAAAACAGGGACTGCCCCTCTTAATTAGGGACACTTGTGAGGTATGTAAAGTCGGGACTACTATGTCTTATGGCAAAACTTGAGGTTGACAAAAGTTGACATAATTCGGAGCTCTGGAGTCTAAGGGTTATGCACAGTATCTTAGCTGTTCCTAGAACTACACTCTTCTGGACAGCAATCTCAGATGTAACACCTGGAATCTGTTGAAGCCACTCCCCCAACTTTGGGGTAACAGACCTGAGTGCTCCTATCACAACTAGGATGACTACTGCCTTTACGTTCCACATCTTTTCTTTCAGTCCTTGGTATTTGTCCACCTTCTCATATTCCTTCTTCCTGATGTCATATTCACTAATAATTGTAAATGTCCTACTTGTACTTATAGCCCTATAACTTGCAAAAAAAAAAGGCTAAGAACGTGTTAACATTGGGTATTTCTAAACTCAGGACAAAATGTAGAAACTATTTAGCATGGGTGTTTTTTGGCAGTTGTAGATTTGGGGGGTCAAAGTTAGAAAATGTGTTTTTTTAAATTTTTTCATCATATTTTATCTTTTTTTTTGGTAAATTATATGATATGATGAAAATAATGGTATCTTTAGAAATACCATTTAATGGCGAGAAAAACTGTATATAATATGTGTGGGTACAGTAAATGAGTAAGAGGAAAATTACAGCTAAACACAAACTCTGCAGAAATGTAAAAACAGCCCTGGTCCTTAACGGTATGAAAACGGAAAAAGGTCTGGTCACTAAGAGGTTAAAGGGACACTATAGTCACCAAAACAACTTTAGCTTAATTAAGCAGTTTTTGTGTATAGACCATGCCCATGCAGTCTCACTGCCCCATTCTCTGCCCTTTAGGAGTTAAATCACTTAGATTATGCAGCACTAGTCACACCTCCCTTCATGTGACTTATACAGCCTTCCTAAACACTTCCTGTAAAGAGTAATCTAATGTTTAAACCTTTTTTATTGCAAACTCTGTTTAATTTAGAATTTCATATCTCCTACTGTGTTAATAGCTTGCTAGACCCTGCAGAAGCCTCCTGTATATATTTAAAGTTGATTCTGCAGAGCAGAAGATAAACATTTTGTAAGTAAGTTACATTTGATTGAAAAGGAAATCATTTTATTTAAATGCAGGCTGTGCCAGTCATAGCTAAGGGGTGTGTGGCTAGGGCTGCATAAACAGAAATAAAAGTGCAAATGGCAGATAACTGAGCAGTGAAACTTTAGAGGCATAATCTGTACACAAAAATTGCTTCATTGAAATAAAGTTGTTTTGATGACTATAGCGTCCCTTTAACCTAAATTTTGAGTTTAAAAAAAATTTATGCTGATTTTATTTTTCAAATTGGTTGTTAATTTTATCACACTCAGTAAAAAAGCAGGTTTAATCTAGCCAGAGACCCCAATAGAGACTTCTATAGTTAAAATAAAATATAAACAAACAAGCAAACAAAAAAAAGAAAAAGTAGGAGACCTGTGATGCTTACTGCCGTGAAATTCTAAACTGGGATAAAGTTAACAAAATTATTAAAAAACTTTCAAACAATACAGATGTTTTAAAGGGTTAAAGTGGTAATGGTAAAAGGACTATGTATGTGCAACAATTTAGTTAGATGTTTTATATAGCCAGAGGTGAACCCCTCTCTGGCAGCATCATTAGCCAAATCGGAATGAGAGTACCGGACTGCCTAGTCGTAAGTCTGCGAATATTCTTTGCTCACAAATTCTTTCGTCAGCCAATAAATGAACGGCAGGTTCAGAATCCAGTTTCTGTAGTTCTGCAAAATTGCAAATCAATGTTCCCCTTAACCAGAGAATGCTGCCAGAGTACTACTGGTGAGTTGTAGTTGTTATGATACTCATGTTTATATATAATTATTTAAGAGTAATATAATATAAGAATATAAGAGTCATATAATATAAACATTTCTGAAGCTTTTGACACATTTCCGAACAGCTTTTTATCACGCCACTCTCTTGTTACCCATGTCAGGTTTACAAAACCATTGTTTTTGATCTATCCATATGCAATACAAGGTCAAGCGAAAAAAACTAAAATAACAGAAGCTGGGAGGCACCTTAGGACACTGGACTGGCAGATGTATGACTCATCATCTAACATACAAAATACATAACACTCTGTGACTTAGGACAGTACTTAGTGACTTTCAGAGTTCTTTCAAATGAAGGACTCCCAGATGAGTTAAACTTGGCCACCCACAGGAGACAGGAACATAATGCTATCTGCATATTTGAGTATTTGAAAACCACAACATGACTTTAATAAGTCCTTAAATTTAGGAAAAAGAATTCCCAGCTGAAGTGGGTCCATAAATCATTCAGAGATGCTCTGTGAATCTGTCCCCAGGCTGACTCAGGCAGCCTTATCTGTTACACCGGACCTCACAGTAATGTGGCAAAATAAGATAATTGCAAATCTCAGCTTTGTTCCCAAAGGGAACATGTTCTGGCTTAAAATCCATAACACCAGCAACATTTACAATAGTACTCAGTTCGTCATAAATTTAAATCTTGTTTGTCTGCCAAAGCTGCCAAAATAATCCTGCAAAATGTTTAAGATGTTCTAATATTTATTGTGGGATTTTATTTTGGCTGTTTGAAATATTCTAGTTTGTTTCCATTTATCTGATGTACATGGTGGTTGGGTGTATAATGAACCAGACTCTGACCCGAATGATTCACTATTCCACCACTTACACTCATACTTGCCAAATTTCAAACATTTCCTTCAGGAAGATTTCTCTCCACACGCACACTGGTCTGACGGTGGGAGGAAGACAGACACTTTGCTTAGTATATCCAGTTAAAATGCTGTTAATGTCGAAGAAAAAATTGTATGTTCCATTCATATGAGTGGGTCTAAAATGTGGTATTTAAAGTATGCATAAGAAAATACTTTTGTGTGTATTAAGTTGTGCAATAATATTACACACCTCCGAATTCCAGGTCTACAGTGGAAATTATTTAGTCCTCTGTTTGGGCATTTGTGAGCTAGTCATAATTAGTATAATGGCAAATATTTTTAACTTACTCTGCGTAACCCACTCAGATGCAGTTGTAAAGATTATTATTTATATCTATAAATATTCAGATAACAAACATACTATAAAGGTATATCTATTATGTATTATGTATATACTATAACAGTACAAATACAAAATCTACTTTTAAAGGGCACAGATTGAATGACTCTGAACCCATATAAATAAATTAAGAAATATGTTAAAATACATTAAAAACATACATACAATGTAAACCCATACTCTAAATCTTTTGGTATTTAGTCACCTCTGGTGAAATTTTCAAAATGGTCTCCTGCTTTACTGGGTCGTTGAAGCAAGGTGTACAGTAACACTGAGTGTGGACAATTTATCCAAACAGATTGACTTCACCAGTGCTGTGCTGATTGAAGGATGCTATTCTTAATGGAGTACACATTGAACACTTCCAAATCATTGTTACTATACATCCATCTTTACTGAACCAATATAGCAAAATACATTATGTTGAGTAAGTGAGCTGGAAGGAGACATAATGTGCAAAGCCAAAAACAAGATTTTCAGAGCATTTTTAATTTATATTTATTTACATTAACTGTATTAATGGCCTGGCCAACATAGCAACCGCAGAGATGGGAGAAAAGAGTGTATCAATTTTTAATCTCATTTTATTTCCATCACTACTTCTCCAGTCCATTCCTAATTTCAAACCAATATTTTGACACTTTCACACTGTGTCTCCTCACCCCATCTTTCCATCTAAAACTATTAATTTTATTTTTTATATTTTATGTCTTTCAATCTAATTCCATCATTTGGTGTCTCTTATCCCTCTTTTTCAGTCTTCCTCTTGTAATGTTCTCCCACTTTATCCTCCACTCATTCCATCTCCATTATCCCCTCCCCCCCATTTTCAGACATCTGATAATCATGGCAGTGCATGGAAACCTACATACTTTTGATCTAGTTCTGTTTCTTCCTGTTTTGCTGTAGCTTTCTGGTGGTGAAGGAAGTGCCTATTCAGTAATGGAGGGGAGAGTACGGAGCACAACAACCACATTGGCAGCACAACAATAAAACAGTAAGTTAACAGTGCCATCCCCCATTAGTGGCCAGAATTCCATAAACGACTACAAATGATCATACTAAAATATATATACAGAACTTTATCAGAGCCTGATGAGTCAAAGTGTATATGTGTGTGAAGGCGAATGTATGTAAAGATGAAGTGTGTGGGTATGAAGTGTGTGTGGGTAGAAGTGTGTGGGGCCCTAAACAAGAATAAGGGTGGACCTAATGTCCTCCACCCTGGCCCCCACCCCTGAGCGGTGGGTGGGGGCCCTAAACAAGAATAAGGGGGGGACCTAATGTCCTCCCCCTGGCCCCCACCTCTGAGCGGTGGGTGGGGGCCCTAAATACAAATTGGGGAGGGGACCTAATGTCCGCTCAGGGGTGGGGACCCTAAATACAAATTTAACCCAAATTTAATTTGTGAATTAAGTAACCAATCAGAGAGTTATGAGTCAAATTACACAGCGTGGGAAAATTCCAAAGAACTTTCCCACGCTGTGTAAAATGACACAGAGCACTCTGATTGGTGGATTTCAAACCAACCAATCAGAGTGCTGTGACAGGTAAATGTAGAGACTTACCTGTCAGTCTCTTCATTTACCTGTCAGAGCACTCTAATTGGATGGCTTAAACCCACCAATCAGAGTGCTCTGAGCCTAATTGCAGGGCGGGGCAAGGCTTTATCAGCCTTCCCCCGCCCTGCAGAGCTCAGTCTGCGCAGAGCCCTCGCCGGGTGAAGATGGATTATTATTTTTTGCGCTCGTTTGTTTTTTTTTTAAATTGCGTCGGTTATTATGTATTTTTATTTGGCCTTTTTTGGGGCTGAAAAATTAAGATTTTTAACCTTAGTTAAAGGTACGCCCCTCATTATTTTTAGGGTGAGGGGGGTAGGTAGGGGTTTATTTTTTGGGGGATTGGGTGACTAGTGGTTTGGGGACCCCTAGTCACCTGGGGGGTGGGGGGTTAAATTTACATTAGGTCCCCCCTTATTCTAGTTTAGGGCCCCCACCCACCGCTCAGGGGTGGGGGACAGGGGGGAGGACATTAGGTCCAACCACTTGCACATCAATAGGGCTCCCAGTGCCCAGACTGCCACCACAACCACTTCCACATCAATAGGGCTCCCAGTGCCCAGACTGCCACCACAACCACTTCCACATCTATAGGGCTCCCAGTGCCCGGACTGCCACCACAACCACTTACACATCTGTAGGGCTCCCAGTGCCCGGACTGCCACCACAACCACTTCCACATCTGTAGGGCTCCCAGTGCCCAGACTGCCACCACAACCACTTCCACATCTATAGGGCTCCCAGTGCCCGGACTGCCACCACAACCACTTACACATCTGTAGGGCTCCCAGTGCCAGGACTGCCACCACAACCACTTACACATCTATTGGGCTCCCAATGCCCGGACTGCCACCACAACCACTTACACATCTGCAGCGCTCCCAGGGCCAGGATTGCCACCACAACCACTTATTCTTGTTTAGGGCCCTCACCCACTGCTCAGGGGTGGGGGCCAGGTGGGAGGACATTAGGTCCCCCCTTATTCTTGTTTAGGGCCCCCACCCAATTTGTATTTAGGGCCCCCACCCACCACTCAGGGGTGGGGCCAGTGGGGAGGACAATAGGTCCTCCCCCTTTTTTTACTTTAGGGCCCCCACCCGCCGCTCAGAGGGGCCACAGGCTGCTCACTATTTAATAGACATGCCCCTACTCGCGGTATAGCAGGTAGGGGCATAATTTACTAATACTAACTAATCTTTACTTAGTATTAGTAAATTTGGCTGAAAGACCAATTCAGGTCTTTCAGTCTTTTAGTAGATAGCTCCCTAATACCGTGGGAATTAGGGAGTTATCTACTTATTCATTCCCGTCATTACATGACTGGCTAAGTAACTTACATTTTATATGAATGTGTGTTACTTGATTGTTGTAAGTGTTGCAAATGCTTACAGCTGAATCCTGGCTATGTTTGTATACTTTTTATTTGAAATTGTATACAGTGTAACATTCTTCTTCTTTCACTGGGTAAGTATATTAGTACTTAGGCAATACTGTGCTTTGGAACTTCGGAACTTCGGCACTTTGACACCTTGGAACTTTAGCACTTCAGCAATTCGGCACTTCGGCACTACTACACTTCGGAAATTCGGTAATTTCGGCACTTCGTGACTTTGGCAATTCGGCACTTCGGCTCTACAGCAATTCAGCTATTCGGACATTCGGAAGCACTTGAATGTCCGAATTACCTGAAATTCGGCCGAATTTTAATTCGGACCGAAAAGAATTGCACATGTCTAATAGAAAAACACATTGACCAATACACACACAGATTGACCCATTCACACACAGACAGACCCATCCATACACACGCAGACTGACCCATAAAAACAAACACTGACCCATACACACAGACTGACCCATACAAACACAGATTGACCCCCACACACACAGACTGACCCATACAAACACACAGACTGACCTAGGGATGTGCATGGGCAAAAAAATTGGATTGGTTCAGAAATTCGGGTAAGTAAAAAAGTTTGTCTGCTTTGGCAATTCGGACCAATGGCATTCGGTAAGCATCCAAATGTCCAAATTGCACGAAATTCATCCGAATGTATATTCGGAACAAAGCGAATTGCACATGTCTAGACTGACCTATACAAGGACCTATATACTGACCTATACAAGGACCTATATACACACACACTGACCTTGATAAACACACACTTATCCATTCAAACATTCACTTACCCATACGCACCCAGACTGTCCCATACAAACACACACTGACCAATACACACACACACACTGACCCATACACTAATTGACCCAAATTTGGTTACACAATGTTGGTATCAAGTTTAAATAAGTGCTGCATCCTCTCTTTCACTTTCCAGCTAAGTGAATGTCTGCAAAATAAATTGATCGATTATAAGTTGTGAGGAATTTGTGATATCCAACAAACGTTGGTAAGAAATGAATGAACTTTGGAAGTCCTTTTTTCCGCAGAAAAATATGTGTCTTTTGACAAACATTACTCGGAAGATTCCATAAAGACAATATTGCGTCTTGTCATGGAAAGTATTTTCCGTGCACGGATAAAAGAGAGCATACCTTTGCCAGAACATCAGCCTAATAAGGGAATTTGAGTGTTAAATGATGCGTGGTGTTCCCGCTCCCAGACAGATGCATGGAAAGAAATATACAGTTTTGAAACCGTGGAAAACGATAACAAACATAATTATGCAAAGAAAATTTACATTAACAGTTAAAGTGCTGGGATGATGAAACCAGGGTCACCATGATAAAAAAAAATGTAAATAAAAACTATAAAGGGGTGCAAAAATGTGCACTGCATGTCAGAGAAAAAAGAAAAACTTTATTTACAATAAATAATAAAATAAAGTTCTCACAAAATCACATCAGATTCACATTGCCAACTTCATTCATGTATATTTCATTGGATTGTTTACTGTTTTAAATGAGGCTTCTTCAGTTTAAGTTACATAGTGCAAACCTGCAAAGTATTTTTAAATCAACATAGTTAATTTCTTTCATTTTTTTAATCTTATGTTTTGAATGTCCTTTAATGTTGTGTTATGTTTTTATAGAAAGTAAATGGTTGATCTTATTCTCCCTCTTTCTGTTTTTCACAGTGAGCTCCATGTTATAGTAAGCACAGTGAGGTGAAATACCTTCCATAGGGATGAATGCATCCGCCAAAAACTCTGTATAATAAAACCGTTCTTGTTTGAATGGTACAATAATGGCTACACAATTTGTTCAGTTCTTTCTGTCCTTTTGTATGTCATAAAATAAGCTTATCCTATGGTGAAGGCTCTAAGGGCAGCAGGCCCCTTCATTGTTGAGTTAACCAATTTAATGTAATGAACTGCTAATTTCCTAAAATTTTACATGTACAGTGAAGTAAAGTTTAGCTAGGGCCCTAATGTGAAGGTAACCGACTGAGTGAACCTCCCTGGCTTTCTTTTAGTCTTTCTATTGTCACTAAAAACCCTGTCACTCTTGTAGGTTAAAGCAGCATAGCTCTACTCTACCATGCGGCTCTGTCCCGACTAGGCCTCAGAAAAACAAATAAACTAAATAATAGTGACAGGGGTTCCCAAGACAAATAGAACCAGAAAATCTTCAGAAATAGGTCCCAGCTTATGTGTGGGAGGTTTGTTATGAACTAATTGAGCTGTGATCCACAGCTTATTTTGATGAACCAGCCCTGATTCCAACACTACCATCTGAACAAAAGCTGAAGAAGGATTTATAAATAAAATGAGGAAGCAAAGGACCCCTAGTAATCACGGGTGCATCCAAAGAAAGCACTGCTCCCTGAAAGGATTGCCACCACAACCACATACACATCTGTAGGGCTCCCAGTGCCCAGACTGCCACCACAACCACTTCCACATCAATAGGGCTCCCAGTGCCCAGACTGCCACCACAACCACTTCCACATCAATAGGGCTCCCAGTGCCCAGACTGCCACCACAACCACTTCCACATCAATAGGGCTCCCAGTGCCCAGACTGCCACCACAACCACTTCCACATCAATAGGGCTCCCAGTGCCCGGACTGCCACCACAACCACTTCCACATCAATAGGGCTCCCAGTGCCCGGACTGCCACCACAACCACTTACACATCTGAGGCTCCCCAGTGCCCGACTGCCACACAACCAGGGCCGGACTGGGAGAAAAATTCGGCCCGGGCATTTTTTTAACACAGCGGCCCACTAAAAAGGGGGCGGGGCAGAGGAGGTGTGTTTTGTCATCACCAATGACAAACACGCCTCCTCTCAAAGTGAGCATGTTAGTTCAATGCTCTTCCAGGGCAGACTATGCACAGAGCTCTGCGGAAGAGCTCTAGCATGAGAAAAAAGTCCTGTATTTGTTCTGCACAGTGCAAGCAAATTTAATAACATGCTTGCACTGTGTTTCCTTGCAACTTGTCTCTGGTGTCTATAAATGGATACCAGGAGATAAAAGGCCAGGAAAGAGTATTGTGCATGTATTTGGAGCCTGCTTGTGGTATTGCGTGTGTGTAGAATGAGCTGGTCGTGGTGTGGTATTGTGTAATAAAGTCAGTTTTAGTCGTGTTGTGTTTGTGGTGTAATGTGATGCATATGTGGCTATGGGCTGTAGAGAATGTGTGTATTGGGGATATAGCAAGTGTGTGCATACAGGTTATAGTGTGTGTGTGTGTGTTTAGGGGTGTAGTATGTGTTTGCTTACAAGGAATCTAGTGTGTGTATAGGGGATCCAGAGTGTGTATGTTAAAGGACCACTATAGTGCCAGGAAAACATACTCGTTTTCCTGACACTATAGTGCCCCGAGGGTGCCCCCACCCTCAGGGACCCCCTCCCGCCCGGCTCTGGAAAGGGGTTAAACTTACCTTTTTTCCAGCGCCGGGCGGGGATCTCTCCTCCTCCGATCCGCCCCGTCGGCTGAATGCGCACGCGCGGCAAGAGCTGCGCGCGCATTCAGCCGTTCACATAGGAAAGCATTTATAATGCTTTCTTATGGACGCTTGCGTGCTCTCACTGTGATTTTCATAGTGAAAAGCACGCAAGCACCTCTAGTGGCTGTCAATGAGACAGCTGCTAGAGGCTTTGGGGGAAGGCTTAACCCATTGATAAACATAGCAGTTTCTCTGAAACTGCTATGTTTATAAAACAATGGGTTAACCCTAGAAGGACCTGGCACCAAGACCACTTCATTAAGCTGAAGTGGTCTGGGTGGCTAATGTGGTCCTTTAAGAGTGTAGTGTGTGTGTGTGTGTGTGTAGATATATATATATATATATATTTGGAAGTATTGTGTATGTGTGTGGTGCAGTGTGTTGGGGGAGTTCTGTGTGTATGTGAGAGGTGCGGTGTGTGAGAGTGCCGTGTGTGAGTGATGGGTGTGAGAGTGCTGTGTGTCGGTGATGGATGTGAGAGTGCTGTGTGAGAGTGCTGTGTGTCAGTGATGGATGTGAGAGTGCTGTGTGAGAGTGCTGTGTGTCAGTGATGGATGTGAGAGTGCTGTGTGAGAGTGTGCTGTGTGAGAGAGTGCTCTGAGAGTGCTGTGTGTGTGTGAGTGCTCTGTGAGAGTGCTGTGAGTATGATGGGTGTGAGAGTGCTGTGTGAGAGAGTGCTGTGTGTTATGGGTGTGAGAGTGCTGTGTGAGAGAGTGCTGTGTGTGATGGGTGTGAGAGAGTGCTGTATAAATGTTATTGTGTGTGTGTAGGGGGGGGGGTAAATAAAAAAACAGACACTATGTTCCCCCCCCCTCCCTTCTTACCTTTAGCCTGGGAGGGGGGGTCCGGCACGCTGGAAGGCAGGGTGGTGGGGTTCCCTGGTGGTCCTCGTGGGTGAGTGAACTCTAGCCCGTGAGGCTAGAGTTCACTCTCGCGAGATCCGGTCATTGCCATGGCAACGCGCCGGATCTCGCGAGAGGAACCCGGCGGAGCTGCAAATTAGAGCTCCGCCGAGTCCTCTCTCCAGGCTGGCTGGCTCCCTCCCTCTCCCCGCCGGCGGCCGCATGTGGGCCGGTGAGGGAGATCTTTGATCTCCCTACCGGCCCGTTGTGGCAAACAGCGGGGCCGGCGCTAGGAGAGTGCCGGCCCTGCAAAGACCGGCAGGGGAAATCCTGGGACCTCCCCTGCCGGCCTCGGCCCCACGGACACCGCGGCCCACCGGGCATTTGACCGGTGTGCCCGATGGCCAGTCCGGGCCTAACCACAACCACTTACACATCTGTAGGGCTCCCAGTGCCAGGACTGCCACCACAACCACTTCCACATCTATTGGGCTCCCAACGCCCGGACTGCCACCACAACCACTTACACATCTGCAGCGCTCCCAGGGCCAGGATTGCCACCACAACCACTTACACATCTGTAGGGCTCCCAGTGCCAGGATTGCCACCTAACCACTTACACATCTATAGGTCAATGGGCCAGTGGGTCAAAAATAAAAATATAAAGAACCATGGGCTTACTAAATCACTGTTCATAATTGCTCCAACTCTAAACTTCCTGGTCCTAAACCATTGTAACCTGAAAGGAACAAAAATTGACATATCTCCTGGCCCTTTCATTCCCTACTGCAATGAAAAATGCTGGAACTAGAATAAAAGTGAGTTCTGATGCTCAATAGATGCTCAATAGTGATAACTCATCATATCGATACCCACAGTGTACAAATAAGCATTGCTGAAATTAGGCCAATTAAAATAGTCAGCAGCACAGCACTGAGAACCAATGTAAGTACATACAATGGGTGATAACAAGAACATTGAAGAACCCAGTATGTAGATATCGGCCATTGTGTGTTGCTCATATAGTATCATCATGTAATTAATCGGTCATGGAAGATTTTTGACAATATTAGACACGGGAAATTTAAAAGAATTAGCAATTGTAAATACATATAAAAATCAACCATGTTTAGAAAAAGAAGATAAAGACATGTAATGAGTCAGATCACACAAATAATAATAATAATAATAATAACAGAAATGTAGGATTTCCATGTTTAAGCACAATGCAACTTACCTTCTGGCATTGATAGGCAGATTGAATTTTTTCTGATGCTGCCCAGGGTCTGCAAATCTCCTTAAACATTGATCAATCTGTAGTTGGCCTACTAATCAAACTTAATTATGCTAGTCTGGCACTATCATAATTAATGCTTACCAAAATTCAGTTTACATGCACTTGCATTACACCCTGGCACCATTTTTTGGCTCCTGTTAGTCCATTCCCTTTTTTTTTACCATTGGTCCTTCTAATGACCTTGCTATCTATTGTAATGCTGTCTTTGAGTAATTGAAGTAAGTGGCTAGTTGACTTTTTACACAGATTCACGGAATCCTCACTCTGGCTATTTCACAATGTTCTATGTGATACTAATATTGGCCTGTTTAAACTACATTAACCAGACATTGTGTTTTCACCTCTTTAGATGCTGACTTAACCCTGGCCATTAGAATTAATATTTTTCCTACCTGTAAGCTCATCTGAGCAGGGTCCTCATATACCTATTGTTCCTGTATCATTTTGTAATTTTCTCATTAATTGATAAATGTTCCAATTCCGTAAAATTGTAAAGCACTGCGGAATAAGTTGGCGCTATATAAATACCAGTATTAATGATAATTATACCTCTTTCTATCTCTGTCCAGCATTTGTATCTTTTCCACTAGCTTCTGGCCTGTACTCCACATGTAGAGTAACACATTCCTGACATTTAAATTATATAGTTGAATTGCCCTTTTGACAGATAAGAAGCATGTATATCTCCTGGCACAGAGTTTATACATTCCTTTACACTCCAGCCAATTCAAGGTCTCACATATTGTTCACTCTGCAAATGGTTGGATGAGATTAGTTCAACTGACTATACATTTAATGCCAAGTGTTATGGTGTTTTTGAAATGACTCAAACCTCAGAACAAGTTCATGTTTATGATCATTGCTATGCAGTATAACAGGGGCATAGCTAGGATTCACTAACCTCCAGTCTAAAAATAAAAAAAAGTGTCCATTTTATCATTCCCCCCCTAAGCAGTAAACTTAATGGCTGAGTGTGATTGTGATGGTTGGCTAAGGCGGTGTGTTAGGCATGTTTGGATTCTGCTGATTGTGGTTGTATGTAGGTACTGGCTTAATGTGACTGTGTGCTGAATTGGCTTTGTATCATTGTGTATGGAGTTGTCTAAGGGTGATTGTGTGTGGTGTTTGGCTGAGTATGATTAAGTAAGTGTGAAGGAGGCCGAGTGTGATTGTGTGTGGAGTTGCTCGAGTGTAAATATGTGTGAGGTTTCCTGAGTGTGATTGAATGTTGTGTTGGTTGAGTGTGATTGTGTGAAAATATAAGATTATTATTACTGTTCATGTTTTTCCTTTTTAATTTTATTTTCTTCATATGTTTCATGTCCTTAACAATAATTTGAAAGGATTAGATGTATTTTTAAAACGTATTTGATATAACCTCTCTTTAAAGTCCAACAGGATAATCCATTTATAGCCAGCTGTTTTGATGGCAGCATCATTTGAATAGCTGAACAGTGGAAACATTTCTTAAGAATATGTCAAGAATGACAAATTGAAGCTTACAAAAGGTTGATCCCGGAGGCAGACTGTCTATAATTGTGCGGATAGTTCCTGGAGAACTATGGATGGAGACTGGATCTTCCATCAATATGACATTCAAAAAGGAAACTATATTCAGGTGTAAGTTAACGGGACAATCAAAGCAACATTAGAACTACATGTTTTTATCGCGTTTATGGTGCTTTTAGGCTGTGGGCACTGTCCCCTGGTTTTGAGTTAAATAGTTTTTTAGGCAATTTGACAAAAACTTGGGTTCCCTGAAGCACCTATGGCCTGGCCACCCTGTTAGTAATAGTCTCTATTGTCTAATCTGTATGTGCTGTAGTACATATTGGGTTCTTTATAGACTCTATGATTATTTTGTGTTTCTTAAAGGAACACTATCGGGTCAGAAATACAAATGTGATCCACTATTTAGCTCCCCTTTGCTCCCCTTAAAGAAGTAGAAAACTTACCTTTATTCCAGTGCCGCAAGGCTGGTTCTGCCTCTAATCCACCTCCTTGGCTGAGATCATCAAAATTGATGATCTCAGCCAATCCAATGCTTGCCCTTAGGAAAGTATCAGGAGGCTATTACGCATGCGCAGCAAAATGACACGCTGGTCAATCAGCTTCTTTTCATAGAGATGCATTGACTCAATGCATCTCTATGGGGAAAGTTCAGCAGTGTTTACAGCGAAAAGCCTGGAGGGACTGACTATACTCACCAGAGCAACTACATTAAGCTCTTTGTTCAGGTGACTATAGTGTCCCTTTAGCTTTCGATCTCTCTTGCTATGCTGTCGGGAACACAGTTTAGTGAACGGACCCCAAGATGCAGATAGGTGCTGAAGGTAAAGAACCAAGTTTGCAGTACCAAAGGATTAGACTAAGAGATTAGTCGTGGAAGTCAAAGGTCAGGACAGGCGGCAGAGGTTCAGAAGCGATGATACAGGCAAGGGTCAAAATCAGGAACAGGATCAGGATACAACAGGAGAGTCTCTGAAGGTCTTTACACAAACAGGAACACAGTACAACTGAGCGAAGAGTGAAGAGTGTGTGCGAGTTAAATAGAGAAAGTGGGTGGTCTTGTTAATTGAGGTATCACCCTGGTTTCCCCCTCCTGTACCTTTAAAAGGCTCTTCGTCGGCACGCGCACGCCCTTTGATTTTCCTGAAGTTCTTCCTTCTGTGTGGTCGCATTTGGAAGCAGCAGCGTTCTCACAAACAGACTTTTGTTCTTGCTGTGTTCGGGAGCTGGCATCCTTACGAATGGAGTTATGTCTGCAGTATACGTGAGTAGCATTCACAAGAACAAAGGTGGTGTTCATATGCATGAAGTTCTTCCTTCTGTATCTGGTTAGTGGCGTTCGTGCGAACAGAGGTGCTGTTCGCATGAACGTGAGGGGTGATTGAACCGACCGCGCTGCCTGGGGGTTGCGCTCTGACATAGCGTCCTCGTGGAGAGAGTCAGAGCATGAGGTAGGTGAGTGAGGGGACAAGGACCTGATAATGCAGCCATTTTCCTCATAGAGATCTTTATATGTGTGTCCTGCCCTGACATCTACATGCTGCTTCTGTGCTAATACTACTCTGCTCAATTTCAACACTCTTCAACTAATAAGGTTGTTTTTTAAGATTCTGTACAGATTTTTAAACTATACCTACATTTTTTCAGTTTGCTTTTCTAAAAAAAAAAAAGATAATATATATTTTCATTCTTAATAGGTAGAGTAACTTGTCATCCAAACAACTGCCAGTTTGAAGTGCTAAAGGATTTTTTTATGGCAAAATTGGTAATCACTTTAAATCTGGTTATAATCCTTCGTTTGGACCAACAGCAATAATAACATAGATATGTGAAAGTCTGAATTTAATGAACACGGATCTTTTTTTAGCCTAGATTACCATAGAACTGTATGTTCATTCTGTGCAGTCGATAAATGCTTTCCGCTATTCCATTTTGGGACTCTATCAAGCTATCCCTTGTCTAGAAGTCCAATAATGTTTTTGCACTATTTGCCTCTATGTCTCTCTGTTTTAATGCATATGAAAATATTTAGCGCATAGTTTTTTACTTCACCTAGCTTTCTATTTAACACTCCATTTTGACTACAGGCTTTGTTTTATCTGATTTTATTAAAGCACCTATTTTCCCACAATGGATTGTCTATTTTTAACACACACATTTTATAATGATCTACATAAACACATGCTGCTGTTCCTTGTGAAAAAAAAAAAGGATTTACTTTTTCTCTCATATAGGTCACAAAGCCACAGTTAGTTTGTAGAACCAGGATTCTCCTGTCACAATCTATAAAACTTACAAAAGTTCATGGTGAGCTTTTGATTTTCTATCTTACATATTTTACATCTAACCTTTAGTAAAGTTTGAGAAAATATTTTAGCTTATATGTGTGTTAAACCGCTGGTAAAAATAATGTATATGTAGTTGTAAGCAAAAGTTTGGTCACACACAACTAAATAACATATTGTGTTGATAAATTTGACAAATAAACAGTAACTGTTCATTAAAATATGTACATCATTCGCCCAAATGGGCATTCCCCAAGAGTTCTTAACCAGCATCCTAGCCCTGTACCAAGAACCTTCGGCTAAAATCTTTAGCACAGGCTTCCTATCGACTCCATTAGCCATACGAAATGGCACACGACAGGGCTGCCCCCTTTCCCCGCTCATCTTTATCCTTTGCCTAGAGCATATAAAACAAACAAAAGGAATTCAGGGCATATCTACTCCGAAGGGCGAACAGAAACTGACATTGTTTGCCGACGATATTCTCCTGTACCTCACAAAACCAGAGCACTCTATCCCACAGCTGCAAAAGCTCCTTGCCACATACAGCGAAGTATCCTTCTACAAAATCAACACTGCAAAAACACAAGCTCTCCCTATTCTACTACCACACACCTTCACGACACAACTCGAGTGCACATATACATTCAACTGGAGGAAAAAGTCGCTCTCATACTTAGGGATGAAACTTACTAAATCAATAAACACACTGCAAAAAGAAAACCATATTCCTCTGATTCAGAAACTCACAACACAATTAACATCATGGGAAGACCTAGAGGTTTCCTGGTTAGGCCGTATCAACTCGATTAAGATGATGATTCTCCCGCACATACTTTACCTGTTCAGAACCATCCCCATAACCTTGCCAGCCCGCCTCCTTAATAGGCTCCAATCTGTTATAAACGCGCACGTCTGGAAATGGAAACCCCCGCGAATTAAAAACAAGACTTTATGCCTCCACTTCACTAGAGGAGGTCTGAGTCTCCCCGATGTTTGGCTCTACTACCAGACCTCCTTATTAACTCAAGATCTAAGACTACTCAGAGCTTCAGAGAAAGCACCAACCCCAATCTGGCTCTCCTTTGAAGACACCTGCATCCACCCAGCACAAATAACCCAAGCTCTGTGGGTGGGCGCCCCGACCCTCATTAAAAAAACAATCCTACAATGCACTTCTACAGGCCTGGAGAAACTGGGCCTCGAATATATTAGACCCAAAGGAACTGCTAAGGCTGTCTCCAATCACAGCACTACAGACCCACTCCCCGAATCTAGAAGTCCATAAGTGGCTGGCAAAAGGTATCCTGAGGGTAGAAAATCTTTTTGACAAGAGTGTAGTAAAACCATTCCCAGCTTTACAGGCAGAATTCTCCCTCCCCTCCCGAGACCTATTCCTATACCTAAGGGTCAAGAACATCTTACAGGCCAATACACAAGCCAACGAGACCACTCAATGGCTTATAGTTCACAGCCCACAACACCTGTTGAACGCCCGCCACATCAAGCCCCTGGCACTGTGCTACAATGCCCTGTGGGAAGCTGCTAACCCACACAAACTCCAATACATGACACAATGGGAGAGGGATATCAGCAGGGAAATCACGGCACAACAATGGCACAAGGCCATATCCATCACCAAGAAGGCATCTAGCAGCATCTCTATGTGGGAGGCATATAGCAAAATCACAATGAGATGGTACATGGTGCCTCATAGACTGGCCAAAATGTATAGTACAGTCTCCCCTCTATGCTGGAGGTGCGAGAAAGCCCAAGGTACACTGTTACAAATCTTCTGGGAATGCCAAGACATTCAACCACTATGGTTAAGCGTACAAACGCTAGTAAACAAGTTTACCCTGCGCTGTCACCTGAAGGATACTTACTACAAATGTTGCCAACGCTGCACCAGAAGGACCATACCCCATTGATAGTAAACCTTCAATAGAAGAGATCTCAAAGAAATTAGATAATGTCTGTCTATATGAAAACATGGCTATGAGTATGAAGGGGAAAGCACAACAACATGAGGTGGTATGGCAGGACTGGCTCACGCATCGAGGGGCGGGCACTGCATAGCAGGCCAGGTCCGATAATAAAAACACAACCACAAAACCGAGCTGAGCGTACCCAATGAAGTTCCCTTTGCACTCATTACTGATCCCAGATCAAGATCAAGATCAAGTTCAAGCACAAGTTTATGTTGAGATGAGTTTACTTCCTTCCCCAGGTTTCCCCATATTCCACACACGCTGACCTATGAGGGACAAGCGATAGATATTCCATGAGTCAAACATACGTGGGCACCAGGACATAGCTATTGAGTAGAATTAACCCCAGGAGGTGATCCTGCACATATAATATATTGTAATATAGCGAAATCTGAAGATGTGTAATGACACGAACATATGCACTAAATTTAGCATGCGTAAAAGCAAGACCTGCAACGTGCGCTGTCCCAATTGATAGATGTTGTTAACGCAAACTACCATGTAATGTATATTGCTACTGTATGCATATCATATTGTGGAACCCCCTTTTCCTTCTCCCTCTTTTCTTTCTGTTTCCCTTTTCTTACAAAAAAACAATAAACACAAATATGATAAAAAAAATATGTACATCATTTATTTTGAACACAGAATGAATGCCCATATAGAGTAGACAGGGGCTACAGTGGTTCTGCTGGAGTATACCATTAAAGAGACGCTATAGACACTGTGGCAAAAGTAACCTCGCCACTGGTTTCTGGAGGATCCTGTTTGCCAGCCTCCTACCCTGTGACTATGGCCACTGTGATAAAACTTGGTTAAAACCACTGTTAGTGCCTTTTGGACTTGTATGGCTACACTTCAAACTCTTGAAGCGGTTCGAAGCAGCACTTCGAACTCCCGAACAACCGCACAAGCCAGAGACCACCCTGGAGCTTGTTAACACCTATTAACAACTTGGAACATTTCTCACCGCAGGGTTCTAATTGTTCGTCTGGGTGGCCGCAATTCCTATGGACAACCACGAGGTGGCAGCCATCTTGTTTGCATGAACGCAGGCAGTGGTGTTTGGGCATGAATCTCATGGAACTAAAATCGGACACAGAAACTCCCGAACACCGCTGGACTGTGTTCGGTTCTATACAACTTAGAAGGGCACTGTTTGGTGATATCATTCGTCTGGATGAGGGGAACAAGCTCCAGGGTAAGACTATTGACTATGTTCGGTAGTTTGTTTGTTTTCAAACTACTGAACTAGACCAACCACAAGCCCTGATTCTCTGGAATTGTTTTGGGCATGGGACCATGCCTGCGGTCGGTCAAATAAATGACTTCCATAGAATTTCTGAACCCCTGAACTGGTCTGGGTGAATTTTTGATATGTTGGTCACACAGATCAGGGCTATCAAGGGATGTAACATTTGTGGAGATCCTGTGGTTTTGGGGTGCTTTTGGGGTTTTATAAAAATATGTGTTTTTATGCCTGGAGATAATTGAGGTTATGACTCAATTATCTCCCAGGCAGAGAGAAGGGATTGTATGTTTGTATATGGGAGTGTCATGCAATGTAAGTCTGTTATTATTGGTCTGTGACTTTGTACCATAGTTCCCCACAAGGTCCATGTGGGAGTGCCCCTTGCATGGGGATTGTCATAAAAGGCCAAGTGTGGCACCATTAAAATCAGTTCTCTTCACCCTCAACAATCAGCCTCATCTCTTGATTTTAGCCATACACAGCTATACCTGCTAGACTCTCTGGAGTAGGAGAGGTCCACCCACTGGAAGCTGGATCCTGGACTTGGGTCAAAGGTGGGAGGAGGACAGCAAGACCCCAGTCAAGCTATGGCGGCTAAGGGGCTACGGTGCTTATGGTGTCCAGTGCGGTGCTTATAGTACTCAAGGCGACTAGGAAGCAGCAATTGGCAGTGGCACCCAGTCAGGGTGGTCTGTCACAGTCACCAAAACATGTTTAGCTTAATGTAGCAGTTTTGATGTATAGATCATGCCCCTGCTGTCTCACTGCTCAATTCTCTGCCATTTAGGAGTTAAATCACTTTGGTTATACAGCCCTAGTCACACCTCCCTGCATGTGACTTACACAGCCTTCCTAAATACTTCCTGTAAAGAGTTATCTAAAGTTTAAACTTCCTTCACTGCACATTCAGTTTAATTTAGAATTTCTTATCTCTTGCTCTGTTCATAGTGTGCTAAACCCTGCAGGAACCTCCTGTATGTAATTAAAGTTCCATTTACAGAGCAGGAGATAAAAACTTGAAAATAAACCCTTTTTCTTTTTCATGCAGGGTGTCACAGCCAGGGGAGGTGTGGCTAGGGCTTCATGGACAAAAACAAAAGTGATTTAAGTCCTAAATGGCAGTGAATTGAGCAGTACAACTTCAAAGGCATTATATATACACAAAGCTAAACATAATTATATCCAACCCCACAAATTAACACAAAATGCATTCACTGCATACACACATGCAGGGCTGGCCTGTCCATTGGCCCCAGTAGGGTCATGGCTCCAGGCGGCACTATTACAGGGGCAGCATGTAAAGAGGGCCCAGAAGTCTGATGTTTCCCTCCTGCAGCTTCATATCTGCTCCTCTCGGAACACAGCGAGAGAGTTGCTGTAGGTTGCCATGGCAAAGCTCGGCCGTGCATTATGCGGCTCATTGAGAGATGCCATAGCAATCTGCGGCAATGCTCACTCAACTCGCGAGAGGAAAAGACATGAAGCTGCAAGAAGGAAACGTCAGACTTCTGGGCCCTCTCTCCACAGGACAAAGCAAAATGTGCCACTGGATCACCATGAAAACTAGTGTGACCACAGGTAAGAGACAGGGAGGGGCAAATACAATTAATCACACAGACACTGCATCCACTACACACACTACCTGCACTACACACAGACACTGTTTATACTACACATAGATACTGCATCTACTACATGCCCTACACACACACACACACACTGCACTACACACAGACACTGCTTATACTACACATAGATACTGCATCTACTACATGCACTACACACACACACACACAATGCAGACACTACATGCACTACACAGAGACACTGCATGCACTACACAAAAACACTGTATTTACTATGCACTACATGCACTACACACAGACACTGCATCCACTATACACACTGCATCCACTACACCCACACACTACATGGACTATACACAGACACACATACACTGCATACACTACTTGCACTACACAGAGACACTGCATTCACTATACACACAAACACACACATTGAATCCACTTTACACACACACTGCATCCACTACACACACACACACACACATGTACACACACACACACACTCTAGATTCACTTTACACACACTGCATCCACTATACTCAAAAACACACACTGCATCCACTACACACACACAAACACTCTGCATCCACTTTACACACACTGCAGCTGTGTTACACACAAACACACACAGACATGCACTCTGCATCTACTATACACAGACACATCTTGCATCCACTATATACACACAAACTTTATCCTCTATACTCATGCTGCATCCATTTTGCTTATCCTTGTGGGTACACTCAGGAGTGATCCACAGGTTTCCAGGCCCAAAAATATCTTAAGGTAGCCATGCTAAAAACATAAAATGGCTTTTATCTTTAAGCATTCAAAGTGTTAGTAGAGTTACTGTCAGTCCTCCTAAAATAACCTACAACAAACCGAAGATGTGGCAATCCTCTCGGCAAGCAGATGCAAAAAAATAAAGCATAATGGGCACTCTGCACGTTGTATGAATCAATTACAAAGTCTACATAGTACTGGCATAAACTGATGGGTTCTATATATAACATTTTATTGTTATATTATACCTAGAAACCGCATAGCAGGGGAGCATATGGTGTTATGATACCCAAAACAACACCAGTAAATTCATATGAGTTATTTCATCCAGAAGAAATTGGTGTTTGTATACACGAGCCCCATGAAAAATATATATGACAGAACTACTTTGGAACAGATGTGTGGCATATAAATAGAAGTATACATAGCTACATGTGTAATTCAGATTTTTCTTCTTTGAAATGGAGGTCTGGTCAATTTACATGGCTCTTTGTATATGTTATGTTATACAATAAATTTCATAGTCTGTTAAACCACTTAATGGGACATGCCAGGCACCAACATGTTAGGTGCAAGTGTAGATTAGGTTACAGTTAGTAATGCTGGGAAGGTTTCATTTTATGTATTTGCTTTAGATATTTTTTTAATACAAATAATATAACTCCTTTTTTTCCATACGTCCACCATTTCCCTCTCCCTTCTAACCTGTAGGGTTTCTCTTTTGGTAGGGTTCATGGAAACCGACCAGAACTCCAACAGAAAGTAATGATAGCCAGGGCTGGCCTTAGGACTTTAGGCGACCTGTGCAAAATAACTTTACAGCGCCCCTCCCTGGTCACACCCCTTCATCCATGTAAAGTGTGTGTAAAGGGGTGTAGTGTTTGTATAGGGAATTTATTAAATGTGTGTGGTAGGCATGATGGCTGTGTGTGACAGTTATGTTATGTGCTGGCTGTGTATTTTATTTGTAATGACTGTATGTGATATTTGCGTTTGGTTTATTGGCTGTGTGATGGGTATTTAATTCAGATAGAAATATGTCTGTAGGCCCATACATTAATGCAGGTGTGTATTTTTGCAGTCACATGCACACAGTCCCACAGTCAGATGCACTTAGTTATACACGTACACTGTCAAATTCTGTCAAAGTCACATGGACAAAGTTCAGGTACAGGCAGACAGTCACACACACACACACACACACACAAACAGATGTAGAGGCAGCCACATACACAGTTAAAGGTAGCCACATATATACACACTGTTACAGGTAGTCAGTCACACAAACATAGGTACAGGGAGTCACACACAGTCACAGGAGGACAGTCGTACACACACAGTTACAGGAAGACTCTCTCACACACACACAGGTACAGACAGTCACAGGCAGACATTCTCACACACACAGTTACAGGAAGCCACACACACGGTTAAAGGTAGCCACATATACACACATAGTTATAGGTAGTCAGTCACACACACATTGGTACAGCCAGTCACACACAGTCACAGGCAGAAAGTCGTACTCACACAGTTACAGGAAGAGTCATACACACACACACACACACACACACAGACAGGTACAGGGAGACAGCCCCATACACAGTTACAGGCAGACAGTCTCACACAGCTACAGGCACAGACAGCTAACCCCACCCAGACTTTCTATGGCTGTCCAACCACAGACTTCCCAATGCAGTTCAATGAGAAGTCTTTGCAAGGCAGGTGCTGTGCGTAATGGCTGCCTCTTGAGTTTAGCTCAACTGGGCTAACCAAACTAGGAAGTAACAGGATGTGTTGTCTGATTGAAAGACAGGGGGTGTAACAAAGTTCATTTTTAATAATGCCAATTCCTATTGGAATCTGCACATTTTGTAAAATGCCAAAAATATGACACGCTTAAAGCATTTCAGCAAAGTGTGCTTTAGTGGTCCAGAGTGTACCTTTAAGTTCTTGTTTCAAGAACTCACAGAAATGAAGTGCTCCACAAGACTTACAGTCTATATATTTAGCTACTATCCATATAAGGATAGATTATGTGATTTTGTTGTTTGTAATCTTATATTTGCACTCCCAAAGACAGTTCAAGCTAGTCCAGTTTTTTTTTTTGCCTGTTATCAAAACAAACTGAATACTTATTAAAATCTCCAAACGTTCCTTTAAATGTACAAATTATGTTGTAAATTCAAGGCCAATGTGATGTTTTGAGAACATATCCACATTATGATACTTTGTATAGAATAATTATGCTCTCTGTTTTATTTTTAAACGGATTAGAAATTGTCTCAAAATAAATTGCCACATTCATGGTTTATTTCGAAACTTGCCCTCAAAATCCCTTTAAATAATAATACCAGAGTTGTAAGTGATTCCCAATACTGACCTTAATTTGTTTTAACTGAATCGCTGAATTGCTATTTCTAATAAAAGTCAGGGATTTTTTCAATTAAAATGACAATAAGAATCTTAGTGAATAACCACTTGCTATGCAAAAATTATTTTTACATTTTGGTGGCAGTTTTAAAAATATATATTTTCCTTTCTTCTGTATGAGACAAAAATGGCATTTCTGCTATTTACTCCTTAACACCTTGTCTGAAATAATGCAAGTTAAAGCATATAATATAATCATGAAATATTTTTCTTTGTCCATATTTTTTGAAGGCTGTAATAATAATTAAAAAATTAAATTGTGTATGCCAATTTGTATAGTGTCTATGAACTGCAACAGTTCAGTTTTATCCCAAATGTATGTGCTAGCTAAGTATTCAATGTTTCAATTAAGATCTCAGCAGCCATCCACTCCGGCCTGATTAGTACTTGTGTGGGAGACAACTAAAAAACTCCTGGAGCCGTAGGCTTCGTGTAGCAGAACAGAAGGGAAAGTGAGGTATCCCTCCAGCTCCAGGCTTGTTGTTGAGCCAGCACCTCCTTTCCACAAACCCAGTGCATCTTAGAGGCTGAGTTCTTCCCATCTGGAAATATGTGGAGAATTCCATGTGTGTGGTTGCGTTTCACCATCGTCTGTGTGGTTGGTGCGGAGCGACTCTCAACCCGGGTGGGCTATAGGTAGGAGAGATTGCTTGGTTCGGTGGTGTTGTGCCAAAGCTTAATGCTGGAACAAGACTTTACTGGAAGTAACAACAACAGGTATTCAAGCTACAGTTTCTTTTAAGCCCTGCTCCCATGCAGGGGAGGGACACACACGTTATCTACAGTAGCCAATAAAACAGAGGTTACAGCCCACACAAAATCCTCCCCTCTGCCTGTGATTCAATTATCTTATACAATAGAAGATTCAATTATCACAGGTAGGAAAAATACAGTTTTTACAGCATATTCATAACTTCTAAAATATACATCACATTCACATAAAAATTATATATTTCACAATCAATCCATTCAGGGAAACAACATATCAAAAATGGCATGAATCAGACCAGGGGTTCAGAAGTTAGTAAAGTATCTTTTGGGGCCTGGCTGGCAGCATGGCTATCTGGCCCAAACCGGTTTTACAGAGCCCTCTATCCTGGAGACAATGGGGAAAATAATCCAATTATCCAGGGATAGAGGCAGACTCCATTGAGCACATGTTCCCAGTAAAACACAAAAGGATACAAAAATACATAACTCCTATCATACTGAATTAAACGGGCCAAATCTCCCAGGGTCCATAGTCACAGAGCAAGAGGCGGGCAAGCAGTCCTCTCCAGGCACAAGTGGCGAAGGGCACTTCTTCACAGTAATAAATCCATGAATAAAGTAGCAGGGAGGGAAAGTACTGAATGAATGGAGGGGGATTCTTCACAGTAATTATAAGGCATTTGATTTTATCAGTTAGCTACTTGCTATTGATTGCTGTTTAATTAGCTATTGTATGCAAATAAGCAGATGCCTACCCAGGTGTTAAACATTCCTAGTGGGTGGTGATTTTAAAAGTTATATAAGGGTTGTTGTCATTAGCTTGGCTAATATAGCTTGGTTGCTTCATCTAAGTGCTGCTTCTAACTGTGTGGTTGGAGATATTCTGGAGAGTGCTTTTTCTAAGTGTGTGGTTGGAGATATTCTGGAGAGTGCTGCTTCTAACTGTGTGGTTAGAGATATTCTGGAGATAACCTGGATGTAATCTGAGGTATTCAGGAGGATAAATAAAAAGATAAGATTTGTTTGATTTAAATTATTCACCTTATTGGAATGGCAGACTTAGTTCAGTGTAGTAGTTGTTATGCATTTGTTTCACGTTCCACTTTTTGGAGGTTTGGTTGTTGTCTAATCTGTAGACAGTTCTCTATATTGCGGCAGGAGATTGTATTTTTGAAGTCTGAGATTTGTAAATTATCTGGTAAACAAACTCAGGCTGGAACTGCTGCAAAGCCACTGCTGCAAAGACATACTAGGAATGGCAGATGGATTACTGTAGGATCTGGTAGACTTAGAGTTGTGTATAAAAGGCATATTGCACAGTCTGTTGCTCTACATAATTCGTTTTCTGCACTTTCAGAGTATAATGGTGTTATGGAGACAGGCACCGATTGTAGTGGTGTTGTGGAGAGAGGCACTGAGGCTAGTGGTGTTGTGGAGACAGGCTCAGGCACTGAGGCTAGTGGTGTTGAGGAGACAGGCTCAGTCACTGAGGCTTGTGGTGTTGTGGAGACAGGCTTGGAGACTATGGTGAGGCCTAATAGAAAGCTGTTGTTGCTGGGGGATTCCATCATAAGAGGTGTGGAGATGGACAATGGTGGTCTTGTGAGGTGTCTTCCTGGAGCTACTGCTCACAGAGACAGGAGACGTATCTGTAATATTGTTAAGCAAGCAAAGCAGGAAGGGGAATTGGATGTACTTGTCCATCTAGGGACAAATGACTTGGCTTGCAATGAGGTTTCAGAGGTTAAGGAAGTTTTTAGTGTTTTTGCCAATGATATACGGCAGGTTGCTTCCACACTGTCATTCTCTGAAGTTCTGCCTGTGCATAACACTCAGAACGACAGGCGGATACGTATTAGGGACTTTAATTTGTGGCTTGGTGAATGGTGTCGGGAGCAAGGATTTGGCTTTATTTCTCATGGTAGCTCTGTTTGGAATGGAAATAAACTGTACAAAAAAGATGGTTTGCAAATCTTGTCAGTTCAGAGGTTTTGCTAGGATGTTTTTAAACTAGGAGTGGGGGACAAAAGGGTGATAAAACATCAATCCAATTGTCCCCAAAACAAGGACAGAAGGTGCCTGTAGCAAGTGTGTTAAAAAATGATAAGCTTAGAGTCATGTCTACAAATGCTCGCATTTTAGGGAATAAGATCCATGAACTTGTGGCAATAATGGCAACTGATAGTGTAGATTTAGTCGCTGTTACTGAGACATGGTATAATGAGAAAAATGACTGGGACATAGCAATACCAGGGTACTCTTTATATAGAAAAGATAGGGAAGGCAAGAAAGGGGGAGGGGTGGCCCTGTATGTGAAGGATAGCATAAAATCTAGCCTAATAAAAGTTAGTGAGGCAAACATAGAGTCCGTTTGGGTTACGTTAGAATTTGGTAATCACACAGTAACTCGTGTAGGTGTGATTTATAGGCCCCCAGGACAAATGGAAGAGTTAGATAATCTACTAGTTGAGGAAATAGCTAAAATGACAATGAAGGGGGAAGTTATCATCATGGGTGACTTTAATCTTCCTGATGTGAATTGGAAAACAATAATAGCTGCTTGTGCCAGGAGCACACATATTCTAAACTCCCTACTGGGATTGTCTCTAAAACAAGTCGTTGAGGAGCCAACTCGTAAAGAGGCCATACTAGATTTAGTGTTAACAAATGGAGATTTGGTATCAGATATTACTGTAGGTGAAAGTTTAGGATCCAGTGATCATCAGTCAGTGTGGTTTAATATAAGAACAGTGACTGACTCACACCACACAAAAACAAAAGTTTTAGACTTTAGAAAAACAGACTTTTCTAAAATTAGAATATTTGTAAAGGAGTCATTATCAGACTGGAGCAATTTAAATGGAGTCCAAGAGAAATGGGATTATTTAAAAGTTGCAGTACTGAAGGCAACAGAAAATTGCATTAGGCTTGTCAGTAAAAGCAAATAATTCAAGAAACCATTGTGGTACTCCGCAGATGTGGCCAAAATAGTAAAAAACTAAAAGTTAGCATTTAGTAATTATAAAAAAACCCCAGACTGAGGAAGACAGAATGATCTCTAAGATTAGGCAGAAAGAGGCTAAGCAAGTTATAAGAGCTTCCAAATCACACACAGAAGAGAAAATAGCACAGTCAGTAAAAAAGGGGGACAAAACTTTTTTTAGATACATAAATGAGAAAAGAAAAGTAAAACAAGGATTAGTTAGATTAAAAACAAAAGAAGGAAGGTATGTAGAAGAGGATAAAGGTCTAGCTGTCTGCCTCAATTAATATTTTTGTTTGGTATTTACAGATGAAAATGAAGGAAAGGGACCTCAGTTAAGAAAAAGGATAAATGAGTCATATATTACACATGAGTTTACAGAGGAAGAGGTTATAGTTCAACTGTCAAAAGTAAAGACAAATAAATCAATGGGACCTGATGCAATACACCCAAAGCTATTAAAAGAGCTTAGTGGTGTACTAGCAAAACCATTAACAGATTTATTTAACCAATCATTGTTAACAGGAGTAGTCCCAGAAGATTGGAAGTTAGCGAATGTTGTGCCCATTTACAAGAAAGGTAATAGGGAGGGAGTCGGGCAACTACAGGCCAGTAAGCCTTACTTCAGTAGTGGGGAAAGTGATGGAAACCATGTTAAAGGATAGGATTGATGAACATCTAAAACACATGGATTTCAAGATCAGAGACAACATTGGTTTACTTCAGGGAGATCATGCCAAACTAATCTTATTGATTTTTTTGATTGGGTAACTAAAATTATAGATCAGGGTGGTGCAGTAGACATTGCTTACCTAGATTTCAGTAAGGCTTTTGACACTGCTGCACATAGAAGGCTTATCAATAAACTGCAATCTTTAAGTTTGGATTTCAATATTGTTGAATGGGTAAGGCAGTGGCTGAGTGACAGGCAACAGAGGGTTGTAGTTAATGGAATATATTCGAAGCTTGGACTTGTCACCAGTGGGGTACCTCAGGGATCTGTACTTGGACCCATTCTCTTTAATGTTTTTATTAGTGATATTGCAGAAGGTCTTGATGTTAAGGTATGTCTTTTTGCTGATGATACTAAGATATGTAACAGGGTTGATGTTCCAGGAGGGATAAGCCAAATGGCAAATGATTTAGGTAAACTAGAAAAATGTTCAGAGTTGTGGCAACTGACATTTAATGTGGATAAGTGCAAGATAATGCATCTTGGATGTAAAAACCCAAGGGCAGAGTACAGAATATTTTGATACAGTCCTAACCTCAACATCCGAGGAATGGAATTTAGGGGTGATTATTTTTGATGACTTAAAGGTAGGCAGACAAGAGAGTTTAAGCATGCATGGGATAGGCATAAGGCTATCCTAACTATAAGATAAGGCCAGGGACTAATGAAAGTATTTAAAAAATTGGGCAGACTAGATGGGCCGAATGGTTCTTATCTGCCGTAACATTCTATGTTTCTATGTTTCTATGAGTCACTGTTGAATCCGAATAGGTCACATATAACTCAATCTGAACAGTGAGATTCAGGCACACTTTTATTTAGGCAACATAGCACGCAATGCAATGAGAGGTGTACTTGATTTGACTGTATCCATATATGCCACAATCTCTCTGGGTCTATTTTTTTATTTAGCAAGAAATAACATGTTTACCATTGTTGTACCACATAATAGGAATGTATTTCCATACTTACAGTAACACAATATCACATGGTCACTCATTAAATAAATGTAGATCTGTAATGAGCAGATGATCCGTGCAAATGGTAGACACACAAAACAAGTGGAAACAAAAATACAATGGCAAAATGCTATAATTAGTGATGTAAGCCAATAAATCCAGATCTTTGCAGTCACAGGACATCATTCAAACAGTAAGAGAAACAAGATGTTATGGTGAACACAGTGCATGAAAATTAAGTTGTTATGGTGCTAGGAGGTCCCTGACACTTGCTTACCAAAGTTGGCTCTCTAGCGCCATTTCTCACTTTCCCCATCCAGTTTTTGAATTCAGCTAGAGCAGTGGTTCCCAACCCGATTCTCAAGTACCCCTTAACAGTCCATGATTTAGGGATTGCCCAGTTATGCCTAAAGTGTTTTTAGAAAAACAAAACACTTGAGACAAAACCGGGTAATCCTTAAATCCTGGACTGGGAAGGGGATACTTGAAGACTGGGTTGGGAACCGCTGATCTAGAGGATGCTTGGAGTGCTCCCAGGCAGCGGCACAGCTGATTGGCTTAGAACAGTAACCTAATGCTCTTAAGCGCTAATCACTAGCTCTCCATTCCTAAAACAAGGCACATCGACTGAACGCAGTCAACAACTCACCATGATCATCTCTTCAGAGGGAGAGATTATATCAGATTCCCGGTCACTAAAAGGGGTCTTTGTATAGGTGCTGTTGACTGGGTTTTATGGGGCAAGAAGATGAACTCTGGTCAGATCTGCAAAAATATCTGCAAAAATATTGGCCTTGAAATAAATTCAAGGCTGGTTTAAGCAGGCTCCCTCCCTACTGATATAAAGGACAGGAAAAAAAGGCTGCTTGACAGGTCATGGGTCAAACTAGTTATACACAATTTACAGCTCTGTATCCTGTCCTTTCTGCTGTGAGGGGAGCAACTAACCCATAACTCAATGCTGCCATGGCTTGATCAGGAAAGTAGTGATAAAACCGTTCGGGGTTATTCTCTAACGTGATAGTTGCCAGGAATTCAAATAGAATTTTGCATTTTGGACCAAAGTAATTAAACCAAAAACAGAGCTGTCTTGTATATTTTTTTTCTAGTTTGGCTATTTTAAAAAATTTAAAAAAAAATTTAATTCCCAGCAAGTCTTACTTGAATAACTGTGCAGTGAGTGTGCAGGTAGTGCATAATGGGGCTTACGTTTAAATCCGGTGAATGCTTACTGCCAATGCAAATTTCATACAAAGAGCTTACAATCTAAAATGAGGTAAGGAAATGTGTTAAGGGTGGATCAATGGTTAGCAGGTAAAATTCACATTGGGCATTGGTTAATGCTAGTTGAGTAACAAATACAATTAAATGATATGTCGGAGAAAGCACAATCTGCCTGCCAGATGTTGTATTCGGGAGACATGAAGAAAGTGTGAGATGATGTAAGCATTTGACATGAATACTATGAGAGCAGATTAATCACTAGATTTCTATGTACATTGTGATCACGTCTCTGCTTGGAGTTTTATTCCTACGGCAGGTTAGACTATGAAAAGAAAGAGAAATAGGGCATTGTAATCCCTTCTTTACTGCTGGGACATTAACCATTTAAACATTGCAAGTGATGTGTATAATGTAGGCACTATCCCTCTTAAAGAAAATAGAGTTAAATGGGTGTTAACCTTTACACATGAAAATGCAAAAAAAAAAATGCAAACAGATTTGTAAACGGCATTAATCTGCAACGTTAATAATGTGTGACTGTATATGGTTGCATACAAGTGACATTATGTATAAAATATTGAGTCTCGGCTTGATAAATTCCAGCCATTATTGCTAGTGTATAAGCCTTTAGCCCCCTTTTCTAATTATATTTTTATAGTTTTTCTCTCCTCTTTTTCTATTTTTTTTATTTAGAACTCTGCGGATGTTTGTTTTTGCTGAGGGTATAGCCCTGTAGGCCAATACGTACTACATCATACTATATACTAATAAAATAATAAGTTCTAGATAATATGATCATGATACAAGCTAGATCGTGAAAAGGTACATTATCATTCAACAATAAGCCATGATATGAATAATAATATTTGCAAAGTTATCAGTATGTAAACCCGGGGCGGGAGCATCATTTTTTTTTTATAAATTCTTTATTTATAACATTTTCCATAACATCACAGTTAGTTTCTTTTTTGTGCGGGGGAGGGGGTACAGAAGAGAAGAGGGGGGAGATGGGGTAACAGTGGTTGGTACAAATTTTCTGTTAGTGAGCGTTTAGCAAACCTTTCCATATCGTCTGTAGTTGCCCAGTGTTCAGTTTGCCGTGCTTTTCGCGGGTATGTACTTGGTAAGTTGGGGTGGAAGGGGGGGGGTTTGCATGAGAGAGCGGGGGGACGGGGTTCCGGGTGCCATTCTGTTTTCACTCTGTTGTGGTTCTGTGCTGGTATAGACCCCCTGGTTCCAATGGTGTGAGCCCGTGTCTTTTGGTGGTAGCTTGCCTGGTAGCCAGTTGGGCCCTGGATATTTCTTAAGTGGTAAGCTGCTGGCCTATTGATGCGTGGGGAGGCCACTTGGGTTCGGGCTGTGCGATAGGCTGGTTTCTTGGACGGGGTTCTGTGTGCTGTGACCAGGTGTTGGCGTGTGGAGCCCGGGGGTTGAGAGATGGAGGCTCTGTTGGGATGGACGGGCCTGGGAGGTGTGAGAGGGGGGTATGCTCTCTCTGCATGTGCACTCCTTACTTTTGCCAGGTTTCGGCTGTGTGGTCGGGGGTTAGGAGCAGGGGCCAGTTTTCCCCGGGGGTTAGTGCTGTCTCTGTCTTTGGTGGGTCGCACCAGGGGTTGGTTTTGGGCCGCGGAGGTGTGGTCAGCGGCCGTGTCAGTTATACTATTTGTGCGGTGAGGCTGCACATTCTCGGGGTCCTGCTGTTCTGATACCCAATCTCTAGGCCGGTGTTTAACTTGGCCGATGTGCGTCCTTTTGGTCAGTGTCAGCCCTCGGGATGGTGTTGATCTGTGGGTTAGGGTCGGGGGTCAGGCGTAAGGGTGGTTCCTGTCTTGCCCCCTCCTCATCCGGGCGTTCGTCCTTATCCAGTGTCAGGGGAGAGTAAGGGTGGAGGGGGATGTGGGTGGTTTCCCACCCAGTCGTCTGCCCGCGCCAGCCGGGACCCCATTGGGGGGGTGGGTAGTGGGGTAGGGTATTGTTGGACTGGTGGCTTTTGCAGGACTAAGGGTGGAGAGGGGTGTTGGGTGTGTGGGGCGTCTGTGAGTGGTTCTGTTGTGTGCGCCCTTCTGTCCTTGTGGATCTGATCCAGATAATGGTTCGGGGAGGTGCTGCGTTCAGACGGGTCGTTTAAGGCTGTGCGGTTGAGGCCAATTTCTGGTTGTTCATGTCCCAGGGGTCCCAGGTTCGGTGGAACGCTTTATATAAGTCGTGTATCTGTGCGGTTAATTCGTCCAGATCGTGGGTTTCTCTGATCTTGTTGATGATAGTTGAGATTGTGGGAGGTCGGTGATCTGCCCATCGCTCCGCGATTGCCCTTCGGGTTGCCAGCGTTATCCTGGCAGCTAGTTTGTTTTCGCTCCTAGTAAGGGAGTCTTGTGGTTTGTTGAGTAGCATCGTCCATGGATGTGTAGTGATGGGTTTGTCGAGAATTTGTTCTAACAGGCCGCAGATTTCCGTCCAGAGTGGCCTAATTTTGGGGCAGGTCCACCAGCAGTGTAGGTAGGAACCCATTCCACCGCACAGTCTCCAGCATAGATTGTGGGGTTTTCGGACCATTTTGTGGAGTCTAAGCGGCGTCAGGTACCAGCGGAATAGCGTTTTGTATGCTTCTTTTTTGTGGGTGACGCATACTGTCAGGGAGTTCGTTGCTTCCCAGATTTCTGCCCAGTCGCTTGGTTCCTCCGGTGGTCCAAGGTCTCGCTCCCATGCGGTGATGTAGGTGAGGTTGATTTGGGAGATGTGTGACGTTAGGGTAGTGTATAGATTGGAGATTTGTCCTGGGTGTAGGGGTGCATCGAAGCACCGTTTTTCGAATGGTGTCGGGGGTGAGGTGCCAGCTTGTTTAATCAATGGCTGTCTTGCCAGGTCCCTGAGTTGTATGTAATGGAAATAGTCTGCCGTCGTAAGTGTTTCGCCGTCCGGGAGGTCTTGGTAGGCGATGATTTCTCCCTGGTGGTACAGGTGGAGCAGTCTGGAGACGTCCCTTTGATCGAATGCGCGGAAGTGCTTTGCAACCATCCCTGGTGGGAAGAGTTTGTTACGGTATATTGGCGTTACCGGGGAGATGAAAGAGGAAAGCTCGTATTTAGGTTTGAGTTTATCCTAGAGAGCGGGCGGTGGACGGGGGGCACCCACAGATAGGATGATGGTTGGTCCCAGCCCATGACATCGTGCTCCAGATCTACCCATCTTTTGGTACTCGGGGGCGCGTGCCATTGCAGGATATGGGCCAGTTGGACCGCGTTGTAATATTGCTGGAAATTGGGTAACCCAAGGCCCCCGCTGGTTTTGGGGACGTACATGGTCGATCTGCGGATGCATGGTTTTTTCGCCCTCCAAATGAATTTGTCAATGGCGGCCTGAAGATCTTTAAAGTCTTTTTTCTGTATGGGGATGGGTAGCGCTTGGAAGAGATATAGAAAGTGCGGTAGCAAATTCATTTTGATAGTTGTAACTCTGCCTAACCAGGAGATCCCCAGACTGTCCCATCGTCGCAGGTCCAGGTGAGCTGTTGCCAGCAGAGGTTTGTAGTTTAGATCATAGGTGTCTTCCAGGTTTAGGGGCAGTCTGGTGCCCAAGTATGTGAGGTGGGTCTTGATGGTTTGGAAGGGGAAAGATTGTCATAGGAGGTTGATTTGTTGCGCGTTCATCGCCATGGGTATGAGCACGGATTTCATCAAGTTAATTTTGTACCCTGAGAGGCTGGCGTATTCTGTTATCACATTGAGGGTAGCGTGCAAGGATGGTGTCGGGTCCGCGAGGGTCAGGAGGACGTCGTCCGCATACGCCGCTACCATGTACGTGTCTTGTCTTACTTGGATGCCATGGATGTCGGGGTGATTGCGGATGGCTTGTAGAAGTGGTTCTAACGAGATTGCAAATAGTCGGGGGGAAAGAGGGCAACCCTGCCTGGTCCCGTTTGTAATGGCGAATGTTTGGGTTTAGACGTTGGGTATGAGGAGGTTCCCAGTGGGGCGGTCATAAATCACCGTCAGGGCGTTTAGGAATCCGGCCGGAAAATTCAGGTGTGTTAGTGTTTGGAACATATATGGCCAGAGAAGGCGGTTGAATGCCTTCTCTGCGTCCAACGAGAGCATTACCGACGGGATGTGTCGGTTCGGGGCATACCAGATTGTGTTAAAGGCTCTTCTGGTGTTGTCCGATGCCTGTCTTGTGGGGATGAAGCCGACCTGGTCCGGGTGTATCAGCTTAGGGAGGTACGTGTTGAGGCGGTTGGCCAGTGCTTTGGTGAGAATTTTTAAGTCGGTGTTCAGTAGTGAGATTGGTCGGTAGTGCCCTGGGTCTAGTTGGTCCTTCCCTGGTTTGGGCAGGAGGCAAATGTCGGCGGCTAGCATGTCCGGAGGGAGGTGTTGGCCCTGGAGAAGAGAGTTGAAGGTTTTGCACAGGTGCGGTATGAGTGTTGCCTGGAACGTTTTATAGTAGAGGGCTGTGAAGCCGTCTGGGCCTGGGCTTTTCATGGGTTTTAGTGTTTTAATGACCTGGGCGAGTTCTTCTCCCTCTATGGACGATTCCAGCAGGGTCCGTGCCTGTGCGGGTAGGGTGGGTAGGTTGAGGGGTTGCAGGAAGGCGAAGATACGCGCCTGTTGGATTGTGTCCCCTGTGTGTAGTAGGGATTCGGTGTGGTTGTATAGATTAGTGTAATATTGTAGAAATTCTTGTGCTATTTTGTCCGGTTTGTTCATGATCTCTGCCTTGCTGGTTCTGATTTTGGAGATTTTTTTGTTGTCCTGCCTTTTTTAAGGCAGTTTGCCAGGAGGGAATCCGCTTTATTCCCCTTCTCGTAGAAGCGCTGCTTGGTCCACATAAGGTTTCGTGCTACATCCGCCGCGGAAAGTCGCTTGAGGAGCTCTCGTGTAGAGGTAAGCTGTGTGAGCAGCGTGTCTGAGGGGTTTTGTTTGTGTTGCGTTTCGAGCTTCGTTAAGGTGGTTAGTGCGTCCGTGAGGTCCTTGAGGCGCTGTTTTTTGAGTGCTGTAGCGGTTGCAATCAGGTGTCCTCGGATTGTCACTTTGTGGGCTGCCCACACTGTCGCTGGGGCCACGTCGCTTGTGGCGTTGATGTCAAAGTAAGTTTTGAGTTGGTCTGTTATGGTGTGTACCATTGCCTTGTCCCGGAGGATCCATGGGTTGAGGCGCCAGCGACATGGGCGGGATTGTCGCGGGATTTGTAAGTCTAGTGTGATCTCCACATGGTCTGACCATGCAATGTTTCCTATATGCGTGTGGGTGGTCCAGGGTTGGACTGCCTGTGAAAAAAGGAAGCAGTCTATGCGTGAATACGACCGGTGTGTGGGAGTAGAAGGTGAAATCTTTGTCTGCCGGGTGGTTGGTTCTCCAGATGTCCAGTAGAGAAATCTCGTTGAGAAATGCAGCGTATAGTTTGTCGTTTCTCGTTGGAACTGGCATAGCAGCAGTGCAGGTCCTGCGGTCGACGGCAGGTGTGTGTGTCGCATTGAAGTCACCTCCAACAATTAGGTGTTTGGCCGAGATGCTGTCAAGGTGGGACTTGAAGGTGCTCCAGAAAGTGTTATCTGGGGTGGTGGGCGCGTAGACCGAGCATACCGTAAGCGGTGTTGTGCCCATGTTTCCTGAGAGGATCAGATATCTCCCATTTGGGTCTCGGAGCGTGCTAATGTCTTTGAGTGGGCAGGAGTTGCGCAATAGGATCGCCACTCCTTTTTTTTGGGGGGTGCGGGGAGTTGGCTAAAAAATGTTTTTTGAAATGTCTGTTAGTCAGTGGGAAGCATTTTTGGTCAGTGAAGTGGGTTTCCTGGAGCAGGATTATGTCCGCCCCTGTGCGGTTGGCCCAGCGGAGTAGCCCATGTCTCTTACCTGGGGAGTTCAGACCTTTCATGTTGAGTGAGGTTAGGCGGAGCTTTATGTTCGGTGGCGCCATGGTATGTTGTGCCCGTAGGGGCGAGGCGTTCCCGGTTAGGGCCGCGTGGGGCTCGGATCAGGGGGTGTGGTATTTGAAGATGGGCGTATCGGTGGAGTGGGGGGAGGAGTGTGGTGGTTTTGTGGGTTCCGGCGTGCGCGGGCACGGCGGTCTGGAGGGGCAGTCTGGGAAAGTGGTGTGGGTGGGAACTGGACTTATCAAGCTGGCCAGTTGTCTGGTAGGCAGGGGGGGCTCGGGCTCCTGTCCTCGTGGTGGAGTTGGGAGTTATGAGTCCTGAGAGAGGGGTGTTGGCAAGTTTTGGCAGGTCCTGCCGTCGGCCTGCCTATGTCCGGGCTGTGTTGGCTGAGCGTTAGGTCGGGGTCTTGGGGGGGGGGGAGAGGGTGCGGGTCTGCCGTGGCCTATGACTGCCATATGGTATATGATGGCAGGTCTTGGGTGGCTGGGGGGAGAAAAGTGTCCTCTTGTTATGGTGGCTGTCTTGCACCTGCCCTGTAGCGTTTTGAGGGTGTAGGTGCAGTTGTTGATAACATGAAACAAGGAGGTTGGGCACTGGCAACTTTTCAACATCGTGTGCGTAACATTGTTATAACATCATTAATATTTTTGTAACAGGTGTGTAAGAGCTAGGTAACATTAATTTCGTGAGATCAGGCTTTGGAACATGCGCGAGCAACCAGTGAAACACAGCAGTTGTCAGGTAGTCTAACTGGGGCATATTGTGGGGTTAAGATAACACTGTGGGACATGGGGTGTGTTGGTTGTTCTTTACGACCCCGCTTTGCAATTGTCTATGGGTGCTTTCCAGCAGTGGTTCCCTACCTAACGGTGGGACTGCTGTGTGTTGCCCCCTAGATGTTGTCAGGCCTTAGGTGGTACCAGTATCGTTGCTACGGTATCCATTCGGCAGGCGTTGATTTCGCCAGTTGTGCCTATGCTGTGGGGTCCGCTATCTCAACCCATCCCTTTTGTTTCTTCTGTATGTCAGCCCCGTGGCCCGTTTGTGGTGCCAGTTATTATCTATTCAGGTGGGTGGTCGTGTAAGTGCCGGAGGTGGGCCGCAGTAGTCTTCTGAATGTTTGTTTTGAGCCCAGTTTGTGTTTGGCTGTGGTGGCTTTTCAGTTGTGGCCCCGCACCGGCCAGCAGAGGGGTCCTGTTAGTCTCTATTCGTGTAGTGCTGTCGTGGGGCCTGTAGGGGTGCGTCAGCTCTCTATCTAGGGGAGGCGGCTGCGCCTGTGGTGTTGGGCCCTGCTGATGTCAGGCAGACAGTCAGGCGTTGGCATTATGACGGTCGGTCCTTCTTACCACTATGTCATGTTGTTCCCCCCTGCGTGTTGCATGCGAGGTGAGGGTATGCTGGGTGGGTCGTGGTCGGCTACCAGTCGCCTATCTTATTGGCTGCGAGTGCAGGGTGTCCACGGCTGGCTGGGGTGCGGGCATGCGTGAGACTCACTCCCGGTGCGGTGTCCAAGGGCATAGACCCCGTCGTCGGCTCCCTCGGGGGTGTGCATGTAGGGTATGCGTGTGGGTCCGCCGGCGTCCCCTGTGGTATGTTTGGACCGGGCAGGGTGGGGCAAGTCTGTTCGTCCCATAGCTAGACTGGGCTTGTCTCTATTTGTTGCGTGTGGTGTGAAGCGTGTGGGCAGGGGCCCAATGTCAGCCGCTCTGGGGTTAGGGCATGTTTGTGGCCTGTTCGCCATTGTCTCCCTATACGGTCCAGGGCCGCGCCCCAAGTTGTCTGTGCTGGACACCCGGCCCATGGCAGCCAGTGACACTGGGCCCCTCGTGGTTCCGGTGTGCTTTAGGGACTGGGGGGGCGTATACCCGTGAGTGCGTGAGGCTATTGGCCTCTCCAGGGCCCGGTCCCTGTCATGTGTGGTCTGTACGTGAGGTGGTGGGGTGCCCAGTGAGGTTCCCTCATCCCCTGCGGCATGTGCAGCTATATGGATGGAGTGAGCCCTTTCTCTATATACCCCCCTTTTCCCCCCCCTCCCCGCCAACCGCCTCCCCATTCCTGCCACCCGTCCCCACCCCCCCTCCCCGCCGCCCAACCAGTCTCCTCGTGCCCATGCCTCTCGAAGGTGTAGGGTTGCTGTACATGTAGAGTGTCGTGCCCCCCCACTTATACTTGCGACCCTGAGTCCTCAGTTCGTTAAGAGGGGTTATCTGGCTGTTCTGTCCATGCTGCCCCCCTGCCCGTCAGGCACACGGCCATCCGTTGCGGCAGAAGTGTCCATGGTTGCGGGATTCTTGTTGGAGGCTGTGACGAGAGCAATCTTGCCACATTGCATTGGAGAAGCCTGGTTGCTCGCCTGTTGCCTCTGGACTATGGCCTCATGGTAAAACGCTTGATTTTCCACTGCGGAGACACGAAAGCCGGGTCATACGGTGCTGGCCCTGTTTGAGCGGGGATACCCCAGATAGCTATGCCATGGAGCCCATTCGTATAATGAAAGACTATGGGAAAGACTTTGGCTCCATGGCAATTGAACTGTATGTGTGTGCTCTGAGCGCCATTCAGTAATAATGTGCGCTCAGATCTGAGCTATCTGGGGATATGTTGAATGTACCTGTTTTGTGCAATGGCTGCACAGTTATATGTTTTTATGTGTTTTATTGTCTTTTGCTGCCATGTGTTCAATGGAGTTTTGCCTCTGTCCTTGGAGATAATTGGATTACTTCCCAATTATCTCCAGGATAGAAGACTCTGTGGAACTGGTTTTGGGCAGAAAAGCCATGCTTCCTTTGATCACAAGGACTACGATCTATCTTTTGAACCACTGGACCAATTTGGATGGTTTTGACATATATGTTTGTATTTGGAGTATTCAGATTCTGAAAATGTAAGTTTTTATGTGAATGTGATGCTACTTTTAAAGTTATGAATAATGTGGAAAAACTGTATTTCTCTGCGGTGATAATTACATTACCCATTGTGTAAGGTAATTGTATCACAGGCAGAGGGGAGGATTTTGTGTGGGAGTGTCTGAGTGTATTGTATGTGTTTATTGGTTATTTTCCAAAACCCTGTGGGTGGTACTAATGTGTATATAAGAACAATAAACCCACAGCTCTGTCTGTTCCTGTTTGACCCTCAAAACGGAGCCTTGTCTCGTTCTTGGGGGGATTCACTGTATGATGTTAGAGAATGATTGCCAGGAGTGTAAGCCGCTTGGGAGCTTTTCCTGTTCGTCTGCTTTTCCTGTTCGTGAGGTTCCGGTTCGGGAGTTTGGAGTGCTACCTTATTCCCTTGTATGCAATTCATGATTTTGGTGTCTACAGTAGCTGTGCCTGTGTCTCTGGAAGGGAAGATCTACTAAACGGCGGTTTAACCCCTTTTGTGCCTGGGGGAGCCGTTACAATTGGTGGCAAGCGGCGGGATCGTTCCTACAGCCAGAAGGACAGCTAGAGGAGACACCATTCCCTGGATTTACAAATTTAGGGCAAAGCATGTCTGAGTACAGCGACCCTGACAGCACCAGAATGGAACCAGCAGTGGAGTACAGCTACTCTAGGAGAGAGTTCGATAATATGATGGGATTGCGGCTGAAGTTCTTTGGACCCAATCCAGCTGAGAAATACGTGCAGTCCATGAGGAACCTAGTGTTCAAGAATCTGCTATACCGGGCAGAAAGAGAAGGTCAGCTGGCACGTTAGGAGGAACTCCAGCGGCAGGTACTGCAGGGAATAGGGAGCCCAGTCTCCATTCCCCAGCGGGAGATACAGCAGAAAATTGGGAGCCCAGTCTCCATTCCCCAGCGGCAGGCTGAGTTACAGGGGGCAGAGATAGTTGGTACTGGCCCCCAGCAGCGTGTGTTATGGGGAATTGGGAGCCCACTCTCCATTCCCCAGCGGCAGAGTGATATGCAGGGAATTGGGAGCCCAGTCTCCATTCCCCAGCGACAGTATGATTTCTTGGGAATTGGGAGCCCAGTCTCCATTCCCCAGCGGCAGAGTGTCCTACAGGGAATAGAGAGCCCAGTCTCCTTTCCCCAGCAGCAGGACTCTGTATTGGGAGCAGAGACAGTCAGTCTCCCTCCCCTGCGGCTGGAAGTATATATGGGAGAGGAGCTTGTTACCCCCTCTCCCCAGCGGCAGCTTAACGTACCAGGGGGGGACAGTAAACCCCACAACCATGCAGATGGGACCGTGGTCTCTGCACTTACAGCACAGGGAGTAGGGACGGTCGGTTCTGCCCCCCAGCGAACGGGCTGTTTAGCCAAAGGGGAGACAGTCGGTCTCCCCCGTCATCAGCGGAGCTGTGTATCGAAAGGGGAGACAGTGGGTCTCCCCTTTCAGCAGCAGAGCTGTGTATCAAAAGGGGAGACAGTCGGTCTCCCCCTCCAACAACCAGGCTCAAACCAGGCTACTCCTGTGGTAGCGCTGGCACCAGGGCAGAGTACCGCTGGTCTCTGCCCACTCAGCAACCCACCAAGTCAGCTTGCCAGTCACCCACACAGCCGTGGTGAGGCACCTAGACATGGACAAAGTTCTCCTAAACCCAGGTGTAGTAACCATTTATTGTGGGTGGGCTGTATTACTGATTGTGTGTTGTGGGTGGGCTGCTGGACTAACAAGGGCACTGACCAGCAGGAGGTCAGATACCCTGTTAGTCTGTTTGGAAAAAGGGAGAGATATGACGAGAGCAATCTCGCCACATTGCATTGGAGAAGCCTGGTTGCTCGCCTGTTGCCTCTGGACTATGGCCCCATGGTAAAACTCTTGATTTTCCCCTGCGGAGACACGAAAGCCGGGTCATTCGATGCTGGCCCTATTTGAGCGGTGATACCCCAGATAGCTATGCCATGGAGCCCATTCGTATAATGAAAGACTATGGGAAAGACTTTGGCTCCATGGCAATTGAACTGTATGTGTGTGCTCTGAGCGCCATTCAGAAATAATGTGCGCTCAGATCTGAGCTATCTGGGTATATGTTGAATGTACCTGTTTTGTGCAATGGCTGCACAGTTATATGTTTTTATGTGTTTTATTGTCTTTTGCTGCCATGTGTTCAATGGAGTTTTGCCACTGTCCTTGGAGATAATTGGATTACTTCCCAATTATCTCCAGGATAGAAGACTCTGTGGAACTGGTTTTGGGCAGAAAAGCCATGCTTCCTTTGGTCACAAAGGACTACGATCTATCTTTTGAACCACTGGACCGATTTGGATGGTTTTGACAAATGTTTGTATTTGGAGTATGCGGATTCTAAAAAATTTAAGTTTTATGTGAATGTGATGCATACTTTTAAAGTTATGAATAATGTGGAAAAACTGTATTTCTCTGCCGGTGATAATTACATTACCCATTGTGTAAGGTAATTGTATCACAGGCAGAGAGGAGGATTTTGTGTGGGAGTGTCTGAGTGTATTGTATGTGTTTATTGGTTGTTTTCCAAAACCCTGTGGGTGGTACTAATGTGTATATAAGAACAATAAATCTACTAAATGACGGTTTAACCCCTTTTGTGCCTGGGGGTACCGTTACAGAGGCTGTGTTCTTCTTGGGGTCAGTTAGGCTGTATGAGGGCTGTCTGTGGTGTCGCTTGCGAGGCTGCCCCAGTGCTGATGATGTTTCCGGTGGTCGCTCCGGCATCCTCCTTTGCCTGAGTGTTAGGTACATGCTAGGTCTTGCCCGTGCGGTCCTGCAGGTGGATGCATATTGCCTCTGGGCCTGGCTAGTCAGTTGCGGTTTGTGGCTTGTGGCGCGGGCAGGCCAGAGGCTGTCTGGGGGGGCTCAGGGAGTTGTGGAAGGCCCAGGTGGTCCAGGAGGGCAGGAATCTCCTTAGCGTGCGAGATGGAGTAGAACCTACCCTCCTTATGAACGATGAGCCTGAAAGGGTGGCCTCAGGCATATCGGAGGCCATGCTGGGTAAGATGTTGCGTGAGGGGATACAGGTCTCTTCTTCTTTTCAGGTGGCTAGGTCTTGCCCGTGCGGTCCTGCAGGTGGATGCATATTGCCTCTGGGCCTGGCTGGTCAGTTGCGGTTTGTGGCTTGTGGCGCGGGCAGGCCAGAGGCTGTCTGGGGGGGCTCAGGGAGTTGTGGAAGGCCCAAGTGGTCCAGGAGGGCAGGAATCTCCTTAGCGTGCGAGATGGAGTAGAACCTACCCTCCTTACGAACGATGAGCCTGAAAGGGTGGCCTCAGGCATATCGGAGGCCATGCTGGGTAAGATGTTGCGTGAGGGGATGCAGGTCTCTTCTTCTTTTCAGGGTGGCCGGTGCCAGGTCCTGGTATTGCTGGACCAGGACCCCTTCCACTTCGATGGGGGTCTCCCTGCCGGCTCTCATAATGCGTTCCCTGATGTGGTAGAAATGGAGCCGTGCGATGACATCTCTTGGGGTAGCTGTGTTGTTGCTTGGGGCTCTCAGCGCCCGGTGTGCATGGTCCATTAGGAGGTCAGTGGCGGAGGCCTCAGGCAGGAGGTTCTGGAACATTTCTGTGAGGGTGTCTGTAAGTAGCTCGGTGGAAACTGCCTCCGGTATGCCTCTCACCCTAATATTGTTCCTGCGAGTTCTATTGTTGAGGTCTTCGTTGGATTCCTCTAGGGAGCGCAGCTGTTCGCGTAGGTCTTGTAGCTCCCCTCCGTGGGCTTGCACGATCTCCATTGCCTCCGCCATTTTGGTCTCTGCGGCCTGTGTGTGCGCTGTCAGGTCCGCCATTAGTTTCTTGTCCAGCTCCTCCGCGACCATTTTCTTGAAGTCAGCAATGAACTCCCGCATGTCCCGCCGTGTTAATTGTGCCTCCACTCGGTCCGAGGCCGCTTGGCTGCACATCTCCGAGTCAGAGTCTGATGGTGAGTGTTCACAAGATGGTGCCCGGGCCTTCTCGGCCTTCTCGGCCTTCTGTCGAAAGATTGGTGCGACCGCTGCTTTGCAAGTTTTTTTACCTCCACCCATCGGGGGGGTGAATGGGGGTATTGGGACAGGTACTGGGGGATTTGGGGGTTCTGGGGGGTTCTGGGGGGCTCAGGTGCTCTTGATGTTGGAAGATTGAGGCTAGGCCTTGGCAGAGCTCAGGGATTATGCTGCCATTTCCTTGCGCGGTTAAGCTCCGCCTCCCGGGAGCATCATTTTTAACTGTTGATAGAAAATCTTGCAGCAACTTTTGGTTGTTTACAAGCCATGCTTTTGTATACTTTCATATAACTCCCATAATAGTGGTACACTTACTGGGCGACAGTGTCAGAATCCACTGTGCAAATTATTATGCACTTTTCTGTTGACATTGTTTTTTTTTTATATAAGTCTTTATTTAGCATTGATGTATTGAACAGGCAAGCTTGAGTAGTTAACAGCATGTTTAGATACAATGTTAGTACGGACAACTGGTCAGCATGTTCAACATCATGTTTATATAACGTTGCAGTAACCATTTGGTAATACTTTGAGGACTACATAATTTCGGATAATCATGTCTAGCTTTCTAGTTTCCGGACCATAGTCAATGTTGATTTTCAGTTTTTGTAACATCACAAATAGAAAGACATCAAAGAGTACATATATCGTACACTTATGGTGCTAGGCGACCTGAGAGACCCTTCTGTAATCTTTGGGGCCCTTACCCCTGCCATTTGCTAAGGTAGAAAACCTCCTAACACCCTCTAACCGTGACGGTGTTCCCAGTTTAGTATCTAGATCTTCTTTTCATTATATTTTGGATTAACTGGGCCACTCATGTCGGCGGGGAGAGTGTATCTAGGGGTCTGTGGTCGGTAGCGATTCTTTCTCCCATACGGGGGGTATCAGGTTTGGCTTAGTTCACCTTAACCTTGTCAGGTTGACATTGGTTTTATTGGGCAGTTTAGCACAACTGGATAATTACCTGGGTCCATTGGTCAAGTGCAATGCTTAATTTGCATTTCCTCTACAGGACAAAGCAGGACCATGCAGGATGGCTAAGAGCATCAACTTCAGTGTCAGCATCAGTTGTGCTTGTCTCTATAGAGACATCTGGCATCTCCTGCAAAGCGGGCGCCTGGTGGAACTCAGGTAAGTATTCAAACCATTCATAAACAAAGGAAACAAAACACTTTAAATATTTTTCTTTCTTGTTTCCTTAGCCACTATCCACAAATTGGCCTCCAAAGTGCCTGCTTTGGAGGCCTAAATCTGATCTCTACCTGGCTGTAAATCTGCTATTTGCCTTTATGTTGTTGAGTGTTACAGCTGAGAATATCTCCAAGTGGGAAACTCTATGCTGACAGGTAATCGGTTCCAGATCTTGAAATCTATTGTTGGGTTAAAAACGATAAATCATCAACACACATTTGTAACATTATTGCTACAGATTATGAACATTTATTTTCTGCTTGGTTTATAGTCTTTTTTTCCACCGTCTGGTGTTATCAGAAAAATGTATCCTTTTTTTCCCTGTGAATGTCCTAAATGGAATATCTGCTCCGAAAAGAGAGATCTGTTCCACTGAAACCCTTGGAAATGTGAAATGAGGGTGCATAAATCAAGTCCTAAAAAAAGGAAACTTTGCAGCATTCGTGACCAAGCCAGGAAATTTTAGAAACCAATGAAAGATGGCATCTGTAAAATCCAAAACAGTAACAAAAACAGTAACATGTTAAAATTGATTATCTTGTCTGGTAGGCATTTTTTTCTTCTGAATTATTTGTTAAAGGAACACGCTAGGCTCTATAACCATATCACCTCATGGCAGGTGGGGGACTGTGGCGTCTGAATTCCCTTGTACAGTGATTCCAATCAGTGTTAAACCATAGGCAAAACTCCCCAGAAGCCCTTCCTCTCTGTATGCTTGAGCTAACGAGGAAGTATTAGTCTAAGTATCATTGTACAGTGGTGATTGGCTGAGAGTCTCAGCTGACAGCCTATCACAGCTGGCCATTCCTGGTATTAATTGGTATGGCTAAGGGAGAGTATAATCTTTGCTATAACCATATCTCCAATGGAGGCAGAATTGTGTGTAGCCAGTAACCCTCATTTACTATTAATCTTCTTGAAAATGGTTTAACACTGAATGGAGGGACTGCGTCAGGGAACTCAAGGCACCATAACCAATTAAAAGATAACACTTGTAGGCCAGGGATTTTACAACTCATCAATGTTGACTTGATCTTTGAAATTCACCACTATTCACTTCTGAGATAGTGAATAAATCCCTATTCCTATACACTATCCTATGCAATTATGAATACTAATAGCACAATGTCTCTCGCAGTCTTACATTTTCCAAGTCCTTTTTCTCTTGCCTTCAGTTTCAGATTTCATTCCATATAATAATTCACCAAATGTCTAATTTATAATCACATATGTCATGCCATTCTGTTTTGCAGCGCGGCAAGTTTATGTATAATGGCAAACAGGGTGATAAACCGCACCCCAAGAAAAAATATTAATAATACAGAAATTGGTAATATATAACAAGAGATATATTCACATCAGTATATATTCAGTCTATATACGCTGTAATGGAATGGTTTTTATACCCTTTAAAGGAAGCAGAAATTGACAAAAAATAGTGCAATATGTAGCAGTAATTTTGACTATTGGAGGTAGGTATATAGAGTGCTAACTCACAATTGGTTGAGCTACTAAGAGCTCTGCTGTTATGTGCCTGGACGGTACAATCACCGTCTATGGATATATGTAGCTCTGTTCTGTGGTTCTTGTCATCCAGTATATATGAGAAAACACAATAGGGAGAGATGTTATGGTGTAGTACATAAGTACAGTAAGTAAAAGATAAAAAAAACAGTATGCAACTTACAATATCCAGTGCAATGGCCTGCTCTGGTATGCAGAGCATTGGTGGTATTATCCCCACCTAGGATATGCAGGATACACCAGGGAGAATGATGACAGGAAAGTGATGAAAAAAATAAAAAAATTATAAAATGGAAATATACCTCTAAAATAATAAATACTTTATTATAAGCAGATTTTATATATATATATATATATATATATATATATATATATATATATATATCACCCGGTTGGGCTTCTGAGGAAGCCCAGCCGGGTGAAACGCATTAAGTGTTGGTACTGGAAGAATATACTCCATATTTACCATATATATATATATCAGAAATGACCGCACTCCAAGGTCTTTGTAGAAATTTTCAAATTTAAAAGGTCAACGTTTCAGCTCCCACATGGAGCTTTCATCAGGACAAAACATAATATTCAAGTGCAGACACAGGCTCAAAGCCATGTGAGTTTGCTACATTTGGTTTTCAATTCACCATTTACAAGCTTTAGACATACTGCACCATTATCTCTCTATTTATCTCTTTCTCCAGATATTTGTCATACTATAAATTTTGTATCCCTTACTTTAAGGATAAGTCCATTTAATATAGCGCTCCACTGGGTTTTCTGATGTGATAGTTTTTCTCTCACTCAAATTACTCTGTACGTCTGCATGTTTTTATGCTAAGTTTAGAGGTATTGGCACGTGTGTTGAGCTGCTTATTTTATTTGGGTTCTGTATTCTACAAGATTTTATAAGCACCTATTTCTCACAGTTTTTTGTATTTATTACATTCACACAGATACATATGGATACATACATAAGGACACACACATAAATATACACAGACACACACTAACACATACACAAATACAAACACAAATAGTTGCACATTTAAGGATATCTACACAAATACACACATACACTTTTGTTTTTGCCCCCATTTTTCATGAGTTGAACTCAAAGATCTAAGACTGTTTCTATGTACACAAAAGTCCTATTTCTCTGAGATGCCTTTTATTGTGGCCAGCCTAAGGCATACCTGTGCAATAATCATGCTGTCTAATCAGCATCTTGATATGCCACACCTGTGATGTCGATGGATTATCTCGGCATGGGAGAAGTGCTCACTAACACAGATTTAGACAGATTTGTGAACAATATTTGAGAGAAATAGGCCTTTTGTGTACACAGAAAAAGTCTTAGATCTTTGAGTCCAGCAAGGGGGGGAATCCTGATCACTTGTGGGCCGGTGGGAAATGTAACTTGTTTGCACCGCTAGCGAGTGCAGACTGTTCCTTCTGGCCCGCAACAGAAATGTATTGAAGCATTGCTGAGGTAACAATGGCAACGCTCTAATGAAGCAGAAGGAGTGGAGAACTTGGGCTAAAAGTACAGACCAAGTTCTACCTCTTCCCCCTCAGATCAGGGGCCGTCTGGGGACCATGGCCTTCATAAACATGGTTTGGCATGGCTGTATTGTACTGGCAACTGCCAGAAAAATCCATATATGTAATTGGCAAGACTTATTAACATCCAGCAGTGGGTTTTTACGATACATAAGAATGAAAAAGAGTATCCCTTACTTTAAGGGTAAGTCCATTTAATATAGCGCTCCACTGGATTTTCTGATGTGATAGTTTTTCTCTCACTCAAATTACTCTGTACGTCTCTCTGTGTGAATGTGTCTCTATGTGTGTGACTGTAAGGGTGTATTATGTATCGGTATATGTTTATATGTGTGCATCTGTGAGTGTGTGTATCTCTAAATGAACACTTCAGTGACTGGTTGCAGTCTCTTTATGTGTATACTTGTGTGGGTTAGTAAGGTCTTCTTATTTATATTATTTAAACCAAAAGAAAAGGCTGCTCTTCTAAAATGTGAAAGTGGGCTCTTGTGCCGTAAAATGCCTAGGTCTTTTTTATCTTCCATGTCCTGACTACTACCCACAGACACACACATTACTAACAGTTACCCACATACAGCAATACACATTACTCACAGCTTGCCACAAATCACACATTGTCACACACATCACTCACAATGGCCAAAACTTATCATTCACAGCTGCTCACACAGCTACACATACAGCTATCTACATGCATTAATGCACATCACTCACAGTTATACACACATTACAACCAGCCTTATACATCACACACATAAAGTCACAACAAACATCTTACACACAGTTACAACACTTACAGCCATCCTACACCTACACAAGACACACCCCACAAATTCCCTCAACATTTCAATAAGTATTCACATTATATCACATTTTAAAAAAAATAACAGGGGAAAAATTTCCCTCTGCACACCCTAATGAAATGGGCTGTGCACGTCTATATAACCTACAGCTACGCTGTTGCTAGCAATTTGGCTACAAGAAATTTACATTAAATTTGTTCTATTAAAAGTAACACCAAGTCTCGCTGATCATGACAAGTGGGATTTAACAAATGCAGCAATATTACAATCAATCAAAAAATTCAAAACAGGGCAAGAGAACAAAAACATTATACAGCACTGTCTTTAGGGTCAACATATTTTGCATTTAAAAAGAGGATAAAGGGCCATTTTTCATCACCTGACCAGAACAACTGTGGAATATTTTCTATATATTTTTAATCTGCTTTCTTTGTTCTCATTTAGTGCACAAATAAATATTATATAAATATATTAGTGACATAAAGGGAAGGGGAAATAAAAACTTTGTTTTTACATGATTGCTTAAAAAAATGTTACACAACCAGAGCATCTAAAGTAAATTCAAATTATATTTCTATGTTTTTGTTCAATGAGAACCTCCATATACTATTTATTTTTCTGTTGAGGAACTCACCAATGTTTCAAGGCTTAAGTACTAAAATGGCATGGTGTACCAATAACTCTTCGACAGGCACACCCCCAACATTGGTGTCCCTGGAAGTGGGGTGCTGGTGCAAAGAGTGTAAAGGGAGCAGGCTAGTGATAAACTTGCATCACAGGCTCTATCGGAATTACTGGCAGATCAGCCTGGCGTGAAAATAAAGCTCTGAGAGTAGCACGAGCACATCTAATCTAATACATACAATCCTTTCCATGTAGATATCTTATTACTAAGCCTTGATAAAATGTACAGTCAGTTGTCAAAACTAAGCAGTTCAGCATATTTTGTATGTGTCAGTCAAACACTTACAAATCAGCCATTTTCAAGTCAATCTCCTATACAATGTCAGGTGATAGTTTACTGCATCTTTACATGCAATGCATTGGTATCGTGATATTGTGTTCACAAGATGCATGCCAATGCAATAAAATACCCACTTTGCTCAGCGAAATCCTCCTAAGAGCTTAGTAATGCCCCACATAGATTAATTGCTTGATTTTGCAAGGAAACTTTTGGTATTCTCAGCATAGTCGCCAAATGTAATTCTTATTAACAACAGCTTACTAATTATCATTTTAAAATAGCTCTACTAAAGTGTATCTTTTATGAAAGTTGACATCCTACGATATTTCACATGGAGAATGTCAACACATTTGGTGCAGTCACTTTTTCACTATTCTCTACTACATTATGAGGTGACATGTTTAAGGCCGAAGGCCTGTATTTGTGGGAGGAGTTAGCGTTCCTATATAAACGTTACTCCCCCCTTCCTACCTTGCCATATACGCACGCTGTTCACCCCACCCACCTCACCCTCTTATACAATCCATTTTGGAGGGCCCTCTTTTACAGGCCTACCCCTACGTCGGTTCCGGCACATCAAACCGACTTAATTCCAATCACAAAGTATTTCACGGTATCGATTTTAACCGACCACAAATATATTTTTTGGGCACTTGGGCACACACATTGTGGCTGATGGCTTTGTGTTCAGGGTGTGCGCAATGTAGAAACATATCCTGGTGACTATTACTATAAAGTATTGACTACCAATTATAGTAATTGCTACCAGTAATACATATTACTATAAAGTATTGGCTACTAAGAAAAAAACTATCTTTAAAATAAGGGTGTCCTATTTTAGTTGAGCTGTCACTCTGAAATAAAAATTGACAGGAATCTGTGTTAATCCCTTAATGACAAATATTTATAAACAGTTAAGACATCCTGCTATTGTTTTTGATAGTTCTCCATCATATTTTGATTGCTCCTAAGGAAGACCTATGTGTGTTCTGAAACATAAACAGTTTGTAGCCTGAATCTCGGGTTCCCACCCATGTGCAAGTATAATTTATATTGCCAGACATAATTTGGAGAACCAGCCTTGCTGACATTTTGCAGAGAGTAGCTGTTATGGTTTCGTAGATGAAAGAAGTAGTTTGTTTTAGTTCTGCCGATGGAAAGTGATGCTTCTTATATAATGAATTCTACATTCCAAGGCCTACTCCGGCCAGTTTTGCATCCTTTAACCCACTCAGGGCTTTGATTTAACGGAGATGTAATTCCGAATTTAGTTTAAACTTTGCAACATTTTGCCCATAATAATTTAAATGTTAATTTAGCTAGGAGGATTAAAGAAAGTGTATATACATTATCACTCTAGTATAACCTGATAGTACTTTAATTATATTTTTAAAGATGTTTTATAGATTATTCGTCACTTAAACGTAAATATATAAATAGGACTCTCGAACAGCAAACAGACGATTATATAATACTGACTTGAAATTAACGTACATTGCTACCTAGAATGGATACTGTGCCTCTCTAATTTTTTGGGCAAGTTTTATGACATCAACTATTAGCTTTGTATTGGGCATCATATCCTGGATGCCCTAAAAGACAGAACTATGCCTGGTAGGACTGCCATAGTCTAACTGCATCATTTGGTGGAATTGAAACTCTTTAAAGTGACTTTTGTTTCTGACATATAGGTTTATGGTTTTGAACACGGCACAATGTCTCATTGAGTCAGTGGTTGCCCAACAAGTGGTTGCCCAACAAGTGATTGCCCAACAAGGGGGGCAGCACCACATCATTTTAGAGTTCGCAAGCCGCCACTTCAAAGAATATTCATCTCTGGAGTTTGTTTTTAGGCGAGTTAGGAATTGTGTGAAATATAACTTGGTTTGGATTAAATGCTCTGAATTATGATGTTAATACTAACTTTTCTTCTTCCCCTATTATTGGCTATGCACAGTACTTAGCATGAAGCTGTACTTTCCGATCTTTCTCTAAAAAGTACTTTAATTCTACTTTAATTCTCTCTGTTCCTTTGCATGAACTTTTAATTATTCACTAATTAATCTGACCCTAAAAAATAGTTACGAATTTGCTCTCAAACTACTGCCCTATCTCTCTTCTTCCTTTTATTTTCAAACTTCTATGGTGGTTGGTTAGTGGATTGCCTAGAACCACTTGAATACCTATCTTTGCCATTGACCTACTTAATGCTTTCCTTGCACTGAAAGACCTGTTACAAATGTTTCTAATGACGTTATTTGCTAAATTCAAAGTCCACTTCCACCTACTGATTCTTCTAGAACTCTAAATTGCCTTTGACTGTTGATCATCAACCTCTTGACACTGCTGTAGATATAACTGTTTCATCTTTCTTATGGTTTATGCCAGAAATATTCAGTCACTCCTCATCTGACAATTTCTCTTGCACAACATGATCCCTGATTCTAACACATGGGCAAACTGAGTGGAATAAATAGTACTCCAAGGGCTGCGAAAAAAAAAAAAAAAAGTATTTGACATAAATCAGGAGTGTCAAACTCAAGAGTTGAAACCAGGACAACATTTTATGATAATAAACCAATTAAAATTGTGTATTCCACAGCAATTCCCTAGCTAAATCTAAAAGACTGGTGTTCAAAAAGAAATGGTATATTTATTCATATATTCAGGAAGCCCATACGGTCCAAACATGTCACAAATTGGCTATATTTTTTAAGAATTTGTAATGTTGTATTATTGAGCAACCTTCATATTTATGTCTAAACCCTTTTTAGGTACCAATACTGTTTAGAAGTAAAGTAACGTTTTAGATTTTTTTTTTTTTTTTAAATCAAAACAGCAATCACCATAGAATCCTTTAGAATAGCACAAATTTTGCCTTGATTAACACCCCCCAATGTTTGGTATTTTTATTAAACACAGATTATTAATCTAATTGTTCCTACATCCTTCACTGTTCCTCTAAAACAGTCAGGGTTTTTGGTTCCTGACAATTTACACTTCAGTGAATAACACGGTTTGTATTTGTAAAGATACACTTTTGCCCTGCTTAAAAGAAAACACTTTTCTTCAACTTAGACCTGAAAACTGAAATGTGGTGTTTTCTCGCCCTACTTCTTCATATTGCCTCACGTGTTTCCATCCATCTGCTTGCATCTGCTTCAGGAAAGTCCGCAATGGGAGGGAAATGACATGCTGTGAAAATAAAAACTTGCAGGATTTCAAGGTGAGGTGTAATGTTTTAGGCATTTCCTTCAGAAGATTGGGTGACTGCAGAGAAAAAAAAACACAAAAAAACAAGAAAAAGCAAATAATAAGTACTAGACGTCCCATGCAAGCAACCCAAAGTCTTTATCTTGAATTGTTAATATGAACCAAATTCCTGAGATGCTTTTTTTTTCTGTACCTTGCTTACGGTAAGCATCTTACTTTGGAAAAGCCAATCTACCTTAAAAGCCTAAAGAGAAAAAAAATCAACCCTGTCTAGCTAGTCTAAATAAAATGATGACTTGCATCACCCCAGCATGAACTTTCCACTACAATTAGCTAAAGTATCTCAATTTATCTTTTCCTGACAGTTTATGATTTTAAGGAAATTTGAGATGTTTGGTAAAAAAAAAATACGGATTTCTTAGCACCATCTGCTGGTGTGAAAATTAGCTAGAAAACACAGGTCTCTTTATTTGCATTCATCTGAGTTAATTTCTGCCTGTAATTAGGTGGGAACATTGTGCCAGGTCTGTGAAAATAGTTTATTTGATATCAACACAGTGCTTAGCTAAGGCGAGGCCTACATTAAGCATGTGAGTTGTCCAATCAGGAATTCTCTTCTTGGTGGCTTCAGTCAGATTTAATGTGTTTGAGTTGAGAGAGAAAAAAAAATCTAGTATAAGAAAATAATTTAAATTCACAGGAATTTCCGTCTTCTTTAGTAGACAATACTGTTCAATAAGGACCAATTCGGGAGAACACTAGCAGAAGCCAATTTATTCAAATGAACCAGTTTAAGGGAAAATAAATAAATACAATTTTATATATATATATATATATATATATATATATGTAACAGAAGGAATGGCAGCACTCACAGTCTTTAATAAAATGTCTTCTTTATTTGCAAGATAAAAAAGTGAGATCAAGGGATCAACATTTCAGTCCTTTTCAGGACTTTCATCAGGATCAATACAGTACATACATGTATGTACCGTGAGTGCTGCCATTCCTTCTGTTACTTGGATAACTAAAGTCCCAGGCTGAGCATCCGGCAAGTATACATACTATAGTCTGAGTGCAAGGATTTTCCTATTATTTATATATATATATATATATATATATATATATATTTATACATATATATATATACCTCTTCAACCTTTTGTTCGTGTACATTTTTGTAATTGTCTCATTCATTGTTAAATCTCTCCCTTTGATAATATTGTAAAGCGCTACGGAATATGCTGGCGCTATAAAAATATCAGTAATAATAATATATATATATACATGTATTTATATATATATATATATATATATATATATATATATATTTATTTATTTATTCATTATATTGTTAGGTTTTCATCAGATTATTGAATTGATCTTAAATACACCCCATGAAATAGTATAGAATGCTGTTTTACATGCTAAAATAAGTTGGAATTTTTGAACAGACCACCAATGTTGAAATCTGATCAGATAAAAAGATTAAAGGTTCTTCAAGGGGGAATAATCATGAATAAGTCATTGCATGAGAGATTATCAAAATATTTTTATTTGTAAATTGTCCCTGGGTCACTAAATTGTGAGATGGGGTGCCCTTAGCATACGTTGTACTTGTTGAAAATGGCAAAATCTGACTAAATGTGCTCTCTGTGACTCCTCGAGCTAGGTTATTTTGATGTAAACCGTGCAATTCTCTAGACAGTTCTTCACAATTCCCTTAAGCAATATATCATTTAATAACTCTCTGTATGTTAAAAGCTGACAATGCACGTTAAAGGACCACTAAATGTTTTGTTGAAACTGCAATGTTTTGTTGTAGCTGTCGTACTGAGGGGCTTCCTCTGTAACAACCAATCACAACTAATCACATGACACTTGATATCCATGAGGGCATCGAACATCGTCAAAAACTTGATAGGAAAGCATTGGATGAAGAACACTGAATTGGATGGTTCAATTCAATGCTCCACTATGAGGCACACTGGTTTGGATGACAAACCACAAAGCATTATCTCCAAGATGTCGCCAGAGGAGGCGAAGAGAGCAGCAGTGCCAAGAGAAAAAAGATGAGTAAATGCTTTTTTAAATTCAGGTAATGATGTGGACAAGATCATAATTACACTTTTACAAAGTTTTGACATAATGGACCCTCTACTTAATGAAAAGTCATCGAGCTTATGCAATCACAATCGCCCTGGGTAAATGTTATTGACATATTAATGGAACCATTTTTCCGTAACAAAATTCAGTATCCAAAAGAAATTTGTAAATCCATGACAACACGTTTTAATGGATTAACACTTACCATAAACAAATATGTAATTGGTATACAAATGAACAAAAGAAATACTACCTACATCTACAATGACTTTGTACAGGTAATGTTTTTACTGTACCACTTGAAATTCCCATCTCTGAGGTACTCGCAAAGCCTGGAATAAAAATTTGTAGCTGAACTCACGTTCTCGACATACAGGTCTCGAGATCGTGTGATTAACAACGGCAACAAAAGTTAATCCCAGTTTTAAGTTGATGACTTCTAACTTCAGTGGCATCGCTGTCAGAAACAGTTAAGTCGTTTTTGGATTGTAATCAAGCTGAAATCAACATGCAACACTGCCTAAAGGTCAGAAACTGCTATCAAAATAAAACAAGTGCAGGCCTTAGTGCAGTGGTTCCCAACCATTTTTGGTTAATTGCACCTTCAGACCTACTATTTTAGTCTTGTTGCCTCATCAGCCTCATCAGCCATCAGCTGCTTATAATTGTAATACTATTGTAATAATTGGATCAACAGCAAAAAACAAATGTTATGAAGGCTGAACTTGATGGACACGTCTCTTTTCAGCCTATGTAACTATGTAACTATGTAACACTGAACTGAAGCCTTTTTTCAGAGAAATTATTTACTTCTAGACACATTGACGTATTTGTCTTATTTAATGACAAAACAAGAAAACCTTTTTATAGTCCTGAAGTCAACGTCTTTGTAGCACACTTTTGAGTGGCTTCACGTGTATGCACTTCACATTACATTAGAGTTGCTACCTAAAAAAAAAAATTTCTTCTCTGCCCCTTCCACATCTGCTTTCTCAAAATCTCCAGAACAGACTCCTAGGAGAGCTGCCGGGCAAGGGCGTTGTTGATTGGTTCAAAGAGGCCATCTGACACTGTAAGCCAATCAGCAGCTCCCAATTCATGAGAATGACTTGAAAAAGGTACATGCCTCTTTCAGGCCATTTTTATTCTCGTCTGATGATTTTGAGAAAGCAGATGTGGAGGGGTTAGAGAGAAATGGCACTGGAAAGGCGACTTTGGAGTTAAACCATTTATAAACGGTTTAATCTGTATGGCTAAGCCAGCACAATGGACAAGTTGTCATGTGCCCAGAGTATTATTTCAATAACTACCAATTTAAAAATAATGTCCAAAATACATTTTGCTCTAGCAATAACATGATGTATACAGAGACTTGAATTATTGTGAGTTAGTTTGTTGTGTTTTTGAAGACAAATCCATAAGTGCACATAACGAGATAAACAGCACATGGATGGAAATTTAAGTCTGCACTAGAGTGTACCTGGGCACACCCCTTGCGCACACCTACACACCTAATAATCCAATTTTGTAAAATTTTGTCTAAAATGCCCTATTTAGAAAAATTATCAAATAAGATTAAATTGGCCTATCCTACAATTGTTATTTTTTTACAACTCACTACACATCAATGTTTAGTACACAAACCCCAAGGACCCAAATCAACTTTACCTTTGTACCCCGTATTTGTATTTCCTTAATGTTATTCATTTATTACAGTACATGTAGTAAAAAATATAACTTCACAATTATCTACAGATCATTCAGATGCGTTTGTGTTAACATATGTTTACTTATGGCCATATAAAGAGGTATTTTACCTGCCACCAAAACAGTAACAGGTACATATTTAGTCTCATATTTTCTCCTGATTTCTTTGCTATTTACAAAGACATGGTACAGTCAGTTAGAAAGACAGAAGATGAGTATTAAAAAAAGATAGAACATAAAGACATAAACAAATCAGACATACGGAGAGTTCAATTATAATGAACTGAACTCTAATACGACAACAGTCAAGGTCAGTTTATCTCACGAGGAATCCTATAACAAGTCTGTCTACGTCAGCATGAACAAACACCTTGATTCTTACAGTATTAAAGTTGATCCTTTTTAATGCATTCATGCTGACTTCAGTGGATTTGCTATAGTATTCTTATGGGATTCCCCTGACTCAAAAAAATAATAATCTACAACTCATATGGAACGTATTATTCTTTTCATTTTTTTAACAGATATATTACACTTGTTACAGATTTGGATGTGAATATCTACACTTAAATGAAAAGAGTCTCTTAAACAGTCAGGATGATGAGGCAAGATGCATTGTGCCTGCTTATAAGTTTCATGGTAAGAAACACAAATGCATAGGGGAATGCTGATTATGAATTGCAAATTTTGATCAAATTAGCTAAATTGGAAACAACGCCATTTGAGCTATTCACCTGCGCTTCTATTTTAATGTAAAATGTGCAGTTCTCTTGAGATTTTCCCCAATTTCTGTTTGAGACCTTGATCACAATCTTTCATTTAACAATTATCTACCTGTTAATGGAAGGCAATGTGTCCACTGAATCCACCTTTTTCATTATTTCTACACTTTTTGTTATTATTTTTTCAATTTAAAAACACATTATTTGTGAAAAACTTCTAGGGGAAGTTCAAACAGTACCTGATTATTCTGTGTGCCAAGCAGGGGAGTTCTTACGTAGCCAGAAGGCAAGGGACTACAGCCCACAGGTAACTTTTATGAGCACTCCAACATTTATTTATTTATTATTTATTTATAAAGCGCCTACAGATTCCGCAATGCTGTACAATTAGTGGAGAACGTACAGTATACATAGACAAATAAATACAAGAGGTAGAGAGAGTCCTGCCCGTAAGCTTGGGTGGGCGGGAGGGTGGGAAGTGGTGAGAAAAAATGCAGAGCTTCACTGAGTATGAATTGTGAGGTGAGGTCTGAAGAACAGAGATGGAGATAGAACAGTTATATGATGGTATTTACAGCCAGGAAGAGCATACGAGAGAGAGGGGGGAGGAGGGGGTGGTAGAGCAGCCATGTGTTTTATGCAATTGAAAAGATTAGCAACCAAATTCTATCACCCAAAATATGAATAACCGTGTACATGAAATATTGGTCAGAAACATTAAATTACAATGCTAAAAACAGATTAAATCCCTCCTAAATCCCTGCCTGTAGCAGCACCCCGGTATAGAGAGGGTTTTTCGCCACCAGGAGATGTCCTTTTCCCCCACTTGATGAGAGGGAGGCTGTAGAGTAGAGCAGGAACAGCTCTTACAAGAGCTAGTGATTATGATACTCCAGAGAAGAAACCCAAAAGCAGGGATTAAAGCAGGTGTAGCTTTCCCCTACAAGCACGAGACCAGGCTCTGTGTTGAGGGTAAAACAGGAACTGAATTTTAATGGAGGCACACTGGCCTATTATGCAGGTTTCCCAACAAGGGTGACACCCAGCCCAGGTGGACCTTGTTGGGCACAGGGACACAAGATTAACAAGCCAATAAAAACATAGTTTTACATTGAGACACTCCCATACAGTATGCACAATTCCTCCCCTGTGCTTGGGAGATAGTTGAGTTAATTACTCTATCAACTCAATTATTTCTAAACAAAAAAAGGGCAAGTTTTTATACAGTTTGAAAACACCCCAAAACATATGGGAACCCCATAAAACATACTTCCCTGATAGCCCCGATCTGGGGGAACAATATACTTAAAAATCACCAAGATCGGTTTAGGGGTTCAAAAGTTAGCTGAAAGTCTTGTTGAAGTAACGTTCAAATATTCGTATGGAGCCGTTCGTGTATAGAGTCAGTGAGTGTATCTGGTTCGGTAGATTATTTCTACCGAATGGCGCTTCGTTTGTGCAATTCCAGTCGAACTTAACTGGAGATTGAAGTCCCAGCGGTATTAATGCCATTGAGTGTCCGATTTTAGTTCCGTGCGCTCAACGACAAAACACCGCTGGACGCGTTTGACTAAACAAGATGGCTGCCGCCACATGTTCGACTATAAGAACAGCGGCCACCCATCAATTAAGCTGCGGTTAACCACAAGTCTGGGAGGTTAATAGGCTGCACACTTTGCTGCTGGGTGGTCGGTCGTTTGGTAGTTGGTTCGGTTTTTCGAACGAGATCAGTGTAGTCATAGGGCAAATTAGTGTTGCAAACAAGTTCACGCTAAAGAAAACAAGAAAAATATGGTAATATTGTGTAATTATGGAATGGCAACATACTAGAAGCATAATCATCTGACTCATCAATGACAATGGCTTTTGGAATGGTAATATAATGAAAATATAGCAGTCTTGGGATACTAAAGACAATCCAAATGTACCCAAGAAAAACTGCACCCTGTAGATATGCAGGCATATAATATAACAGCAATACTGCTAAAGTCTAGACTTACCACTGAAGACAGGTCATTTGAGAAGTAAGGAGAGGTGAGTAACTTGCCTTACATATACCAGAGCCGCCAAGAGCGGGTGCGTGGGATAATACTCACCTCCATTTCTTTAATAAATCATGACTTTATATCATGATTATAGTAAAATTATGCTAGTTTAAAGCTGTGAAATCACTGCTTCTGCAAAATGCTGGATTTGTTTTAAAGTAGAAATTACGGAAAGTAGACTCCGAGGACCAATCAGCCAATTTTAAAATATCTTCCAAACGACAGCCAGCAAAGGAGGCCTTAGAAGCCATAGCACAGCAAATTGAATGAGGGAAAAAAATGGAAATATCAACACCTGTCAAGGACATGAGCCATTTGACCCAATGAGCCAAGGTAGGAGAGGATACTGGAGAATGCGGTTTACAAAAGGAAATTTTAAAAAGTTGAGGGTCTGATCCTGTCCGAACGGGAGCGGTGCGTGCTTCGTAAATACATAGGCATGCCAGTGGACAGAGTTGTGGTTTCAAGGAAAAAGTCAGGTACAAGACCGACCTGGAAGACGATTTTGTCCTTTGTGAAATGTAAAAAAAAAACCCTTCTGGGGGGAAAGAGCGAGCAACGACATTGAGTGGCCTAACATGATACTCACTTGCAAGAAATTAAACACAACAGCATAACTAGTTTAGCCAAGATTTGTTTCAGAGATAAAGAGTCATTATCCGGCATATCGTTAAGAAAATTTAGCACCAGATAAATGTCACATAAGGAGGAATAGTGAGGAAGAGGCAGCCTTGCAAAACGAATGCCACGGAGAAGACTACAAACAAATGGGTGACGTCCAATCGGGGGACCATCAATACCAGACCAGACGAAATAGCTGAACGGTAGAGGTTGACCGTCCGATATATGCCTTCCCATTATCATGAAGGGAAGTCAAAAACTGGAGGACAGTTGTCACAGGAGTAGATAAGGGATCCACACGCCGATCCACAGACCAATCATTGCATGTGTGCCAAGCAGATGTGCCGGTTGCCCATGTGCCCTCGAGAAGTCTAAGAATCGACTGCGAATCTCCCTCAGTCGACCAGGGTCCCTGGAAATTAGCCACGCCATGAGGTGGCGAAGGCCATGAAGAGTCAAGGGGTGGAGGGTCCTGTCCGAGTCCCGTAGGAGAGATTGGAAATTCAGGAGAAGACGGGAAACAAGGTTGTGACGGCCACAAGGGGGTCACTATCACTAGGAAGCCCAATTGATGCCAAAGATGGAGGAGGCAGCGAGGGATGAGGGCAAATGGAGGGAATGCATAATTCCTGGTGCTGGACCAGTCCTGGGAAAATGCATCCGTAGCCAATGCCACTGGATCCAGTCTCCAACTGAAAAAGTTCGGAAGCTGTGTATTCAAGCGAGACGCGAACAAGTCTATGTCCAAGGGATTCCAAAGATCCCAAATGCATTGAAAGATTTGGGGATCGAGGTCCTAGTCACTGGAATCTTGAAGATGGTGGGAATACCAATCCGCCGTAATGTTGGATCGACCTGGGATGTATTTCACCCTAACAGCAATATTGTGTTGAAGACAAAATTGCCAGAAATCTCGGGCCAAATTCGCCAGGACTTTGGATTTTGTTCTTCCGAAATGATTGATATAATGGATAGCTGAGATGTTGTCAATCTTCAGTAAGATAGAACACTGGGATGGAGTCGGAGACAGACTGCGGATCACAAAGGATCCTGCTAGGAGTTCGAGGCAATTTATATGTACCATTGATTCCAGTTCTGACCATCTTCAGCCTGTGGAGATATCTCTGCAGTGCACACCTCAGCCGTACAAACTCGGGTCAGATTCTATGACCACGTCTGGATTCGAACCAAAAATGGCCCTGCCATTCTATGCCTCCATGTGAAGGAGCCACCAGTGGAGTTCCTCTTTCACCTCCGCATCCAATGTCACAATATCCTCGTATGAGGCGCTGCCTCTGAGGTAGGATGCTTGTAGGTGTTGTAGGGCTCTGTAGTGAAGGGGCCGCGGGAATATGACTTGAAAGGAGGAAGCCAGGAGCCCGATCACATGGGCCAGATATTTGAGAAAAAATTGTGGAGTGGCAAGAATGTGTCGAATTTCCTTTTTGATGTTCTTCAGTTTCGAGGTAGGCAGGTGTAAAGTCTGCAGAGAGGAGTCTACACGAAGATCCAGAAACTCTATCTGTTGCGTGGGACTGAGTATGGACTTTACCCAATTTATAATGAAGCCCAGGATTTGAAGCAAGGTTGTGGTCCAACCAAGATGACTATGGAGTAGGGGGACTGACTGGGATAGCAGAAGGATATCGTCTAGATAAATTATGAGATGGATCCCATGACCATGGAGGAGAGCGATAACCTACTTCATGAGCTTGGTGAAGCACCAAGGAGTGGAAGATAGGCCAAAGGGAAGGCAGCGGAACGTCTGCGAAGGGTACCGTGAGGTATGCATCTTGAAGGTCTAGCTTGACCATCCAATCTGATGGTTGGAGTAAATCTCTCGGGCAATGAATGCCCTCCATCTTGAAATGATGGTGTGGTGAAAGTAACCTTGCCACTGGTACTTGGAGGGGCCTGCTTGCCAGCCTCTTGCCCCAGGATTATGGGCCCTGCAAAAAGACATGTTAAAAAGTGACTTCCATGGAAAAAACAAACTACTGAACCGGTCTGGGTGATTTTTGGATATGTTGGTCACCCAGATCAGGGCTATCCAAGGATGTGACTCTTGTGGGGTTTCCATAGATCTTGGGGGTACTTTTGGGGTGTTTGTAAATTGTGTGTTTTTCTGTACCTGGAGATAATTAATTATCTCTCAGACATAGAGGTGGAGTATGTTGAATGTATTGGTTTTCTGGGCCTCTTCCCCTCCCCCTTTTTCCTGTCCCATTGTTTCCCTTGCAGGGCGTTGTCCCAGGGACACTGCCAGACCAGTTTAAACTGGCTCCTTTTTCCCTCCTCAATCTCCCATCAGTCCTTGCTATTGTCTGACCCCACCCTTCTTTGTATTATAGTGCTCTATGTAGCCTATTGTATGTAAATGAGGCTATTGGGTGTTTAAATGTGTGTATAAAATGTAAGTGCTGGCCTGCATTAAACAGACTTGCTTATCCCTGTTTGGGGAATTGGAAAGCTACACTCTGGGGATTGCTATAATCACTATACTCCCCAGGGTATAATCACTAGCTCTTGTAAGAGCTTGTTCCTGCTACGCTCTCCGGAGTAGGAGAGGTCTGCCCACTGGAAACTGGACCCTGGTCTTGGGTCCAGGGTGGGTGAAGGACAGCGAGACCCCGACGCAGCTGCATCACTGGAAGTGGGGTCTGCAGTACTTATGGTGTCTGGTGGAGTGCTTGGAGACCTCGGAAAGTACTAAGAGCATCGATTGGTGGAGGTACTCGGTGGGAGTGTCGGCGGTCTGTCATAGATGGTATGTAACATAAACATTTAGCTGTTTCAAACTGATCACGGGGTGGACCCCACCCCCCTTCTTGGGAACTAGAAACAAATTGCTCACGAAACCCAGGGTCTGCATTGGGACTTCGTGGATGGCACCTTTGTGTGACAATTCTTGTATCTCTTCGGAAACGAGAGTCATATCGAGTGGGGAAAAAACAATCACTCTGGGGGGACAAAGTTGGGTAGGAAGGGACACAAAATCTATCAGTAGTGATGTACCGAACGGTTCGCCAGCGAATAGTTCCTGGCGAACATAGCGTGTTCACGTTCGCCACGGCGGGCGAACATATGCGCGGTTCGATCCGCCCCCTATTCGTCATCATTGAGTAAACTTTGACCCTGTACCACACAGTCAGCAGACACATTCCAGCCAATTAGCAGCACACCCTCCCTAGCAGACCCTCCCACCTACTGCACAGCATCCATTTTAGATTCATTCTCAAGCTGCATGCTTAGTGAGAGGAGGGAAAGTGTAGCTGCTGTTGATTTGATAGAGAAATGGATAGCAAGGTTAGTGTATACAGTGTCCACTACAGTCCTGAAGGACTCATCTGATCTCTGCTGTAAGGACAGCACCCCAAAAAGCCCTTTTTAGGGCTAGAACATCAGTCTGCTTTTTTTTCTGTAATGTAATTGCAGTTGCCTGCCTGCCAGCCTGTGTGTCAGGCTCAGAGTGGATACTGTGCCCACTTGCCCAGTGCCACCACTCACTCACTGGTGTCACAATAGCTTGCATTTAATTTTTTTTTTTTTCACTATAATAGATTGAATAGCTTGCATTTTTCACTATAATAGATTGAATAGCAGTTAGTTGTC
>OW240920.1:61614775-61637554 GCA_933207985.1 Pelobates cultripes | reverse complement strand
AATAACCTGAAAGATAAATGTTAGCACTTACTAATATTAAATATATGATCTTAACAAGGGCATACAGGGTAGTACATAAGATACAAGTAGAACACCTCTCATACAATGACTGGCTGATAAATCATGTGACGATATTTAATAATGCAAGTTTTTTTGTCAGCAGAGGAGACATTGACATGAGGGTAGGAAGGCTTTGAGGGTAGATTTTAGAAAGGATGAGAATGAGCCCAATTAATTCATCCATTCCTTCCATACCTTCCTGGATGAGGAGCCTTCTGACTATATACTAGACATGTGCATTTGTTTTTGTACGAATATGATTTAGTCTGAAAATTCAGGTCTTTTTCGAATTTGTTTACTAAAATGTAACCGAAAGCCCTACATACGAAATATAAACGAAACGAAAGGGCAAATGCCGAATGCATTACCTTATTGTTTCATTCGTGTAATAGACTCCGTGCTGCAGGGGAATTAACCCCCACAGCATGGAGCATGCATAAAAAAGAAAACACAAGGAGGGAGCCGGCAGCGCTACCAGCTCCCTCCTTGTAATGTTAATTACTACCCATCCCCCATTAAAACCTATGGGGGTCAATATAACCCCCATATTAATAAAAGGGTGGTTAAATCCTCCCGCTTGCCCCTACTCGCTGCTAATGTCCCCCCTGGTCCTCACCCATGAGCGGCGGGTGGGAACCCTAAATAAATAAATAATGGGGGGGACCTAATGTCCCTGCCAGGTCCCCACACATGAGCAGCGGGTGGGGAGCCTAATTAAAAAAATAATGGGGGGGACCTAAAGTTCCCCGCTAGGTCCCCACCCATGAATGTCCCCCCTGGTCCCCGCCCATGAGTGGCGGGTGGGGACCCTAAATAAATAAAGAATGGGGGGACGTAATGTCCCTAGTCACTCCCCCTCCAATAAAAATACTTGTTATTATTTTAACAGTTGCGACGGGTATTATGGATTTTTATTTGGCATTTTTTGGGGCTATAGAAAGAAAAGAAAAAACAAGACATCTAATGGTAAGTATGAAAATGTTATTGCCCCGCCCTCACTATTATTAAGGTGAGGGGGGTAGATAGGGTATTTTTATAAGGGGGGGTGATTAGGGGTTTGGGGAGCCCTAGTCACTTTTTTATTTCTGGTCCCCACCCGCCGTTCATGGGTGGGGACCTGGGGGGGACATTAGGTCCCCCCTTTAATAAATTAAAGTCTCCATAGTATTTAATCTTTCAAGATTCTTTTGTTTCAAGTATTGTACCGGGGGACTGGAGGAAGGCAGATGTCGTTCCTATATTTAAAAAGGGTTCAAAATCCTTGCCTGGAAATTATAGACCTGTGAGCATAACTTCTGTGACTGGGAAAATATTTGAAGTGCTATTAAGGGATAATATTCAGAAATTCATTGGGAAGAACTTTGTTATTAGCAATAATCAGCATGGGTTTATGAAACATAGGTCATGTCAAACTAACCTAATTGCATTCTACAAAGAAGTAAGTTGAAGTATAGATCAGGGTGTTGCAGTGCATGTGATCTACTTGGATTTTGCTGAGGCATTTGATACGGTTCCTCACAATAGGTTAGTCTTTAAACTAAAGGAAATTGGTCTAAATTAATATTCTTGTTCTTGGGTAGAACATTGTATTAAGGATAGAGTACAACGAGTTGTCATTAATGGTACATTTTCAGACAAAAGTGGTAAGTGGTGTCCCTCAGAGTTCTGTTTTGGGACCGCTTCTATTTAACATATTTATAAATGATCTTGCAATAGGCATTGAAAGCAATGTTTCAGTGTTTGCAGATGACACAAAACTTTGAAAAGTAATAAAATGTGAGCAGGATATGGCTTTGCTGCAGAGGGATTTAGATAGTGTGGGGGACTGGGCACTAAAATGGCAGATAAAATGTAATGCTGAGAAATGCAAAGTTATGCACTTCGGGGTCAAGAATGCACAAGCAAATTACACCCTAAATGGCAGTGAATTAGGGAAAACCACACACGAGAAGGATTTGGGAATTGTTATAGACAACAAATTAGTCAACAATATGCAATGTCAATCTGCAGTTGCTAAGGCCAGTAAGGTTTTGTCATGTATAAATAGGGGCATAAATTCTCAAGATGAAAAATAATTTAGCCTCTTTATAAATTGCTGGTAAGACCACACCTTGAATATGCTGTGAGATTTTGGGCATCTGTTCTAAAGAAGGATATCATGGCACTAGAAAAACTGCAGAGACAAGCTACAAAATTGATAAAAGGAATGGAGCATTTTAGTTACGAAGGAAGGTTACAAAAAGTAAATCTCTTTAGTTTGGAAAAACGGCACCTCAGAGGGGATATGATAACATTATACAAATATATTCTGGGCAAGTACAAACCATTATCTGGAAATCTATTCATAAACAGGGCTATACATAGGTCATGAGGTAACGCATTTAGGCTGGAAGAAAGGAGATTTCATCTAAGGCAAAGAAAAAGTTTTTTTACAGTAAGAGCAATAAGCATATGGAATTCTCTGCCTGAAGAGGTGGTTTTATCAGGGTCCATACAAATGTTTAAACAGCAATTGGATAAATACTTGCAAAAACATTACATACAGGGATATAATTTCTAATTAGTGGGGTAATAGTTGCTTGATCCAAGGAGATATCTGACTGCTATTTTGCGGTCAAGAAGGAATTTTTTCCTAGTTTGTTGCAAAATTGGAAATGCTTCAGACTAGGTTTTTTGCCCTCTTTTGGATCAACAGCAAAAACATATGTGAGGAAGGCTGAACTTGATGGACGCAAGTCTCTTTTCAGTTATGTAACTATGTAACTATGTAACCCGCCGCTCATGGGTAGGTCCCCCCATTATTGATTTATTTAGGGTCCCCACCCACCACTCATGGGTGGGAACCAGGGAGGACATTAGGACTCCTCTTTAATTAATTAGGGTTCCACCCGCCGCTCATGGGCAGGTACCAGGGGGGACATTAGGTCCCCCCATTTATATTAATAGCCCCCACCATGGGTGGAGGTGCAGGGGGGCACTATGTCCCGCCCATTTTAGTTATTTATGTTCCCCACCATGAGGGAACCGGGGGACCTGTGAGTGGTCCGCCCTTATTGCACTAGGGACATGGCAGCAATATCTAGGTTTTAATGCGGGGGGGGGGGGTAGGAATGGTTATTTATTACAAGGAGGGATCTGGTAGCGCTGCCAGATCCCTCCTTGGGTTGTTTTTTTGCGCATGTGTAGTGCTGTTTTCATCCTAATGGACGAAAACAAATTATATTTTAATGAATTTTGTACAAAAACTAATGGTTTTGCGGAGAAAATTCAGGATAAACTAATGAAATTTTTATTTAGTACGAAATCATACATACAAAACGAAAAAGGTTTTGTTGGTCCTTCAGTCTATGTGGTTAAACCTGCAGACCTAGGGAGTCGGCAAATTATTATTATTATTGCCATTTATATAGCACCAACAGGTTCCGTAGTGCTTTACAATATTATGAGAGGGGGGATTTAACTATACAGTTGCAAGAAAAAGTATGTGAACCCTTTGGAATGATATGGATTTCTGCACAAATTGGTCATAAAATGTGATCTGATCATCATCTAAATCACAACAATAGACAATCACAGTCTGCTTAAACTAATAACACACAAAGAATGAAATGTTGCCATGCTTTTATTGAACACACCATGTAAACATTCACAGTGCAGGTGGAAAAAGTATGTGAACCCCTAGACTAATTAATTTTCTATATATTTAATCCAGTTCCCCATTGCTCCATAGAGGTTTATTTTAAATCTTCTGCCTAAATTGGACTTTCTCTTCTGGCATTCTTCCAGGAGATTTTGCACTGTAGTATACGGTTCTACTGACTGAATACGAATCGCAACAGTTTCTGGTTTTCTAACATTATGTTCTATAGATAAATTCACAGGTGACTGTTTAGATTGCAACAGTATACAGCTACAGAATTGCAACATTTTTTAGTCCTTTAACCTAGTGCTCCAGAATGAATCTATTCGGGACTATATTCCCATAATATGCATCACTACTATATCTATATATAAGGTGATGCTCTTTTATGGTGAATATTTTTGTTTCCACTTGAGCAGTTGGTCTAGCAGTCTTTTTTAATTAATTTTCTTTTCACATCTAAGACCCACTAGGTGGTCTTCCACTGATCTTTATGCTAGTCTGAGTGTCTTTTCTCTCTCCCTTTTTTTGGGATTATTAATAAAATTTGATCATTATTATGTGCAAGTTTTTCTATAGTTTAATATATAAGAGGTAGTACTGGGGAGGTGGTTGTTGTCCCTTGTTAGCAGGGGTCCTTTCTCCTCTCCAGTTTCCATTTTTTCTTTTAGTTGTTTGTTCCCCAGGGTTATGCCCTTTACTACCTCTATAACCTGTTTCTTCATCCCTGACCTAGTTCATTCTGGATCAAGGGGTGTTGCTTTTTCTGTCATAATGTTAATTATATTCATACCATCAGTTCTGAATGGCTCTCTAATAATCTTAAACTCATTCAGTCATCCTTGGGTTTCGCTTCATCAGCCAAACACACTGATGGCAAGGTTAAAGGGAGACTCTCAGCACTAAAAAAACACTACAGCTTAATGTTGTGTTTTGTGTTTAGATGCTATCCCTTTTCTCTGGCAATGTAAAACTATGCCATTTCTTCATCAATGTTCACATTTGGCAAAGAATATGTCTCAAGGGGCTGTCAGACAAACCTTCTCTACGAGACGCTTTGGATTGCACCAGAGATCGTTATGAACAATACGAAAGTATATACAGTAACAAGTGGGAATAAGTGTGGTAGCACTAAGTGCCACAGACCACCTGAGTGGAAACCCCTTAAACCACTCGAAGAAATGCAAACATATAATACATACAGTACAATACATCACATATGTAATATCAAAAAAGGACTAGAGACCCTTAGTGTATCTAACCATTTTAAGACCCATCATAATCAGAATGCCGACAATTTATTTTTTTGCCCACTGAAACTGTAAAAACTTGATTTTAATAAGAAAATTGGAATAGAAGAAATGAATTTTAATTGAAATAGTTTTATTGTATGTATTTTTCCTTCTCGTCTTTTAACTACGAATACCCATTTGTCATATGTTCATCATATAGAAAAGAAGAAATATATAATTTTAAAAATTTCTTTTTAAATTCAGTTTCTAGCACTGTATCACTCTGTCACTTTAAATGTCATCAGCACTGTTAGTACACTGTGGCACTGTAAACATAACTTTTTTGTAAGTATGCCAGTTTTATGAAAATAAAATTTATAAAATAATATTTTATTAGACTCAATAAAAATGAATTATGATATGGTTAGAATAAGCTCTGAGATATATATAAATTCGACCAGTGTAATTACTGGAAAAAGATCTGTGGTAATTAAATATTAAAGCTGCTTGGTATCAATGTACATTAATAGAAAGTGTATATGCAGCCTAATAATTGGAATTAGCACAGGCTCACATTATATTGTATAGAAATTCTGTAATGGAATGCACGATCCATTCGGTATGCGTTCCAGTGACGTCAGCTGTGGGCCGAAGCCGACACAGGTGACGCTACCAGGAAGTGGAACGCATGCCGTTGGAATTGGAACACACATTGCGTTCCAAGCATGCAATAGCCGGAACCCGAAAGTGAACAGCAATGAGGAACTTAAGAAGACGCCGAGGCGTAGGAGAATACTTCAAACTGACTGAGGAAGCCGCTGGTACGGGGCGAAACGCATTTCGGATATTATTTTGGACATCTTTGCCAATTGGCAGGACTCTTTTAAGGACTTATAAAGCCCTAAAGTTATATGCTATAACTGGCATATTTTTATTGTTTTTTTAGTTCATTTGATGATTTTTTTAACTACAAACTGTGGAGCAATAACGTTTTACTTTTGAAGAGATACCATATCTTATCTGTAGAGTTTTAACTTCTGCTCATCAGGAAAAACCATAAGGTCATCTGGAAATAGGAATGGGAAATCCTTAAGAAAAGTCCCACAGCGCTATCCATGAGAGCCATATGTTGAGATTTGCCTCTGGGCTTGTGAGTACCTGACTTCAGCTCCCGTCTATATATTACTTGTACACTATATTGTTTTGTGTATTTTACAGATGTATCCAGAAGTGTGATCCACCTATTGTACTGTATGTATTATATGTTTGCATTTCTTTGAGAGATCGTTATACCTGTTGATCACATGGTGAGAGAAACAGCTGCAGAAATGTATGTCTTTGTGCTGGATTACAGGTAAATGTAATATTTATTTAGTTTTTAGTTGTTGTTTTTTGGGGGGGGGGGGTGGTTAACAAATGGGGGTCCTAAATCTAAACAGTGTTAGGAATGGATCTAACTTTAAAAATAATGTTATTCTTAAAAGTTAGAGTGTGATACACTTTGGGTATTGTATGAAATTTACTTTATAGATTAATCGGGGTACCCGATTACCCAAATGTTGATAACAGAAATAAGATCATTATATGTCAAACTTGGTGACAAGGAAGAAATTAGTAGACAGGTGTATTACAATGCTACAAATTATTATTTTTCAATGTCTGTCTATTGTAATGTAACAGGGGGAAAAAGCAATACACAAGCTTTGGGTGAGGTCAGTCTTGCAAAGATTATCATGCTTTGCTTTCCTCTACAGCTCAACTAATACTAGAAATTCCACTAACAGAATAATAGATACTAGTAATTCCACTAACAGAATAATAGAATTTCCTATTAAAATACATAATTTCTGCAAAATGCTAATACTGATTTGCTGTGAGGCAGGTGTCATTTTAGACCCTAAAATCCAGTAGTAGACTAAGTAACAGCTCCAGATTAAACCATGTTCTATGTAAACCTAGTTCTCTAGACACACATATTTTTGTGGCCGGGTGAATGGATTGTCTTTGTAATATTACCTTTAGAAACATGAGGCTTGATATGTACCTCTGACCCCCCAGGATCAGTGGGGGGTATTTTTAAATATCACAATTTCAAAATAAAGTTTTCAAACTTTGTAAATCATTTCTGTGCTGGGCAGCACATTTTTATTTAAATCCGAATTCCCTTTCTTCCACTAGTATAAACAATTAATATTAAGTACCCATGAAAATCATAACATGCCATTCAATATTACACATGTCTTTTTGATGGAAGCCCTACATCGCATTGCATGAGTAGGGCAAGGCTGGACCTTTCAACACTGTTGGGGGTATCATGACAACGCTTAGAGATACCTGGCAAATGGTGGCAAAACAACGTTGAAGTTTTGAAATCCCCAGACCTGCTTAGAGTTAGCATGGGTCTCACTACAAAGCCTAAGTTAACGTGATAAAGTGATTGAGAGATCACACACAGACAGTCAGTAGAGCGGTGTGTACTTTAGTTCTTCTGGGGCCGAGGTTTTCGACAACAAACTTGCAATTGATATCTCCTTGCCCCAAAAGAAAATCTATGATGTCAGGTACTGGGTGCGATTCTAATTGAGAAAATCTGTCAGGGGCATGGGATCACCTAGATACAGAGAAAAGATTTAATTCTGAGAAGTTTATGAGAAACATCTGAGCAAAATTTGGCTTCTTGGCTGTAAAGTCTGACAGATATATAAATAACCTGCTCAGAACAATCATGAATTCGATTAACAAAGAAATTCTAATGCTGGAGATTGACTCGCTGGACAAGAACTGAGCCACTTTAACTGTGCTGGAAGCTCACGGAAGAATTTGAATATTTTTCTATAGTTTGTCTTAACCCTTTGTGTAGCATCTGCTGGTTAAATGAGTTCCCTTTACAACCTGTTACAGTGCCCTGCAGCAACAACTGGACTTAGTACACATGTACTAGGTAAGTTTCCAAAGCTAAATCTAGGTTTTCCGGTAGCAACAGATGGAAAATGTCACCCAGTTTGCTCACACACTAATGAGAAAGTGATGAGAATATAAAAAAGGATTGTTGTAAAAAAATGCAAAGTTTATCATTTAAAATTGGAATGGATGGGAACAGGAAGAATTAAAGATTAAAGTAATGATGAAGCAGCTATGGGTCTACATCAGGCATATTCAGAATAATAAATCTGGTGTCAGCAGCTTACAACAGTCAGAGTTGGATTTTAAAAATCAGGAAGATGGTTTCATGAGGACAGTTTGCAATTCAATCAACACGTTATGAAAATGTAACAAACGCTGAATTCATGAATTAGTCATAACTTTTTAATTATTAGTGGCCACCATATTTAATTGCAATATTATTGGTGAAAATTCTGTACCGGAAACCAAACTTATACTGGATGATTAACAAACAAGTTAAAAGAACACTATAGTGTTATGAGTACAAAACCTGTACTCCTAGCTTTTAGTGTCCCAGTCCCTAGTTAGAAACATAGAAACATAGAATGTGATGGCAGATAAGAACCATTTGGCCCATCTAGTCTGCCCAATTTTCAAAATACTTTCATTAGTCCCTAGCCTTATATTACAGTTAGGATAGCCTTATGCCTATCCCACGCATGCTTAAACTCCTTTACTGTGTTAACCTCTACCACTTCAGCTGGAAGGCAATTCCATGCATCCACTATCCTCTCAGTAAAGTAATACTTCCTAATATTATTTTTAAACCTTTGCCCCTCTAATTTAAGACTATGTCCTCTTGTTGTGGTAGTTTTTCTTCTTTTAAATATAGTCTCCTCCTTTACTGTGTTGATTCCCTTTATGTATTTAAATGTTTCTATCATATCCCCCCTGTCTCGTCTTTCCTCCAAGCTATACATGTTAAGATCCTTTAACCTTTCCTGGTAAGTTTTATCCCGCAATCCATGAACCAGTTTAGTAGCCCTTCTCTGAACCCTCTCTAAGGTATCAATATCCTTCTGAAGATACGGTCTCCAGTACTGTGTACAATACTCCAAGTGAGGTCTCACCAGTGTTCTGTACAATGGCATGAGCACTTCCCTCTTTCTACTGCTAATACCTCTCCCTATACAACCAAGCATTCTGCTAGCATTTCCTGCTGCTCTATTACATTGTCTGCCTACATTTAAGTCATCAGAAATAATCACCCCTAAATCCCTTTCCTCAGATGTTGAGGTTAGGACTCTATCAAATATTCTGTACTCTGCCCTTGGGTTTTTACGTCCAAGATGCATTATCTTGCACTTATCCACATTAAATGTCAGTTGCCACAACTCTGACCATTTTTCTAGTTTACCTAAATCATTTGCCATTTGGCTTATCCCTTCTGAAACATCAACCCTGTTACATATCTTAGTATCATCAGCAAAAAGACATAATTTACCATCAAAACCTTCTGCAATATCACTAATAAAAATATTAAAGAGAATGGGTCCAAGTACAGATCCCTGAGGTACCCCACTGGTGACAAGTCCAAGCTTCGAATATACTCCACTGACTACAACCCTCTGTTGCCTGTCACTCAGCCACTGCCTTACCCATTCAACAATATTGGAATCCAAATTTAAAGATGGCAGATTATTGATAAGCCTTCTATGTGCAACAGTGTCAAAAGCCTTACTGAAATCTGGTAAGCAATGTCTACTGCACCACCCTGATCTATCTAGGCACCGTGAGCAAAGGGTCCACGTCTGGATTATCCCTTTAAACTTGTGGAGAACAAAAAATGGGTCGCAAGAGTATACTGAGAATGGGCAGCAGTTGAAGTAGCCTGCCCTTCGGTGGGTCCCCGCTCAGATCTCAAGCTGGTTTTTGCTCATCTTGTGCCATTACAGAGAGAACCTATCTGAAGCACATCAGACTGGTCCCACCCATACGGGCAGTCCAGATCTGATATGCTTCAGATATGTTCTCTCTGTAATGGCACAAGATGAGCTAAAACCAGCTTAAGTTCTAAGCGGGGACCCACCGAAGGGCAAGCTATTTTAGCTGCTGTCCATTCTCAGAATACTCCTGCGACCCATTTTTTGCTCTCCATTAGTTTAAAGGGTAATCCAGACGTGGACCCCTTGCTCACGGTGCCTAGAGAGATATCAGCTATGCCTCACTGATGATGCCTAACAAGACTGAAACGATCGTCTGGGGTTCCTGTATCTCTCGTGCAGGGAGAACTTGCTGGCATTTCGGATCTGGACTGCCCGTATGGGTGGGACCAGTCTGACATGCTTCAGATATGTTCTCTCTGTAATGGCACAAGATGAGCTAAAACCAGCTTTAGTTCTGAGCAGGGACCCACCGAAGGGCAGGCTATTTTAGCTGCTGTCCGTTTTAGAATACTCTTGCGACCCATTTTTTGCTCTTGTTGGTTATTTGCTTTCTTATTGTATAGGTGTTGGGGATACACCTACTAATATCTCTATACATCATCTACCTATTAGAAATGTCACGCTTGTACCTATCTGATACTTTAATAGGATCAAGCCAAAATACTTTTTCCTTGATCATATTAATATTTGTTAGAATACGCTTGTTTTGTGCCCGACTCTCCCTTGAATTGTCCACATCTTGATCAGCATGCCTTTGTCTGCGCATATCAACTTTTTACTCTAAATATTCTGGTTTCCAACATTGCTTGGAGCCACTGGGATGACTTGCCTCCTTTCCTCCTACTACTTGGTTATCAGGGAGGGGTATCTGATCCCCATTCCTCAAGTTCCAATTCTCATGTTCCCATCAGTGAACTAACGTCTTTCACATTTATTGTCATCTAAAAATATGTCATCTTTATCTAGTCTGATTCTCTGCGAAAGTGGTATTGAATAATTATAAAAGCTTATTAAATTGAGGCCTATTCTACATGGAGGGATTACCAATTGAGATAAGGTAACTGGGCAGTCCTAGTCATTTATTGTGTAAAGAGATGTGCACACTCTGGACCTAGTCTTCAGTTTTCAGGGGACTGGACTTTTCTTATTCCAGTTATCACAGGACTAGTAAGCTTGGGAATCCAAGTCTCAGCATTATCATTACTTTTTTATGCACCAGAGAAGGGATAGGAAACCTTCTGCACTCCAGTTGTTGAGGTCTACATTTCCCATAATGCTTGCAAAGCATCATGGGAGGTCTTGTCCAAAATATCTGGAGTGCCAAAGGTTGCATATGCCTGCACTAGAGAAAGAGGTGCATTAAAGCACAGTGTTCCTATCCAGTATTACTTTCCATTTGCCTGCCCCTCCTTTATGCAGAGGGTGGATAAAAATGGTGGGCCATTCCTGGTTAATATTGGGGTTTGAAAGTCACAGCAAAGCTTTTTTAAAGGTGTCTAGTAGGGGGAGCATATCTGTTCACAAACTGTATGAAGTTTCATAGCTGTAACTCACTTTTTTGGGATGATTTCTTTGCATTGCTCATACTCAGCGTTTATGCCATATAAAATCATTCACTTGCGTTGTTAAGTTAAAGAGGAATTGTCATCTCTTTGGGATTTTTGGTGCGGACAGCACTGAGGACTTCCAGACCCCATTTGATGAGAATAAGTTGTTAGGGAGCCTGGAGTGGTCCTTTCGAACACAAAACAGAGATATCCACCTCTGAATTTTCCTTGTTTGCAGTTTCTGTTACTTTGCTGAATAGCTTCATTAATGATTTTCATGGATTAAGCGATGCCTGTATACATTCTATTTCTCCTATTGGGTGGTCAGTGATAGGCTGAGAACATCAGCTGACACCTGTCATCCAACATAATCTTCCTGATACTATGGCTGTAGAGGAGAAGGAAGCCAGGGGACAGTGGTGTGATGCACCGGAGAACCAGCCTCGTGCTAAACTATTGGAAAATGATTTACCTCTTAAGGTCTGGTGGTGCCTCATCACTCCTGGCCCCATACTAATTTCATCAGCTAACGTTATCACGGGGTGGGAATTTTCTTTTAACTATCTTCAAACACATACTGCACAGTATTCCTCAATATAGAATATGTTGGCAGGAAATAAAATATATTAATATACAGTCGTGTCCTGCAGATATAGTTCTATTAACATACTGTTGCCACTTTTAGAATGCCAAATCAGTATGTAACAACATGATTCACAAATCACTTCATTTAGCTCAAAACTGAATGATGTAATATATACATCATTCTATTCCCCATATTAATTCATTTACAATGGCTTTACCCAGCTGGCATAAATGGCAACCTAAATGTCTACAAGTGGATGTTGTAATCCATGTTGAGAGTAATTTAATTTTGGGGGAAATTAATCCATCCGTGACTTTTCTGGGGTTAGAGGGGCTGTTCTGCTTTGTGACAATTACTAATTCAGGTGGTGTCGCTAAAGCATGTTCTCCTTTTTCAAATGATCTGCTCACTGGCGCCATCTACCTCACACAGCAAAAGGAGCACTCTAGGCATTCAAACAGTAGCTGTTATCACTTTTCTTTAGATTTTTTATTGATTTTTTAACAATAATATGTTTTGTTCCCTAAGACCAGACTGTCTATATTTTAAATTTTTGCTATAAAAAAAAAACATTTCTGCACATGATGCTTAGATTTGTGTGTTTTGTAATTCAGCTGTTTGCTTTTTACACCGAAAAGCTAGTAATCCCACTGAATATCCGTGGACCTCTTGCTATGCTTATAAAGTACTGCTTATGGGACATGCTAAAAACTGCTATAAAGACTTCACTGGGCATTATGATTGGTTCAGCTGCATTCTGATTTGGTGAGACCTGCAGAAGCTGCACAGTCTAGGAGTTTGCAGCAAATGCAGAAATCTCATAGATGATTATTTTCTAAAATGTTTTGAATGTATTTGTTTTGCATATATTTAATGCAAAATCTATATAATGCATAAAAACAAATGGGTCAACACCAGACTGGAATATCACTTTAAGCAAAAGTGGACAGAAGGCTGTATTATTATTATTATTATTAAGTGAAAGCTACCGAGCTTGAACTCACTAATAATGCTGTCATGTACTGTTCTGTACTGTTCTGTATAATTCAAATATGTGCTGCAGATGGAGCTAATTTTTGCTGACTGATTCACATTGTGCATATTAATAATGCTGACAAATTCAGTCAGCCTATCACATTTTTAGTTAGCCTTTAGAGCGATCTATGACCACCAGAATGAGGGGACTTTGTGTTCCCCAGAAGACAAACCTCAGAAGTAGCCAATAAATCTTCACAAACAATTTTCCAGACAAAAGTAGGTTGAATGAGTTAAAATGTTCTCCTCGGGATGACTTTAAAACCATCAGGGCATGCAGCATGCCCAAGAATTAAATAAGATGCCATGAATTTTTTTTTTTGTCATGCAACACATCTGTCTTCCAGCTGTACTTACAGCCGCAGAACATATTGCATAAGGCAGTGTTAAACCAAGCAAGATGGACATGTGCCACTACACAGGCCATCAAAAAGACTAAATGTGTAAATAGTAAGAGTCATGATATATTTATAAAGTTAACTCCTTATTTTCCTTGGAGCTAACAATGCATTAGTATCCCAATTCACAGTAGAAAAACGAGAAGAAAAAAAATCACTACTTGACTGGAAAGGTCTGGCTTTCATCATCTGAATAGGTGTTGTATGACATTGTTATCTTATGATGTCATGCATTCCAGCATATAGTCACAGCACAGTATGATACAGTGACATCACTTGGTCACTCCACGCACAGACATTGTCGTTTTCATAACGGAGAAATACTGACTAGTAAGATTTACGCAAATTAAGCTGAAAGGGTTAAGCCTCCTTTAAAGCCCCCCACCCCTCCTCTCTTCTTTTAAAAATACATACCAGATATATTATGGCTAATTTCAGGATTAACTCCACCCTTCATTAGACTGGTTTCTCCTTCTGACTTCAATCCCATCATTTCTTTGTAGCAGGCCTCTCATCTCTGTAAAAATAACTTTCAACTCTGGTGAGCCCCAATTTAGAAGCAGGTCTGAGAATGTATAAATTTCAAGGAAAACTCAGCTGGAGAAATAAAACCCTTGTAAATTGCGAGAAAGATAGGTGAAAATCTTGGGCACAGTTCCAAAAACACTAAACTATTGGACTCAGAACATCTGCTTGAGGGTGGACTCCTCCATCTTCGCAGTACAAATAAAAAATATTACTGAAGGGTTTTCTTTTTTTTTTGTTAAGGATACTATTTCATTTTCAGACGGGTTTCATTTTTTGTGGTTATTTTTAAGCCTGTATCATTAAATTCTCCATCTAGAGAATTTAATCTCAGGGCAGCCTGTGCCATCAAATAGTTTATGTTCATGTAAGTAACAACTCCAGACACTTTGCACACATACAGAAAAAACTGACCCCATTTACTGTGTGAGTGTTCTCACAGCTGTCACACTCCAGGGGCCAAAAAGAATAAAATTTGGGAATCCTGGATAAAAAAAAAAAAGGACTTTGAGGCCTTGACGATTTGTGTTAACTAGGTGACTTCAGAAATGGAAAAAGAAACCCTTTTCTTATTATAATTAAGTGACCAAATGTTTTTAACCCTTTTAGGCATGTATCCATTTAAAGCATTTAAACCCATTTAGGCATGTATCCATTTAAAGCGCTCATAACACAACATAAAATATCACTCAGAATGCTGATAATTTTTATGAGCTGGACTGCAGAGATTTGTAGTGGGGTCAACATTTTGTAAAAAAAAAAATAATGCATTAAAAAAAAGTATCTATTTTTAACATTAAAAAAATAAAATTCTAACTAGAAAAGCTATGATTTCTGGGGAAATTGAGTGAAGTGTTCTTGCCTCCACCAGTAGTCTACAACTGGAGTGGGCGGAGTAACTGGGTGGAATGGCTTGAGTAACTGTTGTGTGGTTGGAGTGGCTGGAGTAACTGTGGAAAGGTTGGAGTGTGGTTCATAGGCGTGCGCATGGGGTGTGCCGGGTGTGCCTAGGCACACCCTAATCCTGGCGGCCTGCACAATGTGCCTCCCTCCGTGGGCCGGTGAGGGAGATCAAAGGTCACAGGCAGGAGGGAGACAGGAGAGGACCCGGGGAGCTCTTGCCAGCAGCTCACCAGGTTCCTCTCGCGAGGTCAGATCTCAGATCTCGCGAGAGTGAACTCTAGCCCTGCAGGCTGCGGGGCTAGAGTTCACTTACTACTGGACCACCAGGGATGGCAGCAGCACGGTCCCCCCTCCCTACAAAAGGTAAGAAGGCAGGCGACAATTTTGCACCTACTAACCAGCAAACACACAACATTTGCACACACCAGCCAACTCAAAACACCTATTTAACACTCTAACTAAACTACAAAGGCTACACAGTACATAAAAGTATAGAGCACAAAACAACCGACTGTGAATCAATGTCAATAATAATAATAACATAAAAAAAAAAAAAAAAAGTTAAGATAAACAGGCTAAGATGGATCCGCCTCTGCGCAGGCACCAAAGGTATATACTGTGTTAACCAATGCTTAAGCCCCTGCGTGGGCACTCACTTGCTTTATTACAAAACAGTGTGACGTGTGAACTTATGATATGCATACAATAAAAATATTCAAAAGGTAAGAAGGGAGGGGGGATATTAACTAAACTCTCCCCCACCCCACACAACACACACAAACAGCACACACACACACACTAACATCACCCTTACACACACAGCACTCACACACACACAGCGCCCTCATACACACACACTAACATCACCCTTACACACACAGCACCATTACCCACACACACACACACAGTGCCTACACACATACAGCACCTACACACACAGCAGTATATATGTGTGTGTGTGTATATATATATATATATATATATATATATATATATATATATATACAGGGAGTGCAGAATTATTAGGCAAATGAGTATTTTGACCACATCATCCTCTTTATGCATGTTGTCTTACTCCAAGCTGTATAGGCTCGAAAGCCTACTACCAATTAAGCATATTAGGTGATGTGCATCTCTGTAATGAGAAGGGGTGTGGTCTAATGACATCAACACCCTATATCAGGTGTGCATAATTATTAGGCAACTTCCTTTCCTTTGGCAAAATGGGTCAAAAGAAGGACTTGACAGGCTCAGAAAAGTCAAAATAGTGAGATATCTTGCAGAGGGATGCAGCACTCTTAAAATTGCAAAGCTTCTGAAGCGTGATCATCGAACAATCAAGCGTTTCATTCAAAATAGTCAACAGGGTCGCAAGAAGCGTGTGGAAAAACCAAGGCGCAAAATAACTGCCCATGAACTGAGAAAAGTCAAGCGTGCAGCTGCCACGATGCCACTTGCCACCAGTTTGGCCATATTTCAGAGCTGCAACATCACTGGAGTGCCCAAAAGCACAAGGTGTGCAATACTCAGAGACATGGCCAAGGTAAGAAAGGCTGAAAGACGACCACCACTGAACAAGACACACAAGCTGAAATGCCAAGACTGGGCCAAGAAATATCTCAAGACTGATTTTTCTAAGGTTTTATGGACTGATGAAATGAGAGTGAGTCTTGATGGGCCAGATGGATGGGCCCGTGGCTGGATTGGTAAAGGGCAGAGAGCTCCAGTCCGACTCAGACGCCAGCAAGGTGGAGGTGGAGTACTGGTTTGGGCTGGTATCATCAAAGATGAGCTTGTGGGGCCTTTTCGGGCTGAGGATGGAGTCAAGCTCAACTCCCAGTCCTACTGCCAGTTCCTGGAAGACACCTTCTTCAAGCAGTGGTACAGGAAGAAGTCTGCATCCTTCAAGAAAACATGATTTTCATGCAGGACAATGCTCCATCACACGCGTCCAAGTACTCCACAGCGTGGCTGGCAAGAAAGGGTATAAAAGAAGAAAATCTAATGACATGGCCTCCTTGTTCACCTGATCTGAACCCCATTGAGAACCTGTGGTCCATCATCAAATGTGAGATTTACAAGGAGGGAAAACAGTACACCTCTCTGAACAGTGTCTGGGAGGTTGTGGTTGCTGCTGCACGCAATGTTGATGGTGAACAGATCAAAACACTGACAGAATCCATGGATGGCAGGCTTTTGAGTGTCCTTGCAAAGAAAGGTGGCTATATTGGTCACTGATTTGTTTTTGTTTTGTTTTTGAATGTCAGAAATGTATATTTGTGAATGTTGAGATGTTATATTGGTTTCACTGGTAATAATAAATAATTGAAATGGGTATATATTTGTTTTTTGTTAAGTTGCCTAATAATTATGCACAGTAATAGTCACCTGCACACACAGATATCCCCTAACATAGCTAAAACTAAAAACAAACTAAAAACTACTTCCAAAAATATTCAGCTTTGATATTAATGAGTTTTTTGGGTTCATTGAGAACATGGTTGTTGTTCAATAATAAAATTAATCCTCAAAAATACAACTTGCCTAATAATTCTGCACTCCCTTTATATGCGGCGTGTGTGTTTGTGCTTTAGGGTGCACACCCTTATGCAATAGGCTGCGCACGCCTATGGTGTGGTTCACTGACTCTACAGCAAGGGCAGAGAAGAGCTTTCAGATCTTTCAAATCCCTCAAACAGTCCACCAACTGCCAACAGGAACTGATAGATTTCAAATAAGGCAGAGAAGAGCAATTAAAAACAAACTGCTCCAAATTGCTCACTTCACCGGCGGTTGCCATCTTCAAACGGTCATATTTTAAAAACTATAAATCCTACAGCGAAGAGCTTTATATTGTGAGAATCACAAGACCCAAACCTACATTTTGATGCATAGTAAAATAAAAATATAGGCACACATAGTCGCAGTTTAGATATTGCCCTTCAAATTTGAGGTGGCTAGAGTGGAGTTTCAATGAATGTCAATGGACGGCGTGAGGTGCAAACAAATGGTCATATTGTGAAAACTATCAGGACTATGGCTTAGCCGTGGACATTTTTAGTGGCAGCAGGGATAGCTGAATGTTTTGATATAAGATTTGTGTAGGTGGGCTGGAAAATGAGGGAGTGGTGGTAGTTTAGAAATCATGTCCTGATTTTTCAGCTCACACTGTCTATGACATCACTTCCTCTTTCTTTGCTGCTCCAGGTCAGAGTATTTTGCCTCTCCTGATTACTTTTCATTCTTCAAACGGTTGTATTTTAAAAACTCTAAATCCTACAGCGAAGGAAATGTCCTGATTTTTCAGCTTTTGTCAGATCCCACTCTAGTTTTGAACATTTCGCCATTCATTCCAATGGGACCAATTTCGCCACAAAAATGACAATATTTTGTGAACAATACGGCGAAATGTTCCACAAACAAATAGCACACAAATCGGGAACAAACTGCACGTTTCAGTATATTACTGTCTATGTAGTGTAAAAACTGTTGGAGGAGTTAGGGTGGTAAATTTGGCTATAATAAGAATAATATATATGTGAGATAATATTAAGTAGTCTTGCTATGCAAGAACACTTAATAAAATTCTCCCACTGTCGACTCCTCCTCTTTCTAGCTGCACACTAAACAGGAATAGGATAGCCAGGTGAGCGTATAGGAAGAAACACCATGCGATAAAGTAGACACGAGATCATGACTAGTAGAAAGGGCTTTAGGCTCGGCATCTGGAGAACACTTTAAACTGAAATGAGAGAACAGAGTCGAAAACAATGGAATTGGACTTCTAAAGGCATGCAAACCTGACCGACATAAATATGGTAATGTAAAGTAATACAAGCAACGAAACGAGCTTAAGGAACCTGAACATAATTCCCAATGAACAGAAAAATAGAAATATAACGTCATACTCACTCATCTTGTCCAGAAGTCTTACCTGATGAAGGAAAAAAGGGTCAGGGTACCAATAGAGTGGGAAAATATTCGCCTCCTGTCACTAATAAAATTAAAATTCTAAATACACTAAAGCTAGCATAATCTACAATTTTATCACATGGCAGGAGGCTTCATATTTTGCTGTTTTAACGCTCAGCAAGTAACGCAAAGGAAGCATGAACAGTAGGACGAAAATAGAAATGGAGGAAAGTCCAGTCCGCAGAGTGGAAGATGTCTTGAAGGAAAGCACTGGCCATGAGTGTGACAAACCCTGTCATTTCCTTTGCCCTAGTTATTTTCCCTGCATTCGGTAGTTTGATCTACCGAACACCGACCACCCCCTGACTCAACTAACTTCAAAGTAACCACAAAGTTAAGTGCTCTCCCTATCTTGTCTCCTGAAAGCAGGCAGTGATACTTGGTCGTTGAGTGTCTGGAACTCTAAGTTGGACACTCTAACCCTTGAACATTGGTAACTTTGTACCAACGCCTGCTTCTATTCGCGACAAGCAAGGAGAGTGCTATTGGGAGAAAAGGTAAGCACAAACTAGAAGAACAATCGCTACCTATGAGCCAGGGGAACAGTTCAGTATTAGTGATGTCGCGAACCCGAAATTTTCGGTTCGCGAACGGCGAACGCGAACTTCCGCAAATGTTCGCGAACCGGCGAACCGCCCGAAACGCCATTGACTTCAATGGGGAGGCGAATTTTAAAACACACAGGGACTCTTTCTGGCCACAATAGGGATGGAAAAGTTGTTTCAAGGGGACTAACACCTGGACTGTAGCATGCCGGAGGGGGATCCATGGCAAAACTCCCATGGAAAATTACACAGTTGATACAGAGTCTGGTTTTAATCCATAAAGGGCAGAAATCACCTAACATTCCTAAATCACAATGAATATGGATTGACACCTGACATATGACATATTGACACCTTGATATATGGATTGACACCTGTCCTCAGAGCCCCTGATGCACACGGACACAGAGCAGAATAGAGACTGGTCCCCCTACATAGGGTCACTTGGCAGATATGGATTGACACCTGTCCTAAGGATCCCTGATACACACTGACACAGAGCAGAATAGGGACTGTTCCCCCTACATCGGGTCACTTGGCAGATATGGATTGACACCTGTCCTAAGGTTCCCTGATACACACTGACACAGAGCAGAATAGGGACTGGTCCCCCTACATCGGGTCACTTGGCAGATATGGATTGACACCTTGTTACAAACTGCTATTTGTAACGGGCCCTTTAAATGGCAAATTGCCCTGCTTCCCTGGGTTGTGGAGAAGCCTATTTGCCAGCCTCCTCCCGCATGACTATGGCCCCTGGGAGATTGTGAAAATGTATGCACTTTTATTTGGTGTGTATGGCCCTTTAAGACTGTCGGTGGGCATATTGGGGCTTATGGACTCTTTATGTGACTGGTGCTGGCCCTTTAAACACCTTTTTGGGACATCAGGAAGATTGGGACACTGCCCCTTTAAGGCCGTGTCCCCAGACTTGTTGGGGACACGGCCCCTTTAAGACGGTGTCCCCTGTGTCCCCAGACCTGGTGCAAACCCTTTGTGCCTGCCTTGCTATTTCCCACTTGGTTCAGTAAATGGGAAATTATTTCAGCTGCAGAGACTAAGTCCCATTCGGCGATGGGACTTAGTCTTTTTTTCAGCCGTTTTTTTCAGCCTTATTTCAGCTGCAGAGACTAAGTCCCATTCGGCGATGGGACTTAGTCTTTTTTTCAGCCTTATTTCAGCTGCAGAGACTAAGTCCCATTCGCGATGGGACTTAGTCGTTTTTTCAGCCTGAAATAGACCGACCTCACAGCCCAAATCTATGGAACTGTTTTGGGCAGGAAAATGTGCTTGCGGTCGGTCATAAAGGGACCTCCAGCTAACTTTTTAACCCCTGGATGGATTTGGCTGATTTTTGGTTATGTTTATGTTTTAAGTGTGCTGATTCCAAATATGTAATTATGAAGATGGGATGTGTAGTTTTAAAGTTACAGGGTATGGCTAAAAACTGTATTTTTACTGCCTGTGTTTAATTATGTTAATCTCTTCCCAAACGTCATTTCGTTCAAAGTGGAGAGAATGTTAAAAAAATATATTTTTGTTCGGAGTGTGAGAAATGCTTTTCAGCCGCTTCTAATCTTAAGCATCATTTGAGGAGCCATACAGGAGAGAAAACCTTATTTGTGGTGTGTTTAGTATTGTTCTGATCAGTTTAATACCTTCCGCGTCTCCTATCAGTGGACGTGTATATGGCAGCCATTTTAGGAACCGTACACCTGGGACCCGAGCAAGGTCACCTAGTTCAACAGGCGACAACATTTGTCCTGAAGCCTGGACATTCTGTACAATTTGTATGGATATGGCAGTGATTTCTATGTGGGAGATGGAAGAAGAGGCTTGGTCGGTCCTCTTAATTCAAATTTGAGGCACTGCGCGGTCAAGCTAATGTGCCACCAGATAGGAGTGGTGTGTTTAGTATTGTTCTGATCAGTTTAACACCTTCCGCGTCTCCTATCAGTGGTCGTGTACACGGCATTGATTTTTGTAACAGGGAGATGGAAGAAGAGGCTTGGTCGGTCCTCTTACTGCAAATTTGGGGCACTGCGCGGTCAAGCTAATGTGACAACAGATAGGAGTGGTGTGTTTAGTACTATTTTTATCAGTTTAATACCTTCGGCGTCTCCTATCAGTGGACGTGTACACGGCATTGATTTTTGTAACAGGGAGATGGAAGAAGAGGCTTGGTCGGTCCTCTTACTGCAAATTTGAGGCACTGTGCGGTCAAGCTAATGTGACACCAGATAGGAGTGGTGTGTTTAGTACTATTTTTATCAGTTTAATACCTTCCGCGTCTCCACTATCAATTGGTCCACAGAAAGAGTACACACTGACACAGAGCAGGAGGAATGTTACTAACATGGTCACTTGGCAGATATGGATTGACACCTGTCCTAGGGATCCCTGATACACTGACACAGAGCAGAATAGGGACTGTTCCTCCTACATAGGGTCACTTGGCAGATATGGATTGACATCTGTCCTCAGAGACCATGATACATACTGACACAGAGCAGAATAGAGACTGTTCCCCCTACATAGGGTCACTTGGCAGATATGGATTGACACCTGTCCTCAGAGCCCCTGATGCACACGGACACAGAGCAGAATAGGGACTGGTCCTTGGTCACCACGGCGGATAGTTGACACCTTGTTACAAACTGCTATTTGTAGCAGACCTTTAAATGGCAAATTGCCCTGTTTCCCTGGGTTGTGGAGAAGCCTCTTTGCCAGCCTCCTCCCGCATGACTACGGCCCCTGGGAGATTGTGAAAATGTATGCACTTTTATTTGGTGTGTATGGCCCTTTAAGACTGTCGGTGGGCATATTGGGGCTTATGGACTCTTTATGTGACTGGTGCTGGCCCTTCAAACACCTTTTTTGGGACATCAGGAAGATTGGGACACTGCCCCTTTAAGGCCGTGTCCCCAGACTTGTTGGGGACACGGCCCCTTTAAGACGGTGTCCCCTGTGTCCCCAGACCTGGTGCAACCCTTTGTGCCTGCCTTGCTATTTCCCACTTGGTTCAGTAAATGGGAAATTATTTCAGCTGCAGAGACTAAGTCCCATTCGGCGATGGGACTTAGTCTTTTTTTCAGCCGTTTTTTTCAGCCTTATTTCAGCTGCAGAGACTAAGTCCCATTCGGCGATGGGACTTAGTCGTTTTTTCAACCTGAAATAGACCGACCTCACAGCCCAAATCTATGGAACTGTTTTGGGCAGGAAAATGTGCTTGCCGTCGGTCATAAAGGGACCTCCAGCTAACTTTTTAACCCCTGGATGGATTTGGCTGATTTTTGGTTATGTTTATGTTTTAAGTGTACTGATTCCAAATATGTAATTATGAAGATGGGATGTGTAGTTTTAAAGTTACAGTGTATGGCTAAAAACTGTATTTTTACTGCCTGTGTTTAATTATGTTAATCTCTTCCCAAAACGTCATTTCGTTCAAAGTGGAGAGAATGTTAAAAAAATATATTTTTGTTCGGAGTGTGAGAAATGCTTTTCAGC